>JAGFBZ010000515.1:1382500-1431631 GCA_018398805.1 Hirundichthys speculiger
TCTGAACGACTGCTTCAAGAAGGTTCCGAGGGACGAGGACGACCCAGGTAAAGAGAAACCCGGATATCTGACGTGTACCTGCAGTTCATTCATGTGTGTTCAAAATCACCTTTTTAGAATGTAACATTAATATTACAAAACAGTATTTTTATTCAAGTCTGTTAAGCGAGTTAAGAATTAAATATCTATTGTCAAATCAATATATTGCTATAATTCTGACTTATTAGGCAACGTGATCTGATTTGTTTCATTACCTCATGTTTCTGCCAAAAAAAAAAAAAGAAACATGTATTAAAACAGTACCTGTGCAGAACTGTTATACAGTCATGGAAAAAATTATTAGACCACCATTTTTTCTTCACTTTCTTGTTCATTTTAATACCTGGTACCACTAAACGTCATCATGTGACTAAAACAGACAGAAAAGAAAACACTGAATGCATAAAAGCAGTGTTTTTGGCAGTACAACGCCATAGCTATTGATGTAAAAACTTAAGTGATTTAGGTTATAATCAAGAAAACCATGGAAAATGGTAAGATATCAGCTCTTAAATAAAACTCTTATGAGCAATCTTTGTGGTTATCGTTATGTTTGTCCAAACAAATGTACCTTTAGTTGTACCAGGCATTAAAATGAACAAGAAACTGAAGAAAACAAGGATGGTCTAATAATTTTTTCCATGACTGTATTTTTCATTTTCCTTATAATATTTATAATATTGCAGCTAATTCATATTGTTTCCCTGAAGTTCTCGCACATTTCAGCAAAAGTGCTTCTTAATGTTTTATAGGAAACATAGTGTTAAAAGAAGTTTTAAATTGTGAAACTTTTATAATGTAGCCCCTAAATCTCTCATCAGGTCAAGTTCAAGATTAAAAAAAAAAAATCCCATAAACTAATTATGTGTGTCTATGTTCAACCTGAAGGAAAGGGGAACTACTGGACGCTGGACCCCAACTGTGAAAAGATGTTTGATAATGGAAATTTCCGTCGGAAAAGGAAACGACGGTCGGATCCGAGCAGCGCTGGAGCAGCAGTGGCATCAGCGACGAAGGCCGAGGACCGGGGGCCGACAGTGGGCCCCCCGCTGAAGCCCTCAGACAGCCCGCAGCTGCTGGGGCCTTCCTCCCCAGAAATGGAAGCAATGAACGAAAACCAGAAGAGCTCCTCTTCGTCGCCGTCCGGACTATCCTCGGCCGCTCCGTGCTTTAATAACTTCTACACCAACATGTCCGCCCTGAGCGCGGGGGCCCCCGGCAGGCAGGGCTCCCTGGGACTGGTGAACGAGCTGTCCAACAGGAACATAAGCGCCCTGAGCCCGTACCAGCCGGGCCACGGCGGGCAGGACCCGGGGCCCCCGGGGGGCCCCCCGGATCACGGCGACGGCCTGCCGTTTAACCGCGGAGTTTACTACAACACGTTCGGCGGCGCGCAGGGCGGACAGTTCAACAGTCACTTCTACAACAGCTTCAGCGTCAACAGCCTGATCTACCCCAGAGACGGGACCGAGCTATAGGAGATGCTCGGACGCGTCTCCGCCTCATTTCTAGACGCTCACAGAAAGAAAAGACACGTGCGTTTGTCACGTGCGCGGACTGAGTCAAAAACCAGCTTTCTTCCCTTTAAAGAAAAAAAAAACTGTTATTTGGAGTCAAAGACAGTCCTGTCCGAGAGGCAAATGTGACTTTGATTTTTTTTTTTTTTAATATATCAGTTTTACCACGTTGAGCCCAACAAACTCCATTTCATCATCACCAGCACAAACCTTCCAAAGTTGCCTTTGTGACGGAGCCTTACCTCAACCAGCAGTCGCTGACAGGACTGCCCTGCTTTCAAGGGTTTCCTCCTCTTCTTTTAGACAAATGCAGTAAGTTTGAACTGAGAAAGGACTGGCTCATGTAAATACGCTTGATAGATCTGTATTTTTGTAAATTATAAAGATAGTTTGTGAATATTTATGCTATTTATGTTAATAGACGTTTTTCTACTTTTGTCCAAACATAGTTTGATTAAAGCAGAAGTATTAGCTTATGAAGTGCACCGACAACGGTGTGACTAAAACCCATATATCATAAATATACAGTATATATAAACGTATATTAAAAGCTATATCTGGGTATCGTGGTTTCTCTCAGGATAAAGTCTGACAATCATTGAATCGCTTTTGTATCTACTTTTTGTCTTTTCTTAATCTTTTTACGGTCCCTGCATCCTACAGTTTCAACTTTGATCATAAATAAATATTTTGTGATCTGGACTGTATTGTTCCGCATCTTTTTGGAGAAGAACAGCGAGTGTGTTCAGGGCTTCATTATAATTTGAATGCATTCCCCCGGATTTACTTTAATCTCATAATCAATTATTTCTACTCTATTTCATCTCCATGCAGCCTCGTACGGTTACACAAACACAAAACTGAAGTTCTGAAACTTCACCACACATTTGCATGAAACCTTTAACGCGTGCGGTTTTAAAATGTTTTATACGAGTACATTTCAAGTCTTTTTCTAGCTTTTTATAGGCATGTTTGTGTAAAATTCAAAGTCTGTTCATAGGATTAAAGTTGAGATTTCTCACTATTTATAACTTATTTTATCCTATTTTTAAGAACCTTCTGCTTGATTTTTTTTAGTTTTATTCCAGTTCTTTTGAATTTACAGATTAAAGATCAAGGGTACCTCAATTCAAATATCTTGTTTCTTTGTTTTTTTTCTGCTGTTAAAAGTCAGAAATTTTTCAATTCGGATTAGAAATTATGATTAAAATCCTGTTTATTTAAGAATGAAAATCCTCCTGCCTCAGAAATGTGTAAAGAATCCAGTTATTCTTTTTTTTTTTTTTTTTTTTTAATCAAAAAAATCATAATTTTCCACTGGTTGATCTTGAAACTTGAAGTTATTTGAAGTTATTTATTTGTCTTTTGAACATATATGAACTATACAGTCCTATTCATAATAATATGAATAATTATAAAATGATATATCAAACAGATTTATCAGAAAAGAAAAAATAAAAAACTTTAATGAATTCAGGCATTAATAGCTTGATGTTTTGTATGTTTTATAATGTTGAGATTTTTTGTCCAAAAAAAGCTGAAAAACAGGCTTGATGACTCAAAGCAGTTTTAAAAGATTTTTTTTAAAGCCCAGTCAATGCTATGTTTTAGAGGTCAGTCTCTTCCTTAAAAAAAAAAAAAAAAAATCCAAGGAAGAACTATCGCCTTTCGTTTGAATGTGATTGTCAGGAAAGTTGAGATCAGTTTAAACCCTTAATGGATTATTTTCAGTGAGGTTTGTCTGAAACTGAAGCTCAGCTGAATTAACATAAATTAACATAAATGATGTCTCCAAACAGAAGAGAATAGGAAGTTAATTGTTATCCAACAGCTCATTCAACAACAAAAAAAAAACAAAGTTTTCTAAAATGAAACAAAAACTCAATTCTGTAATTAGTTAATTAGTTTAATTTTCAGTGTCTTCACTAACCAACCTTCTTGTATTCGGAGTCGTTACAGATGAACTCATTCAGCATCTTTACTCTTCTGTCACATTCGGGAAGAGAAGATTTGAATTATTGCATTTTTACGTGAGGAGCCTGTGTTCCCCCTGAACGGTCGACGTCGTCGGGAACTGGACCTTCCCTTCGTCATGCACCATATATGTCCCATACGCCTGGACTGCAGGCGTTGTAGACCTGCGGTCGGGCATCTTCCTGCTAATATAACCACACATGTCCCTAGAAAGCGTGTTTCACCAAAGGCTTCTCTGAAACCCCAGCATGCTGCTTCATTGATCCTCCTGCCTTCATCCCGTTACCGCTCAGCTGGAGGCGGCCTGGATGCTCTTTCTCATTCTTTCTAAGTAGAACCTTATCTAGAGACTCATCTGATCAGCGTTCATTCATTCATCATGTTGGGCTTCTGTCCGTGTAGCACTCTTCCAGGTTACATCTGTAGACGCAGGACTGTTCGGTTTTCATCCCAGTGGCATGATGGTTTCTCATGCAGCGTCGCCTGAAGGCTCAAAGGTCAAGCACAGGCAACGGCGGTTTATGGCCTTGAGATTTCCCCAGACTCTCTGAACCACTGGACACATTATTCACTGGAGTTATCTGGGAATCTGTTTGTTAGACTGTGCACAAGATCTGGAACTGAACCATGGAGAGGGAACCTTCTCAAAGCTGAAGTTTATTAAAATATTAATGCAGCTCCACGTCACAAGACAGACCTTGTCCTTCAATCAGTTAAGCATAAAGTACTGTCCAAGCTGACTTACAAGGATTTTTTTTTTTTTTTTTTTTTTTGCTGAATTCTGACTCCATAAAGGTGGACGGTAACTTTCAGCAAAAGCATAGAAGTGCGTGAGACTTGCAGAGCGCTGAGAGGACACTTGCTCCTGCCGTATTTAGCTCACCTGGTTAAAACTGTCGCTGGTGCAGACTGGAGTCATGCTGCAGCTGCTCCATATAAATAAATATCCTGCACACCTGTACATCTAAGATACAAGCGCATCGCTCTATTTTCCTCCATGCGAACACGAAGTGACAGTCCAGCTGACTTGATGATGTGAAATGCATCGTTTTAAAGTGATTTTGCTTTTGTTTGAAAGGCTCTCAATTCAGATCAAATCACAGCGGAGTCTGCAGTTATAATAATGCATTTGTCTTTGTGCATGAACGAATGCGTATGTTGCACTGAGATTACACCTGAAAAGAGTTTATATCTTTGTCTGTGTCACCTTGATGCGTAGGTGCATGTGTGCCATCTCGTCTTTGCACAGCTTTTCTGGAAACAGTCAGAACAGTGTCAGCTCACATGTATTTCTGCAGTTATTAATCTTCTTTTTTTTTTTTTTTTTAATAAAAAGTCTGTACAGTGATGTGGATAAAAGTTGTGATAAAAGTTTGAAAACATTCTTCTCACTTTTAACTTCCAGGTTTATCAAGGTGTATCAAACAGCATTGGAGGAACAGATTAGCTCTGCCGAGAAAGTAAAAAAAAGAAATAAAAAAATCAAGTGTGGAGCAAAGCCAAACTCTGCAAAGACACAGCAGTTGACAGATGTCTTGGTACAGAAAGCCATGAAACAATAGCGCTATTGTCCGCTGTCCTTTATGCCAATCCCCATGTATCAATTAGGGGCTCTGTGAAGAGAGGTGACGATATCCCTCTTAGACCAATGGGATTTAAGCATCTCTTTGTCTCCATTTTCCAGCACTGTTTGCCCCAAATTGAGGGGAGGCCATCTTGCTTTGTTCCTGCTAAGACACGACACATCAAGAAATTCCCTCTGCAAACATTTGCCACCCATCATGCAGATTAAGGAGAATGATTTGATGATTTATTTAGTTTTTCACTGTTTATTACTCACACCATTCATGCGTCCGTGCACTTCAGCGCTATACTGTGAAACTGAAATGATCGTACTTTAAAATGATCTTGAATTCGTGTCTGATTTGGTGCTGCGTTCAGAGAAAGACTGCTGCAGATGTGCCTTATGACATCTGCATTTACTAAGTTTAGCACAAGGTCAAATAAAATAAAAAGTGACATGATAATGTGAACTAATCTCTTTGTAAACACACCTGCTGATAATCTAATCTGAACCCAGATCCAAGCTCAGAACGCTAACCGGTCACGCGTTTTCTATCATTTTCACACTATGACACATTTATTTGTCCAGCTCAAATGCCAAAACAAACATCAGAAGACCCGGGCAGTTCCAGAACCTTTCCACTTGGGCCGACTGCGTCAGCGCGACCTGGTGAATGAGTGCCTTCGCTGTCAAGTGTGAACTTCTCAATTAGAGAGGATCCACTGACCCAAGCTCTGTTTGATCACCTTCTTTTGCGCCCACAACATCGGGCATCCTGTCCTAATTTGGCACTTGCACAGCTCTGTCAAGTGACATGTGAAAAGCGTCATTGTTGGAGCGGCTGGGAAGCAGGTTAAGCACGGGTCCGTTGGTGCTATTTTGATCAGGGACTCTGTACTGTAGGTTCACGACCTAAAACAACCCAGCATGACCCCCAGCTCAAACTGCTCCTCCTGATAATAGACGGGGGAGAGGTGACGCCTCGCTAATGAGAAAACATCTTGGAGGGAGCACAGAAAGCAACTGTTGAGTCGAGTCAGCATGTTTCACATGAAGGGCCGGGGATCAAATTCATCAGGGATCCCTGACTGTGATGTTAAATAAGGACAGCAGAGTGATGTCGCGTCAGACCTCGTTTCAGGACACAGGAATGCCAGCGTCCAGAAACGATTCGCAGCCGCAGAACAGACTTGTTTGACTAGACTCTTTTAAGCCTAAGATTATACGGGACAAAGATTTTAGAATATACACAGAAATTACACTTAAACACATCTGTGTTGGTTCAGACTTCATTCAGCCGCATTCTGACATGCACTTTTAATTTGACTGAAATAGAATTTGGATGAAGAGGATGCACATTGTTCCAAAGGTGTTAACTTCCCACCCACCCCACCCCCGCCTTTTTGTTTGTTTGTTTTTTTCCAACTCTGCGGTTCGATCAGGATCCTCATAAGCTTACAGCCTCCATAAGCTGAAGAAAACAAAGGTGCGTTTTGTGAGTTAAATCTCTTTAGAATGGGAGATTCGATCAGGCTTTACCAAACTTTTTTGGTTAAGTTACAATTGCAGTTTTGGGGAGGTTTTCACCTCACAGTTTGACAAGTTGACCCTGGCAAATATCGAGGTGTTTCACCAGGTACATCTGGGTGATTATTTCCTTCCAGAATCATCTACATGTCTGTAAGCAGGAGTTTCCTGAAGTAAACACTCTATACTCTGTTCTGTAAAACCTTGTTCTATTGAGCATAAGTGGTAAGACAACGAAAACAGTGAAGCAGGAATGAGACTGGGGCTGGGACTGGAAAACTTCTTGAAGGGTTGTGTCAGGGAAGCTCAAAGAGTGTGTGTGTATTGGGGGGTGGGTTTGCTGGTCGGGTGGCTTGGGGGGGATCCTGAGTATGATTTGATCCTGGAAGGCTCAATTAAGTGGTTCGTTTACCCCTCGTGTGGAGCTGGTGAATTGGAGCCAGGTCAGCTCCGGGTTGAGGTGTTGTTCATTATTTTTCCGCCTGTCGGATCCCATGAGCGGCCGCTGGAGACGGTGGCTGCTCGGCGGCCGAGGAGCAAAGGGCTTGCCGGTGGGGTACGTCAAACACACTCAAAGCCTTTTCCCCTTGCCGGGGGGATTATAACCAACAAAGCATGTCCTACACCTGCACCGACCAGCACAATGGAAACTCTGCGGGCCAATGAAGGCACAGAGAGAGACCAGTTATTAAAGGCCCCCACCAATGAAATGGATTACATTAACCCCTTCTGTTGTTCCTCCTCCTGGAACTTGAACATCAAACTGACAGACTCCACATCCCATTGACAAAAATCCAAGTTAACACTTTTTACAATAAATTCACTGCAGTTTATCCAACAATAGGGAGGTGCTGCTTCTCTGCTGATACACTGCATGATGACTGAATAAGTTCTTAAAGGTGTGCTAAAACTCTGGTGACCTTGTGTTTTGTTTTGCTTTGTTATTTTGATGGACACATTACATTTATTCAGTCTGGAGAGATGTGCTGGACGGAGCTGTAAGTGGCTTTTTGGCTTCAAATAAAGTGAAGCAGTCGACTAGAAGAGCAATGATTACAGAAAGCATTTCAGTGTTTAAATCTAGTTAACTTTGTCATTTTGTACAGGAAAAAAAAGGTTTTTCAGAGGATCCATGAATTTAGAAGTTGAGTTATTCAAAGGAGACAAATTACACGATATGAAATCCTTATTTTTGGTCAGGGTACCAAAATAAATCAAAGAATATAGCAATCTATACGTACTTACTGTATTTATACATTTTGAAAATACTTTCCGAAGGCAGTCTCTATGCTCAGATGATAAAGTGGACGATGCCGTAGAGCCAGGCAGCACGGTGGTTTAGAGGTTTGTACTGCTCCCTCATCGTTAGAAGGGTCCTGGTTTGAATCAGAGTTGGGGTCTTTCTGTGTGGAGGTTAGATGTTTTCCCCACTCTGATTGGTGATTCTACAGTGACCCTTGGAGTGAATGACCTGAATTTTACTACGGCAGATATTGATTACCTCGTCAACAATACTGCCGATATTTTACATTCAGCCCTTAATGCTGTTGCTCCTCTGAGGAAGAGGGTCTCTAACCATAGGAGCTCAGCTCCCTGGTATAATTTGCATATTCACATGCTGAAGCAGAAAGCACGAAAAATGGAAATGAGGTGGTACTCCTGTTAATCTGTGGACTCCCATCGTGCCTGGAAAGATAGTTTAATAGACTAAAAAAGAGCCCTAGGCAGAGATAGAACATCTTATTATTCATCATTAATAGAAGAGAACAAATATAATCCATGTTTTCTGTTCAGCACTGTAGCCAGGCTGACAAAGAGTCAGCCTAACTTGGAGAGATGGTGTAAGCCAGAATACAGCCAAAGCCACTGGTGCAGATTGAGACACTACTTCCTTAAATGGAGAAATGCTGAAAACCAAGAGATCCCATTGCTGGAATGAAAAACCTGTGTGCAGTCCAAATGTCACATGATATTAGTACATATACGTCTGCTGGGGAAGCCCATGGAGATGCCTGCTACAGCTGTGAGCAAGAGGAGCCACAAAGGAAACCCAACATTAGATACCAAAGAGCCTTTGGTTCGGGGAAAAATTCTAATTTCTTCTTAGGGTTGGGTTATTAAAACAAATATCAAAGCTCTAAAGATATCCCACTGAACATATTCTAGAGAGGTGACAAAAAGTTCCATCATAACCCTGAAGGATCTAAAAAAGCTCCACAGCAGAAGAGCTTCCATCCATCGCATCATTTAAAGTCATACACACTGCAAGCCAGCCAGAAACAATATTCAGACCAGGAACCTTATTTAGAGCTTATCAAAATGCATATAAGAATAAGACAAGATATTATGGTCATATGAACATAAGCCTGATCTCTGAGAGTAAAAGAAAAAAAACCCAACCGAACCAGAGAATGGCATGACCACTGTGAAGCATGGTCATGATGGCACCATGCTGTGGTGACATTCACCAACAGGTCCAGTGAAAAAGGTCAAAGGAGATAAATTCTTCAGCAAATTCTTGAGGAAAACCTGTTTCAGTCAGGTACTTGAGACTTCAAAGGAGTTTCAGGTTTCAGCATGAGAATTACTCAAAGAAAACAGATGAAATCACACTGAAGTGGTATAGAGACAAAAAATAAATGTAGCTATTTATGCTTTGTTCTTTGTATTAATTTATTTGTTTGTTTGTTTCATTACAGACATCATAACTTCTTCAGCTTGGAACACTTGTTTCAGATACTTTCTAGACTTATCTCAGGTGGAATGATGTTGTTGATGATGATGTTGTTGTTGATGTTGATGATGTTGTTGATAACGTTGATGATGATGTTGTTGTTGATGTTGATGATGTTGTTGATGATGTTGATGTGATGATGTTGTTGATGTTGATGATGTTGATGTTGATGATGTTGTTGATGTTCATGATGCTGTTGATGATGTTGATGATGATGATGTTGTTGATGTTGATGATGTTGATGATGTTGTTGATGATGTTGTTGATGTGATGATGTGTTGTTTGATGATGATGTTGTGTTGATGTTGATGTTGTTGATAACGTTGATGATGATGTGTTGTGATGTTGATGATGTTGTTGATGATGTTGATGATGATGATGTTGTTGATGTTGATGTTGATGATGTTGTTGATGTTCATGATGCTGTTGATGATGTTGATGATGATGATGTTGTTGATGTTGATGATGTTGATGATGTTGTTGATGTTCATGATGCTGTTGATGATGTTGATGATGATGATGTTGTTGATGTTGATGATGTTGATGATGTTGTTGATGATGTTGTTGATGTTGATGATGTTGATGTTGTTGATAATGTTGTTGATGTTGATGATGTTGTTGATGTTGATGATGTTGATGTTGTTGATGATGTTGTTGTTGATGTTGATGATGATGTTGTTGTTGATGTTGTTGAAGTTGATGATGTTGTTGTTGATGAGGATGTTGGTGATGGTGATGTTGATGATGTTGTTGATGTTGATGATGTTGTTGATGCTGATGTTTATGATGTTATTGTTGTTGATGTTGTTGATGTTGATGATGTTGTTGATGAAGTTGATAATGTTGTTGTTGATGTTGATGATGTTGTTGTTGATGATTATGTTGTTGATGATGATGTTGTTGATGATGTTGTTGATGTTGTTTATAATGTTCTTGTTGATGCTGATGATGTTGTTGTTGATGTTTATGATGTTATTGTTGTTTTTGTTGTTGTTGATGTTGTTGTTGTGCTCTATTTTAGGCTTCAATAACTCCTCTTCTTCCTTACGTATGTCTTTTTCTCTGATCCTAACCCATAAAAAGGATAATGAAAAAAAAAACAGAAGATTAAAGTTTATTTAAGTTTTTTTCACTAGAAAAGAGTGCATCTGTACTTGTGTGTTGTTCTCAGAAGAAACCAGCTGTGCTGGTGCTCAGTTACTGACTCCAGGTCAGCAGCATGTCTGCCTGGTTGTGACTCAACAAGCTGTGTTGCTCCTGGAAAACTGCTTTAACCTTTATTGAAATAATCTGTTTAGCTGTTTCTGTAGATCAATACCATTTTGGAGCCTCACTGGCAGAGCTGGACGCTCCCATCAGCGCTGTTTATGATTCAACAACATTCACTGATTTGCTCGGTTCAGTAAATCCAGACCACAGTCTCTGACCTCTGGATTTAGAAATAGCTGGGAGAAAACAGTTTAATAAACTCTTCATGAGCAAGGGATCTATGAGCTGTTGTGATTTTTGATAAATGCATTTACAATGCTTTCAGAAAACTCCCCTTTTCCTTCAAAACTGTGCGAGGGAAAATGTCAACAGCCATTATTTTTCATTTTGTTTCTTTAACATTTTATTCAACATTTATTCAGTAATTCGTGATTATTAATACATGACCAAGAATTGCATCCAGGATGCATGTTGTGTTTTTTTTTTTTTTTTTTCAATTTCAGTGCATGAAAATCTATTTGGGACATTTTGTTCTCTCTCCATCCATCCATCCATCCATCCATCCATCCATCCATCCATCCATCCGTCTTCTATACCCATCCCAGCTCTCTTCAGGTGAAAGGTTAGGGTACACCCCCTTCTGTTCAACAGTAACTATAAATATTTTAGTAAAATATATTTAAAAGTTACAGAATTTGAATCATTTTCGTGTAAATTTCCAACATACGGTAATGTTCTGATGTAATTAAGAGTAATTATTTCTTCATATTCTCTGTGTCCCGGTCCTGACACTGCGTCAACAAGGCGATTGCTTGAGTTTTTCTGTGAAGATGTCATTACCTCCGCAGAGGAGGTCATGGTTTTGCCGGCGTTTATCTGTCTGTTTGTCCGTCTGTGTACAAGATAACTCAAAAACCTATGGATGGTTTTTGATGAAATTTTTAAGAGTTGTCGGAAATGTGAAAAAGAAGAACTGAATTCATTTTGGGTGTGATCTGGAAGAAATCCTGGATTCTGGACCACTTTCAAATTTTCGATAACATTCTGGTAAATGGGATTATGTTTCTCAATATCTCTGTTAATTATTGCCCAAAACTCATGAAATTTGACTCAGGGATTGACAATGAGAACCTCTATCAAATTTCAAAGGCTGATCCGGATCTGATCCAGAAGGCAGATTTTATCGCAATCTATAAATCGCTATATGGGGGAACTGTTGCGCTTGGCGGAGGTCTGAGTGCTTTTCTAGTTTCTGATCTGTTTTGGAACAACAGAAAACTACAATACTCACATTTTCAGTCAAGAGGGTGTCAGTCCTCTGGGGAACCCATCATGGGCGAATTAGACCAAAGCTCAGAGGAATGTACATCGCTGCCCTCTTCCTCACCCCCTAACTGATACTCCCACCGCCACCTCCTCCACACACTCACACACACCCACAGCTCCCTCCTCCTCCCTTTTCTCCTTTAATTGGACCCGTTCTCCTGGAACCTCTCCAGATCACACTGTCATTTTACACTGCGTAATAAGCTATTAGCCCCGCCTGGACCGGGTTCCTCCGCCACACCACGCTAATCAACATGGACATGGTCATTGTGTGGGACCGGGACTCAGGACAGCACAGTCCACCTATTGTTAGTGCCCGGACCTCAGAGCCAAGGACGCCCATGCCCCGGCTCAGTAGGAGGTAAATAAAGGGGGAGATCAAGAAGAGGTGAACTCATTCTCAGTGCCCCCTAGAATCAACAAAACAAACTGTAACACCTTTGATTCAGCCATTTTGCTTTGACAAAAATATGACTTTCTGCCTCGTTGTAAAACAATGAAGCACCTATTAGGAAAACAGGACCGCTGTCACAGGATACTGGTCCGGGAACGAGTATCGCACTTTCATGCAGTTCACCTCTATTTTTACATCGAAGAGCAATCCTGAGAGCGCGTGTGCGTGACTGTCCACAGTTTTAACAGGAAGACGCATCTCTTCATTCATTAATTGTGCAGTTTGATTTTTTTGTCCTAAGTCAGTCACCTTTTTCTATAATGCAGTTCTTCTGTCAGTAAATTTGTCAGAGTCCCGATCTGGTTGCATTGTTGTGGTTTCTCTTTCTCTTTATTTTCCAGTGTCCCCTAAGATGTAATTTGAGCTTCTAGACAAGCAAGTGCTCAGCATCAGTAACATGTTTCCTCGAGCGCTATGAGGCTTCGTGACAGAAATGCAGTAAAATAAAATACACCTCATTTGTTCTGGTGTCTCATTGTGTATAAGGTACAAAACATTCTCTCGTCTTGGGTCATTCTGACGTCACATCTTTTGTTTCTCGCCTCTCAGACATCTATCCGTCCTGCACTTCACATTTCAACACTTGACTCTGGCCTTGAAACGTTCAGCCTAGTGTTCCACAAATATTTACTGCCCCGTTTTCACTAATTTGCCATAAATTAAGCATGCTATTCCAGGTATTTGCATGTTCAAAACATCTCAGCACTGTTTATTTCAGTTTGACAGGGTTGGGCCACCTGCTGCCTTATGAGACTGAGAGGGAACCTTCCTAAACCGTGTTTCAGCTCCTGTACAAGTCCTGACTCCTCCAGGCAGAAAATCAGGTGGTTAGACAAGACCTTGGCGCTGCAGCCTGTCTGACGCATTAACGCCTGCACACAACCTTGACAGGGAGGAAGTCAGAGCCAGATTTTATGTTGGGGATGCACACTCATTTCACTCATTGGCGTATGTCAGCGTATCACTTAGCACCAAAATTTGGAACGGACAGCTACAGAACTGATGCATTAACTGATGTGTTAATAGTAACAATTTGGAATTCACCCCACTGAAAACCTATGTTGTGAGGTTGTTCCGTGAATATTTATTTCTTGCAGGATTTCAAAGATGTGAGGCGTCGTGCGTGTCCGTAGGTGCATATTTGTTGGGGGGAATGCTGTGGGACAGGCTGGGACAGAGCTGTGAACAGGTGCATGATGGGGGAAGTACAGGGAGGAAACCCTGTGGTTTAGAACGAGAGAACGGTGTGTGTTTTTGTGTGTGTGTCGCAAAATGAATCTTTAACAGCATTCCAACCAAATAGCCTACAGACTTTAATCCATATCCATAAAATCATATCTGACTAAAGGTAATGATGCGATAGAATATCTAGTTATGCTTAAATATGGATATAACATCCAGTACAGCGCATTGTTTTATCAAAGGTTTCTTAACATCTATGTTTATTTTCCAGTCTCTTTCAGATTTATTCAGAAACTACCAGAACCCTTTAAATCGAAATAGTTGACTGGTTATTGGCTTCTTAAATAATCTGCATTGGCCACAGAAATCCCGTAGTGGTTGATCTCAAGATGAGTTGTACTCAAAATAAAATCAGACAATGTTCAGAACTAAATTATACAAAGCAAAAGTCAGTATTTAGTGTGATATCCCTCAAAAGCAAGCCCTGATTTGATTCTAAGGAGTTTGTCCCACACAGATATTTGCCATTATAATAATTAGGATTCCAATATATTCATGTTTTCCTGCAATTTCTATTTGTATTTTAAAGATAATATAAAATAAATACGGATCTCATTAAAACTTTGATAAAACGACAGGACTACGGGTCCCTAAGACTTAGGGCATGCACCCTTCCTGCCTCCAGCCTCTAATCCAGCTCCCCCTGAGTCCAGGGCCCGGGGGAAAGGTTCATCCAGAGGCTGGTCAGGGTGGGGGGGTACTAGGCTCTGTGCATGTGCCTGTTAGGGGTGTTGGGAGGGAGCCGTGAGAGAGTGGATCCCTCCTGATAGTTTTGAGAGTGCACGGTGCTTGCGTTAGAGTGTGTTTGTATGTGTATGTGCGGGTTCTGTGTTGGAGGTTTATTGGTACTGAGGTTCCTCTCAGGTTTGTCAGGATTTGAAATTGTGGGCCTTGGCATGCTGACCCTCTGCTATCGAAACATTGTACGTCCCATGAATATGAATTATTGTGTTAGTGCATGTTGCTTAAAGTCCAGCCTGTCAAAACACTGAGTTCACAGTTTTTCTGACCTAACGGAGATAAGTTTCTTGTTTTGGTGTTTTGGCAGTGGTTGACTATGCAGCCAGTGGGGGTCTTACCCAAATCCTAGTCTGGTAGACTTTTAAATCATGCTCCTAATCTATTGCTTTTGACCTAATTTTCCTCTGTCTTAATGGATTCCTGCTTTTATCATTCCCCATATTCTGATGCATTACTTTGCCTATATAAAGCACTCTGAATTGTTTCAGTTTGAAAATGTGCTTTAAACACAAAGCACAAATCCTTCATCATGCAAAAAGAACACGCCAGCCGAGCCTAGAAAACACATGATACAATCTGCAGTGAAATTTGTTTTCTGCAGAGTTTTCAGCCTGTTTTCACTCGTGAATGCATCTCTAACTAGCATGGATGATGATATTCAATTCAATTCAATTCAATTTTACTTATATAGCGTCTATTACAATGCAAATTCTCTCCAGGTGCTTTACAGAGAACCAGAGCATCACCCCCGAGCAAATATCACTACCTAAAATTATAATATTAACTCCTAATCAAAAAAACGGTTAAAAAAAAAAAAGTCCCTTAGCGAAAAAAAAAAAAAAAAAAAAACCTTTAAGCCAATCAGTGGGAAAGAAAAACTCCACTTTAAGAGGAAGAAACCTTGAGCAGGACCTGGCTCATAAGGGGCGAAAGAAAAAGAGTAGAGAGATAGGAGAGAGAGAGGATGGAGAGACTAGAGAGACATCCTGGCAATACTATATTATAAATATGTATAAATAGTATAATGTATAAAAATGTATAAATAGTAATTAGCCATTAACTTTAGAAGTAGAAATTCCAAGGACTTATATTCTGACTGTTACATTGTTCTCTACAGAGATGACTATATAAACAGAAGTAGGCAGCAACACTGAGGTGGTCACAGGATCAGACTGCAGGTCAGCATGTTAGCTGATATCCCAAAGACATCTAAACACAGAGATGGAGGTAAACACTAGGATGGAACTGATGGTTAGCAACTGTAGAACTCTGGTCTGCAAAGATATAGAAAGAAAATAAAAGGGGGGGGGGGCGGCAAAACAGCGCAAAAAAATTACAGGAACAATGGAGCACAGTTACATTTATGAGGTGCTCCTAATTAACTATGGATTGAGCTGAAGAAGAGCAAAGGAGGAAAGGAAACAAGGGGAGAGAAGAGAAGAGAGGTACAGACACCGCTCAGTAGATATGGATGATGCCAGTGGTGTAAAGTTGGAGATCTTTTCCAACTGAGTTGAAATGCTGATGTCTTATAAGATGTCTTTTAATGAACATGGACTAGCTTGGAAACAGATTTAGTTTACACAATAGTTTTGCACTTTACAATCGATGTCTTGTGCATCATCCCCTTCCCATCACCCTTCTCCTACCGCCTGAGACAGATCTCACCCTCAGAGATCAGATAGACATGCAAACTTTTTTTCTTTGGTGCACAGGCTCATGCTACCCCTGTCAAGAAGTCTCGGCAGCTGCTCATGTACCTTAATTTTGAAGCCACGTCGGCTGGTCCATCAGCACCAGGCTGCTGGGATTCAGATACAGAAGTCCGAGGGACTATCAGTAACAAAATGGTGTGAGACACAGACTGAAAATCTTTGTTTCAGGCCTATCTGAAAGTCTTCATTTTTCTCTTGAAACGCACAGCATTAGCCGTGGTGGGATATTGTCATCAACTCACAAGCCCACCTACTGAGATTTCCTCTGAATCTCTTCCAAAACCAGATGAATGTATCTGTGATCATTGTCATCTCTCTGAAGCCTCGTTCCTTCCTGGTCTGTCCTGATCACAGCTCCCAGCTTAGCTTCTTACCCTTACTTAGCATTACTCCAGTGAGTTGGGTTTGTTTTTTCTTAAAGTGTACAAAATCTAGATGCTAAACCTGCTCAAAATGTTCTTTTACTTGCACTTAGTCGCTGGTGTAATTAGCCCCGAGCAATAACACTCAGCGGGCCAGTACCTGCAGCCTATAGCTAACGTAGCTGAGCTGCAGCTCAATACTTCCTAAAGTGCAACATTTGGAGTTTAAACTGCACTTGAAACTAAAGCTAAACTTGAGTACAGTGTCACAACAAGCATGTGCAGGTGATTTCAGTACAGTTTAATAATGGTTCAGCTGATCTGCAGTTAAACTGTGTGGAAATCATTAGCGCACACAAAGCTTAAAGTTGGCTCCAGATTCACAGCTTCTGATTGGGCAGTGGTGGACGCACAGAAGGGGATTGTGATGTAAACCAGATGCGACGGTGTGTTTGCCATGCTGGAGGAATATGGCTGCAGAGAAGAAAATAGTAGTGCATGCAGGTCATGTCCTCTGACTCTAATGCAGCCCAAATGTGAGCCCCGTTCAGAGTGACTCATTGTTTAATGGTCCTGAAGAGGGAAAATAATGGCTCATTCGCAATGTTACAACTGTGTCTTTCAGTGCTGGTGGAGCTGAATGAGAAGCTAGATACCAGCAGAAAGGCTTCATATTGAAGTTCAAACTCTCGTTGAGCGGTAATAAGAGGTCACATGACTTTCTTACATCACATAAGGGATTAGCACCGGGTTGAACTCCAACCCTCAGTGAAGCGAGTGAAAGTGCAAATGACCTGGTACCTTCACAGGAGTAATTGGAGGTTAAGTGCCCTGCACAAGATCACCACATGGTAGCAACTGTGGTCATGTATAAATTCTGCTCATATGGTGACCAAAGAATTACACGGACAGAGGAACCAACAGGTGAATGTGTGTGTGCGGCTTGTGTTTGCACGTGTGTGCGTGCTCTGTTTACAGCTTACACAGCAGCACAGTGACACAGCATCAAAACCGTGTTGCTTTTTGTTATGAGGTAAACAAAACCCCCAACCCTGAAGCAGGGCTGGGACAAACAGACGGCCCTGGGAAGCCACTCATCATCCATGATATCCTGATGCTCAAAAACTGCAGGGGAAGAAAGGCCTTCGAGTCTGAGTGGCTTAAAGCCTCAAAGATGTCCGTACTAACAGTCAGAAGTCAGGCAGGCCTTATCATTACTTTATTTATTCACAAATCAACTCAGTTTTGTATTTATTGTGTAACTGAGAGCCACAGCGTGCCATTGCTGTCTACTCTGTGGCTGAACATGCACACCAGGGGGAGAGGAAGTGGGATTATAAAAGCTTAAATGAAAAGGTATTTTTTCCCAAGAAAGCACTGAGCATTTTAATAATGATGATGGTGATCATTCAGCTGCAAGAATAATAGGTTGGAAATAAATCTTGCATTTAACCCTGTAATTCCTTAAACTTGAATATGCAATCACTGGTTCACATTTATGAATACAATCAGCTCTCTTTAGCAGCCCGGGGCTGCTGCTTTTCTAAAAGTAACCATTTGTTAATGTCGAGTCTTCGTCCTGGTGAATTCGGAGACCACCCGACTGAAACCCGCGGAGAAGCAAAGGGGTTATGTGCAAGTGTGTGAAACAAAGGGGGGAAGAACTGGAAAGCCCCCGGTGCAGGTGCAATCCGGGGCCATCCGCGACGCTCTGTCAGCTTCGCACCAGGCCTGCAAGGGGTTCAGATGGGGGGACTGGAGGGCGAGATCCTCTCACCCCGTTGGCCTTCTTCTGCAGAGCAGAGCTGGTAATTTGGACAGAGAACTGGATACGTGCCGAGTGCAGATCCAGTTTTTTTTTTTTTTTTTTTCCAAATTACCAGCGAGGCACCTTCACCGCCTCGCTGCCCAGCAGAGGCGGTGAAGCAGCCCACAGTCGAGGCACTCAGAGGAGATGTGGGGCTGAACTCAGGATGACCAATATGTTTTTCACCGGTTCATTCATTCACGCCGCCTTCTCTCAAAAAGACCCCGTACCCCTTCACTCCCCTCTCCATTCCTTCACTGTAATGATCCACTTTTCTGTGATCAGCTTACTGTGTCTCTTCTCCTGGATGGTTCATCAACTCTATTGTTAACAATGCATTTGTGCAGAAACAGTGCAGTTAATACTCGTATTTGAGAGGTAAAGACAACACAAGACACTATTGAAAACGTGGCAAGAAAAGATGTGTGGACCCCATGGAATTGAACACTGTATTGCGTTAATTTAAAATTAAAACATGACGTGATTTTCATGCAGTTATGCACATAATTATGATTTATAATGTCTTCATTGAACACTCCCATTAAACATTTACGGTTAAACTGCAGTTAACTTGGAGTTGGCCTTCTAGTTACCAGGCACCTTTATTATGGAACCAGCTACCAATTTGGGTTCAGGAGGCTGACACCACCTCCATTTTTAAAACTAAATTTAAAACATTTCTGTTTAGTAAAGTCTACAGTTAGTCTAAACCAGAGGTCTTCAACCCTGGTCCTCGTGACCCCCTATCCAGCAGGTTTTAGATGTTTCCCCTTCTTCTTCACACCGTGATACAAGTGGCTGTGTCATCAACAGACTTGTGCAGACTTTGAGGACAACCTGATAATAACCATTAATTAAAATCAGGTGTGTTGAAGCTGGGAAACCTCTAAAACCTGCTGGATAGGGGGTCATGAAGACCAGGGTTGAAGACCTCTGGTCTAAACAATAGTGTGCATGGGCAAATAGTTATAGCCATAGCTGTAGGAGCTAAGACTAGAGTAGGCTCGTCTTAATCACAGCTTCATCATAGCTATGCTGCTATAGGCCTACGCTGCAGGGGGACGCCAACATGATCTGCTGAGTGGTGTCTCCACTGCTCTTCTCTTTTAGTTAATGATATTTGCCCGGGGGTCATGATCTGGGTCTCTGTAAAGAGCCTAGAGACGATTGACATCGTAACAGACACTATACAAATAATATTGAATTGAACTGAATTAATTTGGATCTCCTTCAGCAGCAATGACTTCCAGCAAGTGCTTGAAGTAACTCCTGGTCAGAGCTGCACAACATTTAGGAGGAAATCCTCTTTACAGAACTGCATCACACACATTTATACAATGTCTAATGTGAACAGCTCTTTTGACGTCATTCCAATGCATCTCTGTGGGGGATAAAGTTTGAGCTCTGAGTTAATCACTCCAAAGGGAGCTTTTTTTCTGAAGCTATTTTGTGAAGGATCTTCTTTGATGCTTAGAGTTATTGTCCTGCTGCATCACCCAGATTCTTTTAACCTTCAGCCACCCTGCATTACCCTGAAGGACAGTCTGATAAACTTGAGAATTCATTTTCTCTTCAATGATGGCAAGTGGTCCAAGGTTTGAGGCAGTGATACGAGCCCAAATAACGATGCTCTCTCGACCACTCTTCATGGATGCCATGGATGAGTGATGAGTGTTCTCCCCAGAAACCTTTTTTTTTTTTTTTACCAGTCCACAAAAGCAATGTTTTTGTTTTTGTTTGTTTTTTGGCACCAGCATCCTCCATGACATCCTGCCTGTTCAATAATTAATTTCACATGGCGTTAAGACACACTAGAAACTCATTCTGCCTCGTCTTCCCTCCCCAGTTCGTCCTTTCATAAAGCATCATGGCGTTCCACAGTCTGAGGACACTCCCTTTCCTCTACTTCACGGTCCGCAGTCAGCAGTTTCTAATGTCCCTGTTCACTGCCCGCTTTATTCAGTCAGTACTGAATGAAACACAGTGCTGAATAAATGCCAAAAAAAAAAAAAAAAAAGTTTCTAGCAGGCTGTTTGCATGGGACACACAGCAGTGCTGGTCCCAGTTTCCACACTGCTGTCGGTGTTTGTGGTATTTTCCACAGCTGCAGGAGGGAGATGCCAGTCTGGCTTCAGCAGGTGGAGCTCCTTGAAGTTACTAAGCACGGCAACAAGGTTCACTGAGTAACTGGTGCCCGAACTAGAGCGACAAAGTTCAGACGGAGGCCAGTCCGACCAGCCCTGTTTCCCAGACGAATGCAGTCACAAACTTGGTGGTAGTTTTTCCATGGGATCTTTAACATGCTTATCATTTTGGTGTTGTGCCTGTCATAGCCCCTCTTTTAGGTGTATTGAACAGGTGTTCTGACACCAGACTTCTCTTGTCATCCCCAGGATGTGCTGACTGGTTCTTCCATGTGCAGTTGCAGTCATCCTCACGCCTCCTTCCTACACTGCCACACCAGGCATTTCCCCTCATCACACCAGTTATTACCTCCCAAAGGGGAACAGAGGTGTAACAGCACTGGAATGAAATGTTATACTGTTACACCTCCATCCATTTCACACAGCGCAGTCGAGCAGAATTAAATGTGCTACAGAGGCAGAAGGAACTGGCTAGAACGGAGCTTTATGGTAGACAATGTTTGCCAGGTCCATTGTTGAGCCTTTAGATGTTTCTTTTAGGTTCCTCTTTGCCTCATTGGGTGCGTTTACATGGGAAGTTTAATTCCTCTTTAATTCAGAATTAAAGTTAAAGCCGAATAAAAGTTACCATGTAAACACTTAATTCCATATGAAAATGTCAATTCCGAATTAACTTAATTCCGAAGTAAGTGGCTGGTTTATTCCCATTTTAATTCCGCTTTAAGTAATTCCGCGGTCATGTATACACTCATTCCTCTTTAAATTAATTCCCGTCTTTCTGCGCATGCTCGTTCTCTTGCCCGTCTGTCGCGATGACGCTTATATTCCGGCAGACGCAGTAAACGGTGTTCAAGAGCAGAGACGATTTATTTAATAAATAGCTTGGAGGAACTGGAAATAATTAAAAGAACAGATGGCAGGAAACATAAAAATTGTGAGCTTTTCAAAGCGGCCAGGTTAAATGAAGGAGGTTTCGCAGATAGAGACGCCACCCAGGTCAAAAATAAGTGGAATGTTGTTGCTAACCAGTTAGCTAAGTTTGTTTTCTTCCGGTAGATGTAAAGACGTCCGCCCCCCCCCTATCCAATCAGAACCCTCCCCAACCCCCAGACTTAAAGCGGAGTTGGATAAAGCCGAACTAACGTGTTTTCCATGTAAACCTTAATTCGGAATTACTAATTCCATGTAAACTCGAAGGAAAATAGTTTAATTCGGAATTATTTAATTCCTAATTTTAATTCCGAATTAAAAAACATCATGTAACCGCAGCCATTGAGGGTTTAACGTTGTGTCTTTGGAGTCATCGTGGCTCAGTGCCCACTTTTAGAAACAGAAGCTGCAGTACTGAGATGTCTCTGTTTGTTAACTGTGG
This sequence comes from Hirundichthys speculiger, assembly GCA_018398805.1. NCBI lineage: Eukaryota > Metazoa > Chordata > Actinopteri > Beloniformes > Exocoetidae > Hirundichthys > Hirundichthys speculiger. The sequence continues at coordinate 1,404,228 of JAGFBZ010000515.1, forward strand.
TTTGAGAGATCAGTCTGAGACCGTCTCGTCCTGGTCTTATACATATCAACGTTTCTTGACTGTATCCCTTCAGAGATCTCCTTCTTGGAAGGCATGGTTCACATGAGCAGGTACTTCTTATAAGCAGCAAACTTTACATGTTTGAGTGTCTTTTTATTGTTGACAGTGGCTCTAAAATAAAACTCCTAGCTCATATACTAGAATTGGGTTCTAGGGGCCTGATTTACTAAAGGTTTGCGTGCGTAAAAACGTGTGCAAACTTGACACCACCCGCAAACCAATGTGCAAGCTGATCTACTAACCGCGTGCAAAGAGGACTGCGCCTCTCAAATGAGCAAAATAGCACACGCTGTTCATTTAGCACTTTTGCCCTGATGAATAATCAATATGGGGCGTACCCGCCAGAAAGCGCTAAATACTGGGAGGGGAAAATGCAAATAGGTTCATTTACCACACGCAATGAGATTTACCAACCCTGAAAGTAATTGCGGGGATTGTGATTGCGTCTGTATTTAATACGTTCGAAAGGAAGGTGCTAATCTGCCCAGCATTATGCACCGATGGCTGCTGTTATTGTTGCAAGGAGGCGACATCGCCAAAATCAAAGAATACGCAGAGAGAGAGTCTTTCGAACACTCTCTCTGCGGACGAAAAGGAGAAATATTTTATTTGAATGTTAAATCGAGTATTATTCAGCAAAAGGTTGCCACAGGAGGCACCAGGGTTTCCGTTGTCTGGTAATTGCCGGACTTTGTCTGGTAAAATATGCGGAAGTCCGGGATTTTATAATCTCTCCGGTCAAAATGTCCGGTGAAAATACTCCTCCCAAGCACAATTTCAGTTGTAATAAAATGGGTTATTTCCACATCATTTTATGAAAAACGCCTCGGGATTCTCCCAGAGGAGCTGGTGGAAGCGGCCGAGGGATCTGGACCTCTCTGCTGAAGCTGCTGGCCCCGCGACCCGACTTCGGATAAGCGGAAGCTAATGGATGGATGGATGGATGGATGGATTTTATGAAAAAACATATACTTTTTTTACGAATGAGTAGTGTGTGAGGACGAGTCGGCTCCAGCCACAGCTCCACTCATTGATGCCACAGCTGCGCGCAGAGACGCCATCTCCGTAATGACAGCGCTCCGCGGTTATGGAGGCTTGAACTTCTCAACGGCCTGTGAAGTTCTCATCGGGGATTTCAGTGAAATCTACCCCGAGTGGGCTCAACTGGCCCAGATAGCCTGCTGATCCCTGTCTCCAGTGTGCCAGCAGAGAGAGGTTTCTCTCTGCAGAACCGCATTAAAACAGCGCAGCGGAGTCAGAAGAGCGCAAGCTTCTGCAATATTTATTTATTTATTTTTTTAAGTTACGCTCGTGAGTCAATTGACGGGACTTATTTTATTTGAAATAGCCTGTTTTTCAATAAAAACACTATTAAATGACTTGCATTGATATCGTACTACTGCATATGATTTATTTTTAACCTCAATAAATTCATATAGCCTATGTGACCGGAATTTCAAACATTTGTCCGGTAAATTGAAAACCTGCCGGTCACATTGTCCGGTGCCAATTTTTTCTAGTGGAAACACTGGGAGGCACATTCATTTTTTTATTTGTGATAATAAATAAATCACGTGTTTTCATGGAGAAAAAAGTGTTTCTTATTGTGCGCCTACCTTGTTCTGCAGTTGGCTCTAGCGTGTCATACCCCAGTATCCCAGTTATCTGCTCCTCGCAGAAGGTGAGCTGCACCTGCTGCTCAATGCTGGTTAGAGGCATCTCTTCCGCAGGCATCTCTTCCGCAGGCCCTCCACCTGTCTTGTTTGGCGAAGTTTTATTAAAGGCCACTTTTTCTTTAGTTCTTCGCCTTATATCTTGCCACCTTCTTTTAACCTCATCTGCCGTTCTTTTTGTCTTACCAACTGCATTTATTCTATCGCAGATTTTCTCCCATATTGTGTTTCTTTTGGTGATGTTTAAATTTCTTTGCTGTAGTTCATGAATGTGTTTATTTGCCTCTTCCACTAATATCTCTAACTCCAACTCGTCAAATTTCATTTTGCGCTTGCGTCTATCCTGCTTTCCATCCAGACTCTCCATGGCGCAAACCGAAAGACACGCAACACCTCATTTAAATACTGCGGTTTGCACCCGTTATCAATTGCGCGAGCATTCTTAGTTGATCACCCGCAAAACACACAACAACAGCACGCGCAAACTTTTTCAGTGCACACGCAATTTAGTACTCTTTATTCAGGATCTTAGTAAATCAGGCCCTAGGTGTGCCAACAACTGGGTCCAAATAACTTTTGCTGAAGTAAATTCTTCTATGGTTTCTCTACGTTTTTCATCAATACAGTGAATGTATGATGCAGGGGTCTCCAATCTCGGTCCTGGAGGGCCGCTGTCCTGCAGGTTTTAGATGTTTCCCTCCTTCTTCACACCCTGATACAGTGACTGTGTCATTAACAGACATGTGCTGACCTTGATGACAAGATGATGACGGGCATTAATTAGGATCAGGTGTGATAAAGCAGGAAAACATGCAAAACCTGCAGGACAGCGGCACTCGAGGACTGAGATTGAAGGCCCCTGTTATAATGGATGTGTCAAATAAAAACAAAAAGAAAAAAGAAATAAAAAAAAATCACAACTTTTTGCGTGTTACTGGCTTAAACACATTGTGTTTGTCTATTCAATTCAATTCAGTTCAATTCAATTTTATTTGTATAGCGTCTGTTACAATGAAAATTGTCTCTAAGCGCTTTACAGAGACGCAGAGCATGATCTATGACAGTGATTCTCAACCCTGGTCCTCGTGACCCCCTATCCAGCAGGTTTTAGAGATTTCCCAGCTTCAACACACCTGATTTTAATTAATGGTCATTATCAGGTTGTCCTCAAAGTCTAAACAAGTCTGTTGATGACACAGCCACTTGTATCACGGTGTGAAGAAGGAGGGAAACATCTAAAACCTGCTGGATAGGGGGTCACGAGGACCAGGGTTGAGAATCACTTTATCAGCCAATCAGAGTGCAGCCTGAGGTGAAAGGATTCGGTCAGGTTCAGCACTGTCAAACCAAGATGGAAAAACAGTACAACATATACAACAGACAAGTCCGACAGTATGCATACGTGTTTTAGTTGTGTAGCTGGGACATTTACTGCTCATCCTTTCAGGGGATCGCAGGTCCACCATGATGGATAAAAGGTGCTCTTCTCATTCTTACGATCAACCACATTTTATACGAAATGAATGTATAAACCAGGTTTTTACCACTTCATGTTTTCTTACCACTTTATCGCTAAAATAGGAAAAATTATGCTTTTTTTCTGGCTAAAAAGGCTCACACCATTCATGCTGCTGTAATTCCACGTTTTATTTTTAATAAGGAAATGTAATTTCAGAAAATCAAAAAACATACATATACATACATATATATATATATATATATATAGATATATATATATATATATATATATATATATATATATATATATATATATATATATATATATATATATATATATATATATATATATGTAACTTAAGATGGTGTTTTACGTTTGGGTGCCGTGACATTTCTTGAAACTTGATCTTGTTGGATCTGTGCTGTGGCAGCTTGTCCAGCTGGATGTGCATGTTCGTGCATGTGAGTCTCTTCCATGCTGGATACTTCTCCAAGAAGGAAGAAGAAGTCTCAGATTCATTGCTGTGACGTTCCCTTGATCAATTTACAAAGCTTACAAAGTATAGGTTTGTCAGAAAACAGTTGCTTATTTCAATGTCTGGCAGCATTAAAAGCTTGTTTATTTAAAGTTCTGAATTATTTGAATGTCAGCGCGTATAAATCGATGTTTGCTTGTCACTAATAAGGGATAATGAATGCTCACCAAAGCTATATGTTAACTTGTTAGGCTTTAAGCCCCCAAAACAGTCACAGGGGGAACTTCTTCCATGCAGTTAAATAGCATATTTACTTAAAACTTTAAAATGTGTTTCAGCTCCAGGCTGCTGCAAAATGTGGTCTATTTACACTGTTGGAATCAGTCACAGATTATGTAATGCCTCTTGACATTTCTGCTCTTTTTCATGTTTCTGCTGTTGCCCTCAAACAGGAACGTCGTGTAGACTCACCTGCCAAGCTTTGTTAGTCAGTGTGAGGTCTGCATCTGCCAAAGCAGGCGCAGCAAAGCGATAGAGGGTAATAAAGTACCCCGTAATAGAGCATCGCAGAGGAGGTAATTACAGCGAGGGGTGCCTTTTAAAGGGTTGTTTGTAATGATTCATGGTTGCACAAATGCAATTTTCCTGTCACTCCCCTCCCATCACTCACTGCTGCCCTCCTGGAACTGCAGGTACTGCACAGCAGTCCTCTGGCCCGCTCACGGAGCATCTCTACTATCCAGATGCATTTCCAACACACACACACACAAAGAAAAAAAATCTTCCATGGTTTGGCCAGTGCTTTTCTAATGCAGTTTTTAGCAGCGCTGTGGCTTCCAGTATAAACATTTCTATAACAGAATTATTATTAATTTACAGTCAACCAACACGGAGGATAACTTACATGTTCAATCTGATCCATTCAAGCCCAAGCCCAAGATTAGCAGACTGTTGTATATATTCTTGTACTGTATATGTATATATTTTTTTATATAAAGTGTCTGAGGGGTGTGTTCACACTTGTCACATTAAACCGAAAGATGCCTGATGGACAATCACACCCTGACTGGGCCGTTTCTTTGAACTACAGTTTACTGGCAGAACTTGAAAACTTGCAAAGAAAACCAGTTATATGTTGGGATAACATGTGTACGAGTTCATCAGACCTGAGCAGACCAACATCTGGATTTCCTGCAGCTGCTTCAGGTAGCAGATCTATAGGGGGTGTTACCTTAATGCTCTCATTATCATTGTCATCAGGATTATCATCAGCATTGAAATCAGGAGTAGAGTCCAGAGGAAACCTATTCATCCGTATGGATTTCCTGTAATCCCTGACCGATGTGTGAAACGCTGCCTCCATTTTTTTTTTCAAAATTTGCAATCAATTATGTGTAAAATTTCTGTGAGAAACTGTGGTGTGTGTTGTCACTTTGAAAAAGTCACAAAAAGGCTAAAAAAAAAAAAAAAACAAGCGACTGTTACAATCCTGATAGATCCTGCACCATCTCAAATTAAAATCAGTTGTCATTAACTTGGTAGAAAACATCCTGTTCTTAGCAGGACTTTATCAGCAGGACTAGTTTCTATTAACACGACAGAGCCTAACCCAACCTTTACCCTCGTTTCTTAGAATAAAGGAAAACACAGTTGTGATTATTAAAGTATGCCTGCTAAAAAACTGCTGTGAATGTTGCACACGGGAACTCTGGGGCTGCGATGGACTGGCGACCTGTCCAGGTGGACCGCTGCCTTTCACCCAGGGAGAGCTGGGATAGACTCCAGCGGGTCCCCGTGACCCTGCAGAGGATTAAGCAGTCATAGATGATGGCTGGATGGGTGGAACTATGGGATTTTTTTAAATTTTTTTTTTGGTCTGTACATTTCTAAGGAAGTAAGCATCAGCAATGCAACAGCGAGTGATCGAGTTAAGGATTTGAGATCCTTCTGTATCAAATGTAATGCAGAGCTGCTGAAGGAATGACCTGATCTCAGAAAACTACCTGAAATAAGCACAAGCTCTTGGATGTGGTTGGGTTGTGTGACTCACTGGAATAACCCTCTGCCATCAAACACTGTCAAGTGATGGCTTTGTCATGGCAAACGCACCAATTCTCTTGTAGTCTTGGACAAATACACACAAACATTCAGAGCAAACTGGAGAAAAGATGAGTCTTAACCAACGTACCACCAATCTATTCTTGACCGCTAACAGCTCCACTGGCCTATTTTTTTTTTATGTTGGTGGGTTTTTGAGACTTTTTTTTTCTAAGTTTCCTTCCGTCTTAATGAAATGACACATTACAACAACTCCTGTCTTCTACGTCTCCTCAGCTCCGTTCATAGCAGCAGGTTTTTAGGGGCGGAGTCTCAGCTCAGCTCATTCTTATTCTAAAGATTTTAAAGATAACATGGATAACGGTAAATGGACTATATTTATGTCTCTTCTAGTAGACCATCACAGCTGACCTGGAACAGTCAGATCCATCATGCCTTGTGAATAGGATATTTTTATTTATTTTTTAAAATAAAATCTCCTTCTTAAGGCTGCTGTCGTAATTGTATTCAGTTGCCTTTTTTTTTTTGTCATTTTGGTTTTTAAATTGTTCATATATACCCACCAAAAATAATAAGTGAGACCAATGTTGAGAGAGATGTGGTGTGTGCAGCTCAGCCCTGCCCGGAAAACGACCAACTTGACTTTTATTTTGTTTTATTTTATTTTCTTGCTCCCTCAGAAGCAGTGATGTTGCGACCACGAGGGTTGGAGTTTTCATCCTGGTGACCAGTTATAACTGTTAGAAATAAATAAATAAAGGTGCTTTTTTTCAGTGTTTGTTATGATGGGGTTTTTGTTTATTTGTTTTATTGAAGAAATATTAAAAAAAAAAAAAAAATCAGTATTATTGTAAGGGTACACGGGCAATAAATAGGGCCAGAAACATTTGTGTGAATTTTTTAATGTGATGTCACTGCCGTCATCTCTCATCTCTGCCCCTGAGTCACCACTTACTCCTCCGTCTTTCAAGTCAGTCCTGAGAACTCTATAGGCTCATTTGTCACCACAACGAACCCCCCCACCTCCTCACCCGGCTTCTTTCGTCTTCTTTGTTAACCTGGGCTCGCATGAGACATCATTCATGTTCAGAAAAACATCCAGGCGGGCTGGAAGAGACTCACGGTAGAGCGTGCAGCGGCACAGCGGCATCGCCTCTTCCCTTCGAATCCCAACCTCAACCAAGACCCAGACATCAAAGGCAGGTGGAGTGAAACCATGAAATTACAGGTAAGGTGTCAATTACCCTTTGAAACCGAGCACTCTCCAAATCCAGGCAAGACCCAGCCGGTCCCTGGAATTAGAACAAATAAAGTGGAACTGAGGGAAGAATGGCAGGGAAGGGGAGGGAAGAGCAGCGAAGAAGGAGGTTTTACGGGCCATGTTGACAATATGGCATCAGCATAAAAGGCCCTAATTCAGCTTTAAATTACCCCCCTTCCCCTGTCCTCTCCTCACACAACCGTACAACCACCGCCTGTTTGGCTGCGTGAGAGTGTCTTGTCTAAGTAAAACGGGGAGAAGCGACTGTTTGCAGGCAAAATCTGCCTCTACGCAACTGTTTTTACACACAGCAACTTTCTCCTGCTTAGTTTTCACTGAAAAAGCAACACTTTTCAAACCACTCACAGCCCCGGTGTTGCTCAAGCACGCTTTTCCTCCAACAGTCGAGGAAAATTTCACCATGTAATGATGGGGAGATGCAACTGAACGCCTTCTAATTGAACTGTAAACCGTTTTTATGACTGACATTAAAGTCTTTAGGGGTTAAATTACACCATATGCAATCAGATTCAAGGTTTGACTGTTTAAAAGGAGGAAAAGCATTCACCGTTGTTTCTGTAGCATAAATGCTAAAAAAAAAAAAAAGAAGAAGAAGAAGAAGAAGAAACTGGGCAGTCATCAACATAGCGCTCTGATGTTTCTTTGTGATTACTTTAACAATAAGCTTTTTATTATTTTCTCACAAAGGTAACTGTCACTTTGGAAATTAATCAAATTAATCATTGTTCTCTTTCTCATGCGCTTTTTCTCCGTGTGCCAGAGAGCCAGATGACAGCTCATGTTGGAAAAAAATGAAAAAAAAAAAAAATCCATCCACAGCTTTGGGTTACACAACACTGCTGAGCCACAGACAGAACTCGCTGGTCGAGCCCAGAACACCCACAACGCCTCCCCACCCTCGGCCTGCCTTCCGCTGCCATGTGGCCCACGCCGAGCCCGGCTCCGTAAAGATGGCCCGAGCAGACGGAAACTCTTCAGGTCCGAAAGATTTGTCTGTTTCAAATTCATCTGTACGTCATAAAACTCGTACGTGAACCAGAAAACTGAAAGCTGATGAGATTGTTGCTGTCAGTGTCTGTTCTCGTCTTTCAAGGCTCATTATGGAAGTAAAATGTGATGAATTTGTGCTTTTATCTCACCTTAAATGACACATGTGCTCACACCTACATTTGAAGGTGCTGAATTTAAAATATCTTCACTAATGGATGCAAATAACCAGTTCTGTAATGTCTGTAATAGAATACCAAAAGTGACCAGGAACAACCACAAGGCTTTGTTGTGATGAAATAAATGTTAACGTTTGAAATGACGATTGTGTTACTAGAAAAAAAAATGAGGCACATTGTTCCCAATGTCATCCAAATGTGATCCTCATGTCCAAAGATTAAAAAAAAACATCTGAAGGCATCAGAAATACAATCATAAAAAACTAGGGCTGTCAACAAGGTTAACAGCGTTAACAACGCGTTAATAGCGCGTTAACACGTTAATAACACGCTAATAACGCATTCTGTTTAACAGCGCTGAATGTCCTTCTGAGTACCTCGCTGCTGCCGTGGAGTTTAGGGACCGTCAGCAAATTACTGCGGTCAAGCAGCAGCCCCGACAAAATACACTAAGAAGCTGATGAATTAAACCCCCAAACAGTACGGCAGCATCTGTGGACTTCTGGTTTTCAAACTAAAGGCTTAAAAAAATTAAGCAGATCCCCGTGACCCTGTATAGGACAAAATGGATGTAGATGATGGATGGAGGGATAAACAGAACATTAAAAAAATGTGATTAATGTCTGATTAATTGCGAGTTAATTCTGAAAATCTTTCGATTAATCGAGATTTGAAAATTAAATCGACTGACAGCCCTATAAAAAACTTTAGGCAACCGACTCAAACTGTTAAACTTCCTTCCTCAGGAGTTTGTAATGTTCTGCAGTTTCAGTCATTAACGGCTGCAGATTATAAAAAAATAAATGGAAACTAAAGAGCTTCAGAGAGCGGTGGTTTTAGGCCTTTAACAAAGTAGAGATACACAAATAAATAATGTTTGTAAAGAATTTTGTAAAAGGTGTTATTTTGTACAATGTTTTATGGATGAATTAAACTAAAGTACAGCTCTCAGGAAACACGGGGCCTTAATAGACATGAAGCCCGTAAGACAGAGATGGAGGTTTAATCAGGCCGTTCATGTGCTTTGACTGGTCTGGTGTTGTAGACAGCAAATGTTTTATAAAAGGAAAAGATTACATCTCAAGATCAGCAAGGATCAGCAATTAAAAGTGTATCACTTGGTCTAAGAAGACAGTCTCAGGTAAACTTCTGTGGTCTTTCTGCACAAATATGGACTAATAATGGAGTCGGCAATGAGTCCTGACCATTAAAGACTCCAGAGATGTGAGATCGGCAATGACAGAAGGGAATCATGAAAACCTACAAGAGATTAAAGACCCTGCAATGGGAGGGAGCCGAAAACTACCAGTAGAAAGATGACAGAAGCTTCCAGGAAGCTGAGAGAAATCCTGAGAGGCTGACGTTACTGGAGAAGATCCTTTTTTTTTCTTTTCCCGTCAAGGGAAAATGATGAGGTTAGAAATGGAGATGATCAAAATGCATGTAAAAAAAAAAAAAAAAAACATTAACCCAGTGATTCCCAAAGTATGGGCCGCGGCCCCCTGGTGGGCCGTTGCGTTACTGCAGGTGGGCCGTGAGGGGCCATTAAAAATAAACAAATGTTTTAAATCCTCGATTTTTTTTAAAATATGTTTTCAATTACTGAAAAACATTTATTACATGATTTGAAAAATATTTAGAAATAAAACAAATTGAGTGTCATTCTACTGTCATCTTAACTTAATAGGACAACTTATCTGATGACCTCTGATATTAATATTGGAATGTAACTTTTAGTCTTGTATGTTGATCAAAATGGTATTTAAAGGTTTGCATGGGTCGCAGAGATTTTTCAGATTTCAAATTGGGCCTTGGTATTGTGAAGTTTGGGAATGGCTGCATTAACCGATGCACTTGCAACTCCATCCATCTTCTATCTCCACTTCTTCCCAGTCAGGGTCACAGGAGTCTGGAGGTCTGGAGGTCTGGAGGTCTGGAGCCGATCCCAGCTGCAGGGGTGCACAGACACGAGCACAGTTCACGAACTGGGGTCCATTCAGAATCGCCAAACAGCCTAAAAGGCACGTTTTTGGACCGTCGAGTGAATCCAGAGTCCCCAACGCAAACAAAGACGCACAGAAAACATCCGCCGGGGATTCGAGCCACGATCCTTCCAGCTGTGAACCACCACAGGGCCAAGTTATTCAGCTCACTTAAGACTGATTTGATCCCAATAACAATGACACTATTGTTTCAGAACTGTGCCCTCACAAGTGGAAGTAACTTAACATAATAAAAAAAATATGAGAGTTGATAAAGAAGCACTCCTTTATGGAAAACAACTCTGACCAAATGTTGATGCAGTCATTCTTCTCACCTGTATACCTGCGTTCTAGTTTAACTTACCGTCAAACAGTGCAACCTTTTCTACCTTCTCGCAGCACTACCTGATGTGTTTTATGGAGTTTCAGATCAGCCGTGACAGTTGTGTTTTGTAATATTTCCAGCAGAACTCGGTGATCTGTGCAGATCTGTTGCATGTGCAGCCAGCAGTACTGTAAAAACCTCCTGAGTTCTGCACGACGCCGCTGAACCGGTCCTGGAAACCGCTGCGAGCCACCGACTCATCCTTCCAGCATTTTACCTGCAAAGATTAAAAATGTTCGCGCTGTTAAGCTGACAACTTTTTGCACGTCCAAATGAATGCATTAATATTAATAGTGCCTGGAAACAAACTAACAGAGAGAAAGGAAGAGGCAGACGGTGCAGACAGAACATCTGTCAGCAGCTTGATGACAATTAATAACTGCTGTGAGTCATCCTGGGCTGCAGCCCACAAATCATCCGTCTTTTGTGCAGGAGTTGGGCGAATAAGTCGGTGTGTGGCATAATTTCCAGCAGCTCAAGCCAAGCATCTGTCACTTCGTCTTCCACTTCCTAATGAACTTTATTTGTTTTTCTTTCTTTGGATACAGGCGAACAAATCCCCTTGTTTTAAATATTGCAGCAAAAGTGAATAAAAGGATGTTTCGGTGACCAACCTGCAGCTTCGTGCACCACAGTGAGTGTTCAAGTGTTTTTTCAGGTTTTTTTTTTTTCTACTAACTGGTAAAGATGCTTTGCAGTTAAGTTGACCCAAAAATAACATTTTGGCTTCCACCAAAAGAAAAAAAGAAAAAAAAAAGTTACTTCCTAGGTTGCGTGAAAGGTAAAATTACTGAGCTTAGAAAACTGGAAATACGTCCATTTTATGGCCCTCCCACTGATATTTACCCCAGTCAATGATTATTCCAGCTTTCATAATAGCACGTTGAGCCGTCCTTTTAGTTTTTACTGTAAAGGCAACCCCTTGATCAAGTGGCCGTTTGAGGCAGTAAGCTTTTCAAGCCACGTGTGAAGTCACCTTTTGTCAGAGGCGCGCTGATAACAGGCGAGTGACACTTTTTGTCTGAGTCTGCATCAGAGGGGAAGACACACAACATCAATGCATGAGTCAAAAACAACACGGAGCAAAAATCAAAGAGGCCGGGGCAGTCGCTCAGACAAAGCTCCGCGGACAGACGAGGCGCTTTGCTGCAAAAGCCTCTCGGTGTCTTGTCACCTCTTGCCGTCGCTGAAACGCTTAAAATGTGCCGTTAAACTCCCGTGGTGTTGACATATTTGTGTGCCGAAGCCAAATGTGGACGCGTTTCAAGCGTCGGGCCTGTAGAAGTGTCTGTGTGGGGTGGATTTCCACTGAATGACTCAAACATAAATTACGAATAAAGGTTTCAGAGCAGCACATCACTTAGGGTGTGATGAGTAAAACAGATGAGAAAACACATGTTACCGAAGACAAACGCAACGGCCTCAAGTGCCGGAGCAACCACTCGCATATTTTTGCACTCTGGAGGTCTGTTGTTGTTGCTCAGCTGGGACAAGACAGCTGGACCCTGCGCTCTACCATTACATCGGATCCCCTTATTACAGAGAATCCCGGCAGTAATGGAAATAACCTGTTGTCCCGGGCCAGGTAGCTCAACAAGGCCATTAATCAAACCAGTGTTTGGGGAGGCGAGGGAGGCGGGGGGGGGGGGGGGGGGGGGGGGGGGGGGGGGGGATTCACGGGAAGAGTGGGTCCAGGGTAAAGACAGGATGGGAGGAGGTTCCTGTGCTTGTTGACAAGACTGAACGAAGCTTGAACAAACAGGCTCATCAAGGTGTGAGGGGTGGAAGTAAGATAATAAAGTCAGTCAATAGGTAAGTAAACAGGTTAGAGACGGGGAGATTTGCGGCTTGTTAAAAAAAAAAAAAAAGCTGAAGTAAGTGTATTAGAAGTCTAATTGATCCAAACCTTTTTTTTTCAGGTTTATCACTGGTTGACACAGTGTGCTGTTGGCAGAAAGTAGTGCTTAATGAAAAGTGTGTATTAGGACGAATCAGCTTAATCTATTCTGGTATTTCTCAAAAAAAGATTAAAAAAGAAAAAGAACAAACAATGGCATTCATGGTGATGCAACATTTTTTTTACCCGTAAAACTTTGCAGCTGAACGCTGCGTCCCCAGTCAGTGTCGCGGACCTGACCTCGTCCTTGTATTTTAATACAATGTGTTGAAGCAACTGCAGCCAAACTCCCATGATGAGCGTCTGGCCTCGGCCCTGAGAGCAGGAGTCTGTCTGCACGCTGGCCGTGTGAAGTAACCACACGAGGGATTTTACTGATGCTGAAATCAATACGCTGATGTGCACAAAGGTGGTTCTATTAGAAGACTCTGTGTTTGTAGGGCTGGCCCGACTGTCGTTTCATTTTCAATATTCTGTTTTGGTTGGAGGTGGAGGGTTGGTGAGTGGACCGGTTTAACACAGTGTTATAAATATGTTATAACACATGTACTATGTCATACTTTATATTAGGGATGCACAATAACTGTTTTTTTTAAAACCGATACCGATAACTGATAACACACACATATACCTAAGATCATTACATCAATACTATGAACAAAACCAAAAACAGTTTTGACTCTCTAAATGAACAGATATTTATTTTTTCCAAAGAAAAACTATTGGCAAGCCTCTCAAACATTTTCTTAAAGCTATCAAACAAACCTATTTAATATCTCACATCAACTTAAATAAGGTTCATTACTGACCAGAGCATGTGAGCGGAGCGGAGGGTGAGCGAGCGAGGAGCGGAGTGGACGAATTTTGAAAGGAGCGCAGAGCGGGAGTTTTTTTTTCTAGGATGATTCGGGTGGAGCGGGGAGTCATCCCGCTCCAGTTTCGCTCCGTTACCGCTCATATCACTGTCTTCAAGTATAAAAATAGGAGGAGAACAGTGAATGAAAAATTGTTTCACGAAAGGTTAATAACAAACAAAAGTGTATTAAACCAGCTAATCCCGTTAGGGGAAATTATTTTCTTATTTTTTCTTGTCAGTAAATATCTATTTTTTGGACTTTAAAATGTCTGTCGGCTCTGCGTAACTGTTCCTCTCTCGGCTCCGCGACTGGCTGCAAGGAACGTAACTTTGTTGAGTCTCCCTCTCTCTCTCATCCAGCTCTGATTAGATCTAAGGCTTCAGGTAAACATGTACATTTTATATGCATGCAAACATTTTTGGAGCGGAGTGGGGTGCAGTGTTACTGGAGCGCTGAGCGGTTATAGGTGGAGCGGCGTTTTGCGACTTTGAGGGAAGAGCGGAGCGGTGACAACCTTTGTGAGCGAGGAGCGGAAATTATCGCCGCTCCACTCCGCTCACATGCTCTGTTACTGACTGATATAATATATATGATAATATATATATATATATAAAATAAAGGCTCCTTGAACTGATGGAAATACATGCATCAGAATTATAAACTGAAAAAGATTTAGATTTAAAGGATTTTGGCTTGTGGTTTCATTTAAATTAATATCTTTAATTAAAGTAAATGAGGTTCAGTAGTTTTTTGTTTAGTTTTTTTTAATCTCATGGAAGCTTTAGATGAGAGGAATGAGGGGAGGAGAGGAGAGACGAGGGGAGGGGAGGGGACACTTGCTGCTGGCTTGCGCACGTTAGCATTAGCTCACGTTAGCTCATGTTAGCACAATTTCAAAACTCCATGGAAGCGATTTTTATGTTGTAGGTGGCTGATCAGGTTTTACGTATTAAAGCTTGTGCTTCCCTCCTCGTAGAATTTGCTCGGAGGATTCGTCACAAATAACCACCAAACCAGAGGCGGCTGGCCCATAGGGGGCGCTGGGGCGCCGCCCCACCAGCTGTGGAGGGGAAAAATATTTATTCTATTTTATTTTTATTTATTTTTTTGATCTGCATCAGATTTACTTAATAGTATGTGTGTGCCTACATGCGATTTAAATGATTTAAACAACATTTCCACCAACTGACACTCATTAAACAGTGAATTTCCACCGACCTACAGTGCGTCATTCTCTCACGGGGCGCTCGGCAAAGCGCCCCTGACCTGCAGCTAAATAGCCAATCCGGTTATGGTTGCTAGGGAAAAATGATTGATAATTGGCCTATCAACGTCACCAAATTTAATGCCGATGGGCGCTGGAAGTGTCGCCCAAACAGCTACGTAAAATGCGTGAAGGTTTATGAGCTAGAGCTACGTGAAGGGCCAGCGGTAGTTTTATTTCGTATAGCGACTCCCAGACTCTGTCCTACGTCGGGAGAAAAAAAAATACGGCAACGAGGAAGAGAGATGGCGACAACTGGAGTTCAAGAGCAGCTTCCACCTAATTCGGTGAAATCATTATTAATGTTCCCTTTTGTGAGACGGACGACGGAGAAAAAACTTCTCGTTAAGGAGCTGGGACCCGACAAGCCTGAAATTAACATTTTCCAGTAAACGAAGGAGAAAGGTAAATCATACAAACTGAGTTTTTGTCAGAGTTGGTTAAACCCTGAGACGTAGCAGCTAATGGACTTTTCTGTTTCCCCTGTATCCTCTTCAGAAGTGACAGATGTGATTGGACTTGGACAAAGACTGGACTAACTGACTTAAAGCACCTCTGAACGGTTCAAGAAACATGAGAGATCCAAAGTTCACATGGAAAACTGCGTAAAGCTAGCTGTGCTCGGAAAGATTAGCATAGCAACGCAGCCAGATGATGGGCACCACATTACTGAAAGAAGGCACGATGAAGAAGTAGATAAAAACCGTAATATTGTGTCCAAGATAATCAATTGTGTTAAATTTTGTGGTGCTTTTGAATAAGCAATGTGAGGACATGATGTCAGCTAGTCCTGGTACTGAGGTACATTGATGGACCCAACAATATACAGGAGCGGTCTATTGATTCATCAAGCTACCCAACAGCTGTGGGGATTCAACAGCCGGTGTCTTATTGGAGAGGCTGCACAGCATCCTTCCGGAGGGACAATTTACCCCTTGATTGTATAGTATTTGATAGCATAAAGTCTAATATAGCTGTAAATTGTTACTTCTTATTTGAAACTGGAAACTGAAATTAAATTATTATTGTGAACCTGTTGTCATTTTCCGACTGTTCATTTTAATGCTTATGCTAGATTAGGCAGGGAAAAATGTTGGCACATCAGCCCCACCAAGATTTTTTTTCACCAGCCGCCACTGCACCAAACTATCTTCTTCTGAAACTTTAACAAAGTTCCACGCCACCATGTTTGCTGTGATCAGCATGCTGTGCAGCAGGCTGCATTCAAGGTGTAACGTAAATTCCCACATTCCCTCGTTTGCTTGTCGTTCTTTCAGCCTTTTCTATTTTTTTCTTTTTTAATGTGTAACTTGTGGGAGAATACTGCGAATATCAATTAAAGTCAGCAACTATCAAAATTATGACCGAGTTAACGAGTTGTTTTCTGGCATGAGGGGGTATTCTTGATTTTCTTTATTGAGTAATCGTTTTTCTGATTATGCGGACGTAACTTGAACATAACATTCACTGCCGGCCATTCAAGGCTCAGAGGGAGCGAGGCACTGCTGTGTTGACAAAAATATATATGTTATCGGGGCTATTCTTCGTGATATCGGACTTATCAGGATGACGTCATAATTTCCTGTTATCGGCCCGATAGTTATCGTGCACCACTACTTCATATATGACTGCTGTCATATGTTATACTGTGTCTATGATAGCAGCTAACATTTATTTCAATCGAAATAAATACACTTTCAGGCTCCAGCCAATCCCCGTGACCCTGCAGGATTAAGCAATCATATAGTGCGTTTACATGGGAAGTTTAATTCCTCTTTAATTCAGAATTAAAATCAAATCCGATTTAAAATGATGAAAAATTACCATGTAAACACCTAAATCCGAATGAAAATGTCCAATTAAACTTAATTCCGAAGTAAGTGGCTGGTTTATTCTGATTTTAAATCTGAATAGAATAATTCCGCTGTCATGTATACACTCACTCCGCTTTAAATTAATTCTGTTCTTTCTGCGCAGGCTCGTTCCCTTGCCCGTCTTTCCCAATGACGCTTATATTTCGCACTGGGCTTGTTTTCTAAAACAAAACAACATCGACATGATGTTGTCGTCATGCTGCTTCAAAAATAAAATCAAAACAAATCCAAAAAGGATGCTAATAATGTAGTCCTCTATGTTGTTGCTTATCGAGTAAGTTTGTTTTCTTCCAGTAGACGTAAATACGTAAAGACGTCCGCCCCCCCCTATCCAATCAGAACCCTTCCCAACCCCCAGACCTTAAGCGGAGTTGGATAAAGCTGATCAAACGTGTTTTCCATGTAAATCTCAATTCGGAATTACTATTTCCATGTAAACTCGAAGGAAAATAGTTTAATTCTGAATTATTTAATTCAGAATAATTAATTCTGAATTAAAAAACATCATGTAACCGTGGCCATAGATGATGGATGGATGGATAAATACACTTTTGAGTACAAGAAACTAAACTAAGCAGTGCAGCATATAGAAATCCTGTCAGACTGCACAATGCTTTAAAAATATCTTCTTAGTACCGTATTGGCCCAAATATAGGACAATATTTAATTCTAGAAAACATATTCTCAACTAGAAAAGCACTCGAAGAGCGCAGACCTCTGCCAAGTCCAAGAATTCCCCCATATAGCTATTTACAGATTGCGATAAAATCCGCATTCTGGATCAGATCCGGATCAGCCGTTGAAATTTGATAGAGGTTCCCATCGTCAATACCTGAGTGAAATGTCATGAGTTTTGGGCAATAATTAACGGAGCCACACCGAAGTAACCAGTAAGAATAGAGCACTACAGTGAACGCATGGATCAGATCTGAAGTAAAATGGAGGATCACGCGACCGACTCGAGCAAAGGGGTTAGAAAGTTTTGTTGTAGTCCAGGTTTGTTTTTTTTGTTTTTTTACAGACTGAATTGTTAATGTTGTTCTTAAAACCGAATATAACTAATTCCTCCCTTAACCCTCAATCTTGGCCCTCGAAAGTTAAGTGTAAGGGCTATCTTGTGACTTGGAAATGGGACACTGTTGAGTCCAGTTACGTCTTCAGACTGTGGGGGGCGGCCTTACCCCAAAGCTATGTCCAGTCTGTCAAGAAGAGGACGACAATGAAGAAGGAGAAGAAGAAGTTGAAGAAGGATAAGATAATATACAGATATATGACGAAGACAATAAGATGGTTTTGTAACATTTATATCTTTATTAACTATGAAAATACTTACATTCGTAGCTAGCTTTTTTAAACGCAATCCTTCGAAGATGTCTTGGCGAAAATACGCAATGCCTTCTGGGTAGCCCTTACTCCCAAGGGTGGGGCCTCAAACTTGCCCCTCAACTTGACGTTCTGAGAATCAAGACAGCACTTGCACTTCATGGGAGCTCACATTTTAGTTAGAGATCAAGGTTTGAGATCGAGGGTTAAGGGAGGAATTGGAATTCACCCATAGTCTCAGATTTCAAGAGAATACAGCTTATTTAACAAAACTATACCTTGATCTTAAATAACATTGAAACCTGACACATACCTTACCTTAAGTTTGGTACCATACTTCCTAAAAAAGATTAAATTATTAAAATGTTAATGTTATCTCTGTGTGATTTTTTCTATAATAGTTGAACAATAAAGTTGTTTCATGAATAACCTTATTGTCTTTATCATATCTTAAATTCTCAAAATGATATTTGAAAAATAGGTGTCGTCTCATAATCAGAGTTGTCCTATATTCGGGCCAATATGGTAATTACCCTGTACATGTTCAGTTACAAGACGTGTATGCCAATGTTGTTGAGCGTTTACTGTGACCGTCAACAAGACGTTTGCAAAGTGCGCTGGCTGCTCATTCATACTATCACATCTGCCGACTAAAAAATAGATTGTATTGAACTGAGGATGTTATTAGCGGTAGTTAAAGCATCCAGGTGTCTTTTCAATGCTGTTGTGCCACCACCATGGGCCAAATTCCAACTCCATGTTACACAGTCAAAGACTGGACTGAATTATTTTTCAAAAGCAATTGTCTACATGTGCAGGAAGAATGAGGTATGATCCATCTGCAACAACGGGCATGGATGGATGGAAATCTATCCTATCACTGAGCTGAGATGCTGAGATGCAGATTAGTTTTGCTTTGAAAACTGTCTTTTAAAATGGACTTGTGTGGACGTAGCCTTATTACGTATTACACATCTTCCACTCCTCATCGCCCTCCTGATCTCAGTGCGACAGCTGGATTACAGGCAGCCTGCTGTCTTGACAGTTTTCTCTCTCAGAGATCATCGAGTCATTCTCTATTAACAAATTAGTGGGATATAAAGGCTCCCACTTCTCTCTCCGACCCACAAAATATCAACACAAAGAAATAACTGAACTGACGTGAAAATTAGCAATAAAAGAAAATGCTTGAGGTGCCTTTTTTTTTTTTTTTTGCGCCAAAGCGTTGTCCCCATGAAGATGTTGCCCATTCTTCAGTGTTGGACTTTACTGGAGCTTTCGTACTTTAAACTGGTGTCAGTGTTCTGCACTGTTTGTGAAACAGCTTTCTCAGTTTCTTAACAGCTTTCCTCCACTGAAGTCAGATGCACATTGTGTGGTTGCTCATAAAACGCACGTACTAACGTAAGCCTCATTTTTAAATATAATTTGTAGTCGTCTGTAATCATAATAATCAGATGCCATCGTCGTATTTGTTTTATTTAATTGGGTTTTCTGTGATTTGTCTCTATAAAGAGGTTTAAATTCCTCGTGGTGTTGTTGCTAAACAATCCTGCCACTGTTTCTCATCCGCAGTTCTGACTGACTGGATGTCTAATTATGATCCTGTAAACGAAGGAGGTTGGAACCTTTGTGATCTCCACAGATTACACTGATTACTGTGTAACATGAACAAGGAAAAAAAAGTCAAACATTTTGAAAGCTTCACTGTTAAGCATCTGCATCTTCGAGCTGTTTAATCACAGCCTCGGTCATACGGTGAGGCCTATTAGCTCATTACTCTCCAGACATTTGACTGAGTCTGGCTCCATGACAAGAGACATGGCATGTTTTTCTTGGCTGAGCCCGATTAGCACCGACTATTAGCAAATCAGGACCGTGGGCAAGACCAGGACCTCTTGTCCAGAATGATCTTGCTGTGCACTGTGAAAGGGACATTCTCGTTAGGGAGCCGTGATGAAACAAGTACAGTGCTTTGCCAAAGTATTCGGCCCCCTTGAACTTTTCAACTTTTTGCCACATTTCAGGCTTCAAACATACAGATAAAAAAATTGTAATTTTTTTGTCAAGAATCAACAAGTGGGACACAATCGTGATGTGGAATGAAATTTATTGGGTATTTTGAACTTTTTTAACGAGTAAAAAACTGAAAAGTGGGGCGTGCAATATTATTCGGCCCTTTTACTTTCAGAGCAGAAAACTGACTCCAGACGTTCAGTGAGGATCTGAATGATCCGATGTAGGGCTGGGCGATGTGGCTTCAAATCTATATTGGGATATAATCTAAAGCATGTGCAGTAATGATTAGGGATGCAACGGTACTCGGTATGGTTCGGTAGGACCTGCACGGGACAACACGGGCTTTTATGCATGTGAGCGTACGTGCCTTTTAGGCAACAGGCCCGCCACTGCATGTCAATGTGCACTCGCCTCCGCTCACTCACAGTGACCAGCCAATCACACTTTGGCAAGTTGGCTGCTCATAGACGCAGAAAAAACAAAAAAAAACAAAGCAGGCATGGCCAGCGGTAGCGGAGAAATCGGAAAAATCTTTTTAATCACCCGTGTGGGAACATTTTGGTTTTGCTGTTGAATACACCAGCGAGGGAGTGAAAACAGTTAACAGAACGCAATCTTCCACCTCCCTAAACCCGGATCTTACCTGCGTAAGATCCAGCTGTTACCAGTTGTGCGTCTTGGCGCAGAATGAATCATTGGATGCGCATTTAAAGATCACGAACAATTAATGTTCCTGTCCCTCCTCGACCACCAACAGTTTCAGACATATTGGAAATAAATTCCCGCATCCAACCTTTTCCAGCTTGACACCAGAGACAGAGATCTCCTTGGTTTCCTCCACAGCAGACATCTGGATGAGAGCTGCCACAGCTGTACATTTATTCCATTTGGATGCACTCTTTTACGCACCGACATGCGAGTTGCGCTATCCATAAACTCGGGATCTTGCGATCGCTTGTTTAAGGTAGCGGGTGGTCTAAAACTGTACCGTATCCGTACCGAAACCGTGACACAAAAACCGTGGTACGGACCGTACCATGAGCCACCTGTACCGTTGCAACCTTATATATATATATATATATATATATATATATATATATATATATATTATATATTTTTTTTTTTTTTTTATTATTATTATTTATTTTTTTTTGTTTGTTTGTTTTGGGGGGGGGAGGGGGAGTTTTACACGGCGGTGCCTCGCTCCCTCAGGACCTCAAATGACCGGCAGTGAATGTTATGTTCAAGTGATGTCGGCATAATCAGAAAACCAATTTCTCTGTAAGGAAAATCAAGAATACCCCCCTCATACCAGAAAACATGTTTGCAACCGCTGCCATGTTTTCAATGACTGATGATGATCAATAGAATCCACCTGTGTGTAATCAAGTCTCCGTATAAATGCAAATACCTGCTCTGTGATCGTCTCAGGGTTCTGGTTAACCCTTAAACAGGCAGCAATGGAAATCAAATTGCAAAAAATGATTTTATGTTATTATTCTTTTAGTTAAGACCCAAGTAAAACATCCAAGTTGGTTTTTTTTAAATAATGTGTATATTATTTATTTTATGAGTTGTATCTCCCGGGATACGTTGCCTTATTGAGGTTTGAAAAACAGACCCAAAACGGTAAACATATTAACATTTAATTTGAAGAGAACAAACAATACAGTGTTGTTTGAATTAATGGGGGGCACCTTATTTCCATTTTACCCTTCCTGTGCAATAACTGCACCTGCAACCTGGCCCTCAACTTTTTGGGCTCACAAAGAAAAATTCATTTTTGTTTTATTTTTTACAACTGAACAAATAAGAACACGGTTCATTCAAATTAACATCCACATTGCTTCTGTCTGTCTCTTCCCTTTTTCTGTTTCCATTTACTTTTTGTGGAAAAGTTGGAAGCAGTTTCGTTGGCTTTTTCCAGTGACAATACAGAGACGAACAACACATTTACTGCAGGAGATTGTTGTCTGTCCATCTGGGCAGAATCTGCACCTTCCCTTGTCAGTAAAGACTGGGAAATGATCCAGTTGATCATAGCGGACATCAGGTACTGGTCTTGGGGTTGTTGGTCTTTGGATGCATCTGGTGGGACTGTGCACATCCTCTTCTCTTCCCTTGGAGGGTCTTCCCTTCTTCTTTCCACCACGGATGAGTGCATCTGCAACCTCCAGCCTGAATGCTTTGAGCTTTTTGTGCTTTTGCACACCCATGCTTTTAGAATCCCGGCGATACAGTAGCCATCCATTGTTGACTGCTATATCAACCATTTGCCAAAAGAGACACAAGTACCATCGATGGGACTTTGCTGGGGTGCGATATAAAGCCACCATCATGTCAGCAAGGTCAACTCCTCCCATGTGGACATTGTATTGTGACACAATGTTTGGGCAAGGAACACCGACTTTTTTTTGCTCCTCTCTGGAGAAACGCCTGACTTCTTTGATGGGGGTTACTGCAGCACAGGAGCTAGCTAAAGTGACAGCTTTGTTGTCAATCCATTTCACAATAGCTACTTCTGCCTCATTATCAACCCTGTAGTCATAACTGCCCCTGCCTTGCCTGAGCAGTGTGCGGTCATCCTCAAGAGTACATCCTTTTAGCCTATTTTTACGAATGGTTCCCAAACTTCGCAAGC
The DNA here is from genome assembly GCA_018398805.1 of Hirundichthys speculiger. Lineage (NCBI taxonomy): Eukaryota > Metazoa > Chordata > Actinopteri > Beloniformes > Exocoetidae > Hirundichthys > Hirundichthys speculiger. Next base: position 1,426,643 of record JAGFBZ010000515.1, read on the forward strand.
CAAAGGACTCCTTCAGATGCACTATGAGTGGCAGGGAGGTGAAAAAGTTGTCAAAGTAGACAACACACTCTGATGGATTCCTGATGGTCTTACAGAGTTGAACAACCACATTTGCTCCAAGTCCAAGTTCTTTGACGGGACCATGGTCTGTCCCAAATGTTCTCTTACCACTGTATGTAAGGAAATCATATACAATGCCAGAAACACCTGCTCGAACAAAGATCTTGATACCCCAGTGGTGAGGTTTGCTTGGAAGATACTGTCTGAGAGATCCAGCCTTTCTCCCTTTATAAGGGACCATCATTTCATCTATTGAGAACTGATTCTCGCTTTCAATTTCCAGGCACTTCTTCCTTCCTTAGTGCTCCAGCACTGGCATGATTTTGCAGAGCCGACTCTGGGTAGGGTCTGATGTTTCATTATCTTGAAAGTGGATGAATCTTGAGAGACATTTAAATCTCTTCACTGGCATCACATTGGCTATTATGGGATAGCGTGTGCCTTCTGACCAGTAATCATCCAATGATGGCATTCTCACCACTCCCATGATTAGCTTTATACCAACAAATGACTTGAGTTCGTCAACAGTGGTGTTAATACTGGCTCCAATTTGTTGACAGCTATAGAGATTTGTCTGTAAAGCAATATGCTGGAAGAGCTCATCATCAAAAAATCTGGCAAAATAGCTACAAGGAGTAGAAAGCTCATCGGGTGCTCTGAAATCAGTGGTAGCTGCCACTGACTGGTGCTCAAACCTCTTTTTGCGCCAGCTGTAAAAGAAATAAACAAAATAACTGTCAACAGTCCAGATACCAATTCTACAATCATCTTTTAACCACAAACAATAGTTTTTGTCAATACAAAATAACAATATAAAACAAAATGTAATCAACTGTGCTATACCTTTTAAATATTATTAAGTATATGATAGTATTTATCACTTTATTTGCAAAGTATATAAATAAAACAATTATGCATTGCCCCTTTTAGAGGTTTCTTCAATATTGCACTTGCAAGTTACCCAAAATAAAACCACAGCCACCTGAATCTCTTGGCTTGCTTGGACTTTTGATTCCTCTCCTCATCCTCATCATCCTCCTCATCAGAACTGTCCTCCTTCTCTGTTTCTATCTCATGCTGAGTGAAAATGACTTCCTCATCTTCATCACTGGCTGATTCAGAGTCTGAAGAGCTTGCAGGGATATCCTCTATTACTCTCATCCCTGTACTTGCCTTTCTTTTCCCATAAAAAGAGCTAACTGAGATACCCTGTGTAAGAAATGACTGTTGAAATATTGAATGATAAAATACAGTTGTGTTGCTATAATGTTCAATTGCATGATAATATATGATTTTGTAGCAAATATTAACATATCTTCCAGTTTGAAACAAAAACTTCAAAGAATACACATTAGCAAATTTCCACATTTTCTATCCCTAATCTGGCAATGTATCTCGTGGGATACATACATTTTTAAGGTCACTAAACAACACAACAATCATAGTTAGAATATTTTTTCATCATGAGAATGTTAAGGCAATGGTCTTGCTTTGTTTTATAAAAGTTAATCATTGTTTTAGTGAAAATAAGTATAATTAAAAGGTAATTACTTACCCTTTGGAGAGCATGTTCTGCATCATTGGTGGCCATGATGGATCCTGACCAGGCTGACTAAACGATGACAGATGACCTCAACCAAATATTTTGGCCCATATACTAATGACAGGCAAAACTTTTGATAAAAGATAACTTGATGAATGAAAACCTTTCTAAATTTCCCTTACAAGGTGTTACAAGACTTTGTATTTCCTGGTATACGTTGGCAGATTAAGGGTTAAAGCTCAGAGAGCATCATGAAGACCAAGGAACACACCAGGCAGGTCCCAGATCCTGTTGTGGAGAAGTTTAAAGCTGGATGTGGATCCAAAAAGATTTCCCAAGCTTTAAACATCTCAAGGAGCTCTGAGCAAGCAATCAGACTGAAATGGAAGGAGTATCAGACCACTGAAGATCTACCAAGACCTGCCCGTCCCTCTAAACCTTCATCTGGAACAAGGAGAAGACTGATCAGAGATGCAGCCAAGAGGCCCATGATCTCTCTGGATGAACTGATCTACAGCTGAGGTGGGACAGTCTGTCCAGAGGACAACAATCAGTCCTACACTGGACAAATCTGGCCTTTATGGAAGAGTGGCAAGAAGAAAGACATTTCTCAAAGATATCTGTAAAAAGTCTCATTTAAAGTTTGCTACAAGCCACCTGGAGACTCACCAAACATGTGGAAGAAGGAGCTCTGGTCAGATGAAACCAAAATCAAACTTTTTGGCCACAATGCAAAATGATATGTTTGGAGTAAAAGCAGCACAGCTGATCACCCTGAACACACCATCCCCACTGTCAAACATGGTGGTGGCAGCATCATGGTTTGGGCCTGCTGTTCTTCAGCAGGGACAGGGATGATGGTTAAAACTGATGGGAAGATGGAGCCAAACACAGGAGCATTCTGGGAGAAAACCTGTTGGAGTCTGCAGAAGACCTGAGACTGGGACGGAGATTTATCTTCCAACAGGACAATGATCCAAAACATGAAGACAAATCTACAATGGAACGGTTCACAAATAAACGTATCCAGGTGTTAGAACGGCCAAGTCAAAGTCCAGACCTGAATCCAGTCCAGAATCTGTGGAAAGAGCTGAAGACTGCTGTTCACAAACGCTCTCCATCCAACCTCACTGAGCTCCAGCTGTTTTACAGGAAGAATGGACCAGAATTTAGTCTCTGGATGTGTTAAACTAATAGAGACAAACCCCAAGAGACTGGAGCTGGAACTGCAGCAGAAGGTGGCGCTGCAGAGTATTAACGCAAGGGGGCGAATAATATTGCACGTCCCTTTTTTCAGTTTTTTATTTCTTAAAAAAGTTTTAAATATCCAATATATGTTGTTACACTTTACGATTGTGTCTCACTTGTTGTTGATTCTTGACAAAAAATTGAAATTTTATATCTTTATGCGTGAAGCCTGAAATGTGGCAAAAGGTTGAAAAGTTCTGTATGTTTGAATGATGATGCATCTTTGTGTTGCTCAATAATGACTCCCCCCACCCCCCACTCCACACACCCCACAGAAATGAGTTATACTGGAGGTAATACCAGACTGAATTAGGCAGAGTAGAAATGGATTCCTAATAACAGGTAAGAGAATGACTATGTTCCAAATAGCATACTTGTGGTCTTGCAGTCAGTGGTTTGAGGGAATAAGGGTGTTGATTCTGCCGTTGTGCAGTACACCTCAAGTATCCTGATGGTACATTCATCAGTCAGAAAATTTGACGTGGATTGCTGGACACTTCAGGGCCTCAGCGATCACCGTGCTGTTAATGCAATGCACCAAAATGTGACACGTTTCAGTCAAACACAGTCAGTGGTCCGGTGTGGAAGAGTAACGACGAAAAGGACGAAAAGTTCAATCTTGGTGGCAATATGGCGGTAACTTGGGTGAAGCAGCCGAAGATGAAAGGTTGCTATCGGCATTGCTGCTCAGAGCGCAACAACAGTTTTAAATTAGGACAACAACTATTTTCTCGTAAGACCAGTAAAACCGCTGGCAGCAGCTGTATGTTCAGAAAACTATTTCATTTGGAGCTTTGCCAATACCTGAGCAGCGCTGAACTGGTTACTCCCAATAACCATATTTCTAATTTCCTGTCGCTGTTTTTAAAATAATATTCTTCTTCTTTATTCCATTTCTTGTTATAGTACTCATTAACTTACTCTCCATCACATAAAATTGATAAACTATCTCCTGGAAATTCAAAGATGCATTAACGCTTGTGAAAACACAGTTTAAACTCTGTTTATGGGGCGCCGTTTGTAAAGTTGGTCATGCTGAAAATAACAGCAACATTTTGTCACATTTAGCTTCAAATCATGTTTTAAAAGGAGGTGTGAATTTTTGAAAGTCACTTCTTAGCATATTTAATGCAATCTAAATCAAAAAGTTAAATCTAAATCTAAGAATTAAATCTGAATCTAAATGTTAAATCTAAATGCTATGTGACTGGAAAACACACTTACTGAGGTGGCCTGTGGTGGTTCTGGTCCTGTGGTGGTCCTGGTCCTGTGGTGGTCCTGGTCCTGGTCCTGTGCTGGTCCTGGTCCTGTGGTGGTTCTGGTCCTGTGGTGGTCCTGGTCCTGTGGTTGTCCTGGTCCTGTGGTCGTTCTGGTCCTGTGGTGGTCCTGGTCCTGGTCCTGGTCCTGGTGGTCCTGGTCCTGGTCCTGGTCCTGTGGTCCTGGTCCTGGTCCTGTGGTCCTGGTCCTGGTCCTGTGGTTGTCCTGGTCCTGTGTTGTCCTGGTCCTGTGGTCGTTCCTGGTCCTGTGGGTCCTGTCTGGTCCTGTGGTTGTGTCCTGGTCCTGTGTCGTCTGGTCCTGTGTGGTCCTGGTCCTGGTCCTGTGCTGGTCCTGGTCCTGTGGTCGTCCTGGTCCTGTGGGTCGTTCTGGTCCTGTGGTGGTCCTGGTCCTGGTCCTGGTCCTGTGGTGGGTCCTGGTCCTGGTCCTGTGCTGGTCCTGGTCCTGTCCTGTGGTCTGTCCTGGTCCTGTGGTCCTGTCCTGTCCTGGTCCTGTGGTTGTCCTGGTTCTGTGGTTGTCCTGGTCGTGGTGGTCCTGGTCCTGTCCTGGTCCTGGTGGTGGTCCTGGTCCTGGTCCTGGTCCTGTGGTGGTCCTGGTCCTGTGGTTGTCCTGGTCCTGTGCTGGTCCTGCTACTGTTGCTACTGGTCCTGTGTTGTCCTGTGGTCCTGTGGTGTCCTGGTCCTGGTCCTGTCCTGTGGTTGTCCTGGTCCTGGTCCTGGTCCTGTGGTCCTGGTCCTGGTCCTGGTCCTGTGGTTGTCCTGGTCCTGTCTGGTCCTGGTGGTCCTGGTCCTGTCCTGGTCCTGGTCCTGGTCCTGGTCCTGTGGTTGTCCTGGTCCTGTCCTGGTCCTGGTCCTGTGCTGGTC
>JAGFBZ010000516.1:0-36419 GCA_018398805.1 Hirundichthys speculiger
ATAGGGCTGAGGGAACATAGGCACGCTCCCAAAAATAGAACAGATAAGAGTTTTAAAAATTGGGAAAGGGGACCTACAATATTCTGAGAGCTCTTAAGAAATTTTTCAAATTATATAAGGGAGAGGGAGACTTACAGGAAAATGACACAGTGTATATAAAAGAGAGGTGGAGATGGATGATGAGGATGAGGCAAATATTGTCATATTAGTGGATGAATGGGAAGAGATAAATGAACAGCAGTGGAGAACAAGTTGCTCCTTATCTTGGACAGAACACAAGTGGAAGAACATCATAAGAGTCACACCAGCACAGACAAGGTGTCATGATACAAAGTGTTGGAGCTGATAAAGCTGATAAAGGAACTGATAAAGCGGAGTATTTCCACATGTTCTTGGGTTGTCCACCCATCGGTGTTATGCAATTTTCTATCCTTAATTTACACAAAGTCACGTGTGGGCCTTGAGGTCCTTGGCAGTCTTAGTTTGTTTGGGGTCATCCCTATGTTCCCACAGAATGAATAGAATGAAGAATGAGCTACCTATAAGGTTGAGGACTGAGTTGATTTATGTTATATGATGAAAAAAAAAATCTCTTTGATAGGTGGACAGATTTAAAATAATTAGAAAAACTTTATATATATATATATAAATATATATATATAGATATATATATATATATATATATATATACATTTTTGGTGGAAGGTGTGTGTGTGTAATATGTGGTGTGTGTGCATATAATATAATAAAAATATCATATTTTTATTCTCTTTTATGTTATTTGTCACTTCCTGCAATCAAGCTATGCAGATTTTTCTGTTTAAATTTCAAATTTGGCGCCTATTTCCAGTTCGCTTCGTCCCGCCCATAACGGCCAAGTTAGAAGTTTGAACAACAAACGCTTGTAGCCTTCAATCAGGTTCATAGTGGGCATGTCATAAATCAATCACGTGAAAGGCGTCCAGCACACGCATTGGCCGTATGATCTTCAAGGAGGACTCACGACAGAGCCACAACGGACATTGTCAACCAAACGCCTTTAGAGGTAAGTGTCCCAGATAACGTATGTTATTATTATTATTATTATTATTATTATTATTATTGTTGTTGTTGTGATTATTTTATTTATCAAAAGACTGAACTTTATCCTATAGCACTTAGTGTGTATGCAAATATACTTCGGTAAATAACTCAATAATTATTTTACATTTATGGGATGTGGTCCTGTGTGACTGTTGGTGAGTAAAGGAGAGCAGTGGTGGTCAGCAGAACCTTTGGGACTGGGTTAGGGTTCGGGTCGCCAGACCCAGTTGCCTATTGCGGAGGGACCTCCTGCGCTTTCGGTCAAAGCATTTTCTAACATGGCTGATGTGTGTTCATGAACGTTGTTATCCGTGATTTGAATGGGCTCAAACTGATGTATGCTGCTCTGTGTCATGTCCCACTGTTCCTGCATGAGTCCAGAATAGTGATGGGTCGGTCGCGACCGAGAGCCGGAAAAGAGTCGGCTCTTTGAAGTGAACGACGGGAGCCGGCTTGTGATCCAAAGCAATTTTTTTTCGGGGGGGGGGCGCAGAGAGACGAGAGTGAGAGGAGCGCGGAGGATTTGACCATTTCACCAAAGATGAGTGACAACAGAAAAAGGAGTAAAATTTGGACACGTTTTAAAGTGTTAGACTCTGCCTCTACGCGTCAGTAACATAATAACAACACTGGAAACTCTGAACTCACAGGGCAAAAGTATATTATTATTAATATTTCTTGTAAAATTACTTCCCAGTTCAAACCCATACCCACTTGGCCCATAAATATGCCACGCAGGACCCATATATACGTTCCCAGTTCAAATCCATGCCCATTTAGCCCATAATAGTTCTATGCAGGACCCATATATGCATTCCCAGTTCAAACCCATGCCCATTTAGCCCATAACAGTTCTATACAGGACCCATATATGCATTCCCAGTTAAAATACATGCCCATTTAGCCCATAACAGTTCTATACAGGACCCATATATGCATTCCCAGTTCAAACCCATGCCCATTTAGCCCATACCATTTCTACACAGGACCCATATATATGTTCCCAGTTCAAATCCATGCCCATTTAGCCCATAATAGTTCTATGCAGGACCCATATATTCATTCCCAGTTCAAACCCATGCCCATTTAGCCCATAACAGTTCTATACAGGACCCATATATGCATTCCCAGTTAAAATACATGCCCATTTAGCCCATAACAGTTCTATACAGGACCCATATATGCATTCCCAGTTCAAACCCATGCCCATTTGGCCCATAAATATACCATATAGGACTCATTTATATGTTCCCAATTCAAACCCATGCCCACTGAGCCCTTGCCTGTCCCTTATGGGGCCCATGTAATCAGCCCATATGGGCTTCCTATGTGGGTCTCATACTACAAAACTTACATGGGACCCACTGATTTCACCCAGCCAAAGCCCATGCCCACACAGAACCCATGAAACCCATCTGGGCCCCACATGTCATTGCTGGCTGGGTCTGCGAACTCAGAGCTACCGAAGACACAACAAGAGCAGGGATGAGCTGTTACTGATAATAAGTTTACTCTGCAATACACAATACTGGAGCAGGTGTAAAAGATGTTGTTCTGGGTCAAATATTGTTATGGTAGCAGCTCAGGGCAACCTTGATAGGGTGGCGAACTGCAAGCTGCAAGAAGGAGCAGAAGGCTGCAGAATCACGCAAAGGATCACATAATGCTGGGATTAATACATCAGTTAAGGAAGCTTTGGGACATACATTGGTACATAGATCATTAGATAAGGGTTAGCTTTAGCTGATTAGCTTTAGCTTAACGAGCTATTTGACCAAATAAACAAGGTAACCTTGGTATTTGGGAGGAGCTGTGTGGTTGAATTGTGTATGTCATGATAATTATGTACGCCTCTGCTGAGATGCCTGAACCTATCAGAATGACTATGTAACTCTTCTGTGAATTATGCATAATCGACTGTATGTGAAACCAATCATGAGTTGATGTGTGACCAAACCAGAAGAGTTATGTAAAGTTTTTGGTAATTATGTACACCTATGCAGATGTGGATAAACCAGTCATGTGAGTTTTGGGAAATTATGTACGCCTATGCAGATGTGAGTTGTGGATTCTGAGGAAGACCGAACAAGGACTTTGTTAGGGACCAAGCAGTCAGCAAGGAGGAGAACAGGAGTTTTGATTTAAAAAATGGGTTTATTTCCTCCAAAAAATTATATATAAACCAAGAACTTATTATCTAAGTTTATAAAAGAGGTCAACAAAATAGAACTACACTGAAACTCTTAACAACTTAACAAGACACCAACTAAACAAAACAGACCCACCTATAATGACACAGAGGGGAACATATATAGTGGCTTGGCCAAACCAAATAACACACAAGTGGAAAACAGAATGGACAACAAGTACAACTAATACAAAAAGAAACTGACTAAACCCCAAATCCCCCCCTCTAACATAACAGCACATAGTATGGCTTAATGAGCATGCCACAGGATTTAGCTGTCCTCCACGCTTGACCACGCCTTTTGCCTCACCAGGAAAGGTAACTCCTCCACCAGCATGGTAACTCAAAACAAGGAAATAAAGATTAATAACAAAAAATATGAACTCTAACCTTACAGTGAAGAAACATGTGCACTCTATTTAAACAGTGTAAGGTTACAAACAAACAAACAAATTATATATCAAATAAACTAAACCTTTATGTTTAATTGAATTGTTTGGGGTGTGGCTGACTGCAAATAAAATTAACCTGTGTGCTTAAAGTAATAAGGGCCTAGTGTGTAGGATATTACCTTCTTCAACTGGCCTGTGTGGCTGTGGCCATCACACACTCCCCCCCTTCAGGACTCTTGCAGGAACTGCCAGAGAGGTAGTCCGCTGTGAGATTGTCCTTGCCCGGGATGTGCTGAATACTGAAGTGGAAAGGCTGAAGAGCTAGGTACCACCGAATGAGCCTTTCCATTTGCATCTTTCATCCTTTGCATCCACTGAAGAGCTCTATGGTCTGTCTCCAAGGTGAACTCTCTGCCCAGGAGGTAGTACCGGAAAGAGTCAAGGGCCCACTTGATTGCCAGTGCTTCCTTTTCCACCGTAGAATACCAAACGTCTCTGGGGAACAGTTTCCGGCTGATATAGGCAATGGAAGGCGGTCATCTAATGGTCCCTGAAGAAGCACAACCCCCAGGCCTCTATCTGAAGCATCAGTCTGCAGAATAAAATGTTCATTAAAGTTTGGACTGTGCAAAACTGGTTCCTCACTCAGTGATTGCTGGATGTCTTTGAAAGCTGCCACTGCGTCCTCTGTCCACTGGATCTGGTTGGGACACCGTGATCCTGTCATATCTGTGAGAGGAGCTGCTCTGGTGGAAAACTGGGGTATGAAGCGGCGGTAAAAGCCAGCCATGCCCAGAAAAGATCGAAGCTGTCTTCTTGTGTGTGGCAAAGGACATGACTCCATGGCTTGGATTTTGTTCACCTGCGGCCGTATCACCCCATTTCCAATAATATGGCCCAGGTACTCTGTCTCCGCAGCAGCAAAGACACACTTTGATGGATTCGTTGTCAACCCGGCAGAGTGGAGACAATCCAAGACAGCCCTCAGGTGTTCCAGGTGCTCCTCCCAGGTGGTGCTGTAAATGACAACGTCATTGAGATATGCTGCACCAAAATCAGTGAAATCACACAGTACCTGGTCCATGAGCCTCTGGAAGGTTGCCGGTGCCCCATGCAAACCAAACAGCAGAACTGTGAACTGGAAGAGCCCCCACGGTGTCCTAAAGGCTGTCAACACCCTGGACCGCTCTGTGAGGGGAACCTGCCAGTATCCCTTACACAGATCTATGGTGGTTAAGTATTTGGCTTTTCCCAGACGTTCAAGCAGGTCATCAATCCTTGGTGTGGGATAAGAATCAAACTGGGAAATTGAATTCAGGTACCTGAAATCTATGCAGAATCTTAAGCTACCATCCTTCTTTGGCACCAGGACTACTGGGTTACACCACTCACTCTGTAATGTTTCAATAATCCCCAAGGACAGCATCAGGTCAATCTCCTTTTTCAGAGAGGCTAGCAGGTGTTCAGGGATCCTGTAACTAACCTGTCTCACAGAAGCACCTTCTTTAACAACAATGTCATGTTCAATAATATTTGTTCTTCCAGGGTTCTCCTGGAAAATTTCTGAATTACAGGTCTCTCTCACCTGGAACTGCTTGTCTTCTGGGAGGTGACTGAGATCGTGGGGTAATAGAGGCCCAGCCAGAGGGAGATATTGCTCATCCACTTCCTCGTCCTCCAGCAGGGACGAGGAAGTGTCCTATCTGGTTGCTGCACCCACTCCTTCAGGAGATTTATATGCAGCACTCTACTTGACCGTGCGTGTCCTGGGGTTGATATCCGGTATGTGGTAGGTCCAAGTTTCTTTAGGATCTCAAATGGTCCCTGCCATTTTGCCAACAGCTTTTTGTCATCGCTAGGGAGGAGCACTAGCACTTTCTGTCCAGGGTCAAAGGATCTCTGCTGGGCTGATTTATCATACCAGGACTTCTGGCGCCGCTGGGCCTCCGCCATGTACGACTGAGCAAGCTCACTCATTCTCTCCAATCGGTCTCTCATCTGCACAACATACGATATATAGCGTTAACAGAATCCCCCCTCTCCCTGCCTCCCTCCCAAATCGCTCTCAGCAGTGAGAGAGGTCCCCGTACTTCATGCCCGTACAAAAGTTCAAATGGAGAGAAGCCAGTGGAGGCTTGGGGTACTTCTCTGTATGCAAAGAGGAGGTATGGCAGCCACTGATCCCAGTCTGTCCCAGTGCTGTTGACAAACTTCCGAAGCATCTGCTTCAGGGTCTGATTGAAGCGCTCTGTCAGCCCATCAGTCTGGGGATGATATGCTGTGGTCCTCAGGCTCCTTATCCCAAGTAACTGGTAGACCTGTTTCAGTAAAGTGGACATGAAGTTAGTTCCCTGCTCAGTCAATATTTCATGCGGGAAGCCTACTCTGGAAAAGAACTGCACCAGACAGAAGGCCACTGATTTTGCCCTTATGGATTTGAATGGAAGAACTTCGGGGTACTTTGTAGCGTAATCTGTTATCACCAGCATATAACGATTCCCTGCCTTGCTCCTCTCCACGGGACCAACGATGTCCATCCCCAGGCGTTCAAATGGGGTACTGATTATGGGTAATGATTGCAAAGGGGCTCTGGCTGGGGTTTTAGCAGATGTTATTTGGGCACTGAGAGCAACCTCTACAGAACTGAGAAACATCTCTACTCAGGCCGGGCCAGTGGAAATGGCGTTTAATACGAGCTGTGGTTTTATGCTTACCCAGGTGGCCAGCCCAGGGAACAGAGTGCCCCAAGGCAAGGATGATGTCTCTAGCTGCTTGGGGGACCACTAGCTGCAACACTGACCCCTGTTGCCGGTAGAGCATGCCATTTTGCAGAACATACTCGCCTCCTCTGATATCCAACTGATGCCCTGGCTCCTTCTCCTTTGCTTTCTGAAATAGAGGCACTAAAGTTGGATCAGTTTTCTGCATCTCAGTGGTGTCTGCTGGCATTTGGAATCCCAGAGGTAACTCTGGCTCTGGGTTGGTTGGCAGATTCATAACTGTGTGTTGGAATTTTTCCTGCTTTTTCTGTCTACGAGTTTTTCGAGACTTCCCGGGAATCGTCTCCAATTCCTCATTTTAGAAGGGCAGGGCACTGAGAGTTTCAGAGTGAGTAGTGGGTTTTTTTGCCTGTGCCCTGGTGACAGCAACATTACATCTTTGGCTTTGGTCCAACAAATCAAAGAGTACTGGCAGGTCTCTTCCTAGCACAGCAGGAAATGGAAGGTTATCAACAACTCCAATGTTCAAGAGGTAGGTTAGGCCATCTACCTTTATATACATGTCAGCTGTTGGATAATTCTTTTTGTCTCCATGTACGCAACATACAGGTATGGTGTCTCTGGTGCTGATTATATTAGATGGTACAAACTTCCTATGCACAAGGGTCTGATCAATCCCTGAATCCAGTAGAGCTTTTGGAGTTGTTCCATTAACTTCAATGCATTTCATTTTAATAGAATGATCTCTCTTCAGCACGGATTCCCTATGAGGACGTGGCACATAGGTTTTGTATGGCCTTCTACTCCACAAAGATAGCAAATTGGCTTTTTGCCAGAAGATTTTAATGGTCCACTAGCTGGCCAGGTTCCCCCAATTGGAGGCTTACCCATACTGGTTGCTTGCCCCTGATGGTCCTGTTGGGCTAGTTTGCGGTTGTCCTTTGTGGCTCTCCATGAGTGGTAGCTCCATGGTTGCCCCTTCCTCCGGGCAGCCACAAAGACATCAGCCAGCTTAGCAGCCTCCATTGCTGAATCTGGGTCACGCTCTCGGATCCAGACCTGAAGCTCAGGGGACAACGTTCTCAAATATTGCTCCAATATGATCACTTCACTAATGTCCTTGATGGTTTTACCTTGTGGTTGCATCCACTTCCCAACTCGAAAAGTTCCTTCAGCTCAGAAAAGACTAGGTCCGCTGGTGGGCCGCTGATCACGGGATTTGAGAATTTTAACAGATAGTCTCTGGAATATTGAATGGAGCTGTCAGCAACCCCAGGTGACATGAGGACGCAGCACCGCCAATAAAAAGATCAGAGTCAGATCCACGTCACTAAATCATGACACTATTAATCACACAAAAGTGAGGTTGACCAATTCAAAGTGCACAGAGAGTTTAAGGGTTTAAGCATAAAATAACAAATTTAAAACTGACAGACAAGACAGACATGCTTCCCACTGCTGCCGGTCGCTGCGTCGCACATGCGCCCAGTAAATGCGTACTAAACGTAGTAAATGCGTCTCGGTCAAACAGCGCCCAGATTCTCGAGTTCTGTCTGTTTCTTTGTTGCTTACAGGAGGCTGTGAGTCATTGTTTGACGTTTTGCTGGCAGCTGTGGCCTCTCGTCTGCTGTGGGGTGGATTTTCGCAGAATTTCAGTGATTATTTCTTGATTTTTTTAATTATAATATATTTCTGAAAAAAATCAGCGAAGCACTAAAACCGCGTTAGTCAAACCGCGAAGTGGCAAGGGATCACTGTATATATCAAATAAACTAAACCTTTATGTTTAATTGAATTGTTTGGGGTGTGGCTGACTGCAAATAAAATTTACCTGTGTGCTTAAAGTAATGAGGGCCTAGTGTGTAGGATATTACCCTCTTCAACTGGCCTGTGCGGCTGTGGCCATCACAGACTTTTTGGGGCTGAGGCACGCTGGTTGAGAAAGAGCATAAAAACTGAGGAGAAGAAGAATTCTGTGTTCTTCCGTGGGGCGTCTTCGACGAACCAGGACCAGCTTGGGACCGAGAGAGCTAACCAACCATCGGAGGGAAATATCTGAAGGATTTTTTCTTCAAGAACAAAGAAGACGCAAGAATGGATTAACCATTTTTCCAACTCTTGAGGAATATATTTGGAGCCTTTTTGGATTTTACCCTAGCTCACTGCTGGAGAGGAGGAGAAGCCGGATACCAGAGTCTCCAGGAGCACCCACTCTGACCTTGGAAGGACCGCGCCTTGTCTACCTCGCTCCTCAGTAGCCTCGGAAAGCGCAAACTGGCCATTTGCCTACCCCCCCCAACCGTCCTTGGATCAACCAGATGAATCAATTCAAATGAATGAAATTGGAATTATAAGCTACCGTAGTTCCCATTCAGCCTGGATTCCATGGAAAAAATTGGAATTACATGCCACAACCTGGATCAACACAGAAGAACGGAGTTGTCAGCCATAGCTTTACTTTAGAATAGAATTAAAGTTTGTCTTTCCATTTTCCAATCCAATCAGTATTTAATCAATGTATAACCAATGACTGCTGTCGCTTAACCCTGCTAATCTGCTTAATAAATATATAAAATTATCATAAGACTTCGTGATGGAAATTGAATTTGTCCCCACAATTGTGAAGATTTGGGTATGCCTCTTATTGGTTACTCTAGCCCAATATTGTCACAGATCCTTGGGGCTTGCTGTCCAAGCCACTAAAACTTATCCTAGACGGTAACAAGAGCCCAGATCATAAGGGGGGAGCTGCAGTTAACAAATGTGACCAATAGCTGGACTTTGAGCCACCAGGTTATTCCTCTTAGGTCAGTTATTGGAGGGAGCAGGGTAGACATTTGGATGAATAGTATGCAGTGAGGCTAGGCGAATCCTCCTCGACACCAGCTTAAATAAGTTGAAGGAAATCTAGCGAGGTGAAGCCCCCTTAGACAGCAACTTCTGACCTGATAAGATGGAGAGCTGGTCCCGGTGACAGACTCTGCTAGTCAGAGACTGAACCGCACCTGCGGGATCTGACAACATGTACTCAGAAGGAACCGTCGGAGCCTTCTGAAAACAAAAGAGACTTTCACAGAGGCTGAGAACGATTCGGATGGACTCTGTGCTGTGGATGCAGAGTCAAATGCAAACAATGATGGACATTTGCAAATGGATATGAGCAATGTTCAGTCAGAATTACCTGTCCTGAGGAGATCTGGGTGTCAGATAAAGAAACCTGATAGACTGGACTTGTAAGAAAACGGACTGACTTTTTTTCTCACTGTTCAAAAAAAAAAGAAAAGAAAAGAGTACACAAAAGGGATAAAAAAAAAGATGGTTGTTTAAAACTGTTGATATGCTAAATGTTCAAAGTAAATATCAGTGTGTTAGATTAATGTTAGATCTACAGAAGGGAGGATGTGTTGATATGCTGTGTGTGTAGCGGCTCTTGTACTCCTCTTGCGTTGTGTAATTAAGGACGAGGTAGACGGTTTCCCCACTGGCACACTTGCCGTTTATTTCACATCTGGCATGGAGATTTGACGTACAGTCAGTCCAGTTCACCCGTTCACACAAACACATTCACAGCTGCAAGAAGTAAAATGAAAAAAAAATTGCAGGTTAGCTAACATGTGTAACTCTAGCCATTTGTAAACTGAAATCAAAGAAAAAGACAGTCAGCTTTTTATAAAAAACAGACAGGCTCGACCATACGGGAGCTTTATGATTCAAAATATAACTTAAACCACTCCTTCATATTAAAATAAAGTAATTATTCACTGCCATTAACGTTTATAGACGTCATTTGTGTCTAATATTTGTCTAATATGTGTTACTGGGGTCGCTAGACAGAGCATCACAATGAATATTAGAGTTTTGGACATTGTAGTTAGTGTCCCGATCCACCAGAGGGCAGCATTTGCCCCTCCCCGAGGGGCATCTGCGAGTGAGAGAGGAGATGGCTGCCGCATTCTACTGCAGATTACAAAGGAACGGAAAATGGTAGAAACAAAATTCTTTTTTCTGAGGACAGAGGAGACTTTACTCTTTATTTAGGGGGGGCTTAGGTGTTCACATAGTCGTGAAATACGATATTATTTTGGCTTCGGTAGATCCGTAAACAGACTCTGAAGCGGGCTGGCAGTGAATGAGTTAATATAAAACAAAGACAGAGCTCATAACTCATACACCTGCCCCGGAGGCAACAAGGTCCGACTGTTGCTACCCCCTGGATTGCATGACCCTGAACCACAGGGGGTGCTGCCTTTAATTGCAATAGGAAATCCCAGTTCCCGTGTTTTCTGAATGTGTTTTATATGGCAAGTGGGATAACAACTCTTAACTCCGTTACATGTGCGTCAACAGCAATTCCAAAGATAACCACCAGGTGGACCTAGTGAAGGTAACGGACAGGAATATAGTCAGTAGAACTAGGAGTTTAACATGTAAGACGTGTGTGAATATGTTGGCTACGATAAAGTTGGAGTACAAACTCATCTTTGATAATACAAAGATTCATGACAGAGTTTATGAACAGTACGGTGAGATTTAGGGCCAGTTCCAGTTCCTCCCTTAAACCTCAATCTCAACACTCCAAAGTCAGAGTGAGGACTATCATGTGACTTAGAAATGGGACACCTCTTGAGTGAAATTACATCTTTTACACTGTGGGGGGGCGGCCTTATGCCAAAGCTACTTCCAGTCTGTCAAGACAACGATGCTGATGAAGAAGGAGAAGAAGTAGTAGAAGATATATAGATATATATATATATATATATATATATATATATATATATATATATATAGTATATATATATATATATACATATATGTATATATATATACATATATATATATATATGCTAATGTTTTGTGAGAAAAGCATATATTCCAAAATATAAGGAACATTGGATGATCTCTCTAAATCGAACCAAACATTTTTGAAAATTGATTTTACAGGAAGGCAGCACGGTGGCTTAGTGGTCAGCACTGTTGCCTCACAGCTAGAAGGTTCCTGGTTCGAACCTCTCTTGCATGTTCTCTCCATGCTTGGGTGGGTTTCCTCTGGGTTTGTCTACATCTGGCCCTGCTATGGACTGGCGACCTGTCCAGGGTGGACCCCTGTCTTTCGCTCAAAGAGATCCCTGTGACCCTGCAGAGGATTAAACGGGCATAGATGATGGATGGATTTTACAGGAGGCAGCACGGTGGCTTGGTGATGGACGATAGATGGGTCTGTTTGGGTCTGGGGGCCACAGACTGTTTGTCAGACGACCCCCAAACTCTGAATTACAACCACAGAACCCTGAAGACAGTGAAGCACGGTGGAGCCAGCATCATGATCTGGGGATGGATCAGTCTGAAGACACTTGAGGAGGTCGTGTTGTCTGATGCTGAAGAGTAAATGTTCTTCAACAGGTGTTTCACCAAAACAACGAGCCCAAACACAGCAGTCAGCAGCAGCATCCTGGTTCCAGACCAGCGTCAGACCTGGATCCGGTAGAGGACTGGAGACATCAGAGATGCTGTTTCTGAGGAGAAACCAGTGGTCCTGGACTGGAACACCTGTTCACAGGTGACTCCATGAACTCAGATGTGGAGCAGCTGTCAGAAACAGCTGTTCTCCAACTAAACATGAGTTCAGAGACTCACAGGAAACATCAGTCTGCAGCTTTAGACTGGAAACATTGGAGAACTGATGTTCTACTGACAGTGGCGTGAACAGGTAGACACCAGGTAGTGCTAGAGCACTTGCCTGTTGCCCCGCCCCATCTCTTCGTTTGTCAACGTGAACGCGCAGAGCGGACCCAAATGCATGTGGCAGCAGCATTGGACTGTCTGCAGAGCTGCAGTGTTCTGACCTACCAGCCGCCACCAGGTAACACATCAATGAAGCCTCAGTTACCAAGCTATAAGCTATAAGGACGCATTTATTTGTCTCTGCTGTGAAGTAGCCTGTCTCATACAGCGCCACACAGCCAAGCCTAAATTAGCCAACTGCCCACCTGCTTAACAACCTAGACCCTAGCCATAATAAACAACGCTTTGGGCTGGTGGTCCCAAAGCGTCATTATCTGACTACCTGGGAATGAGAATCGTGTGGACTCAATCTTTCCTCCAGAGTTAGCCCACATATTGCTGCTTTAAAGGTGGGGTAGGTGTTCTTTAAAAAAACGGTTCCAGCAATCCAACTCAAGTGAGATTTCGAAACCACGCCTTCACACGATTCACGACTACATGAACCGCAGGGAGGGAGGGAGGGGTGGGTGGGAGTGCATTGATATTTGATGGACGTATTAGGCAGCCAATGAAAGTAATGATGATCACTATTTTGATTGGTCAGAGTTTTTCTCTGATTATACCCTCTAGACCGGACCAAAACGTTTCTTTTTTTGCATACATTTTATTTCAGTGGGTGCAATGGGAATGTGAAAAGGTTTTCAGGCAATATTGTAAAAAGTGCTGCAACAAAAAAAACACCTAGCCCACCTTTAACATCTGCCGTGATTTATTTGCTAAATAATAAAAAATGAATAAACAGAAAAAGTAGCTGTTGTAGTACCTTAATCATTCACATGTATGTGTACATAATTCACCTGCATAGAGATGTTAGTCACAGAGATGTTTATCAAGCACTTTATGTTGTTACTTTCTATGGAGAGCTAGGGCTGTATGTTGCTCAGAATAATCCGCTGGGCACCTCATCCACACAGACACTCCGGTTAGAGAGCGGGGCCGGACACAATTGCACGGTGAACGTAGCTTTTAATGATCCAGCATTCAAATCCCGATACAACGTCTTCTTTCTGTATATATGCACTGCCTGGTAATAGTGCTACTATTCTGTCATAGATCCGAAATGACATCAATGTACAGAAAATAATAAATCATCGGAAAAAACAATCAAAATTATATTATTATATTCTAAGGACCCTTTAGCTGCCCAACCAAGCGCCTGAGGTAAAAAAAAAACACCGAACATCACTGAACTGCTTCTATACAACATAACAAGAACACAGTAACAGCAGGGAATTTACAACATTACTAGTGTCTTGGTCTATGTGTTTAATGTGTTACGGTCCCTTTAAGTACTGTGATGTTTTTGGACACACTTTGTTCTGTGATGGAGAGCACCATCTTCTTCGTGTTTGTTGACTGGTGGAATTAATAAAATGACACACGCTTCTGTGTCTGCACCGTGAGAAGTTGTCGACTCGTATATCTTCGCGACTTCCACACTGGTGAACCCGACAGTTGTTTTTACTGGACGTATTCCAGATCGGTCTATCATCATGACCGCACACGCTGTTTCCCTGAAGCTCCCGGAATTTTGGGAATCGTCAGCTTCGGCGTGGTTCGCACAGACTGAAGCGCAATTCGGACTACGTGGGATCACCACTGACGAGACCAAATACTACTACGTTGTGTCTTACATGTCTTGGGAGCGCAACAGCATCGAGAGTTGTGAGCCTTCTTACGAGCACTCCCGCCGCCGGTAAATATGACGCTCTGAAGTCGCATTTACTGAAGACATTTGGACTTTCTGATGCTGAGAGGGCCAGTCGGCTTTTCTCTCTCCAGGGGCTGGTCGACAGCAAGCCTTGGGAGATCATGGACGTATGCTTGATCTGCTGGGTGAGCACACACCGGATTTTTTATTTCTTCATCTGTTCCTGCGCCAACTGCCGTCTCAGGTGAGGGCTGCTTTGGCCAACACCACCATCACGGACTGCAGAGAGCTGGCAGCGGAGGCCGACAAGTACACATGATTTACCCCCCCCGTCCCCCTCCCCGCGACAATCAAAATCCGCGATCTGGAGCCAGAGCCCCCCGAGCCTCAATAATGTGTTTAAAATATGTTTAAAAACTCCCAAAAAGTAGCGAGACACTGCAGCGAAACAAGACAAAGGCTCAACTGTGGTCTTTCTGTTACCTTCACAGCCTCTGGTCTCTGAACCGTAGTAAAGAAACCGCTGGTATTGTGCTATTTTTGGCTCGTAATTAGCGGCTAACACGCTAACAACAACAAAAGAAACAGTCCGGTTTTCTCTGCATGGAATGGGAACTTTATTCTGGCACTGCAGGAACTTGTAACATCAGACAGGTTGTATTGTTGGGCTCCTGTCGGTTAACAGAGAATGTAAATCTATACACGCTGGGCTGCTGTTGATGCTCACTACACTTTTCATCTAACCTTGTTTTCATTCTGCCGTCCCACGATACACACACTACATTACCCATAAGGCCACCTTCTTAAAGGGTTCAGGCTGGCACACAACATTTCTTCACTGTGAGAGAGCGCACACAACATCCTGTGATGTTTCCACGATTTTTAAATTTTTTTAAAAAATTACATTATATATTTCTGAAAAAAATCCATGAATAACTAAAACCGCGGAACCTAAACCGCGATGTGAGAAGGGATCACTGTATTCTATTCTCTCTGCTGTCCTGCAATAGGCCATCTACCAGCATCTACCAGGGACGTCCGCATAGCAGAGAGGCAGAGATGTCAGCGTCCAGAGCAGCCCCAGGTTCATGGACAGTAACAGAAACAGCATTCTCTGATGATCAAAATGAGGGAGAGATCATCAGAGAACAAGAGAAACATGAGCAAGAACCAGCTGTTTCTGAAAGAGATGACAGAATTGTTAAGATAGCTATTATGCAATATCCAACAGATCCTTCGTATGTTGAAGCATTTCACATTAAGTGCAGCCAGCAGTTCCACACGTTTGTGCCCTTATTTTTCACTGAGCACCTGCCCCCCAAAATGTCTGTGCACGCCCCTGTCTGCTGAACACTGATGTTGATGGTTCTTCACTTTCTGTAAAATAAACAAGTAACGTTTCTCCCCCATTGGATTTATGATCGAATCTTCAGTGTTCCAGGTGCATTTGTGTGTTTAGAAATGAAAGTTATGTCATGTGACCAACAAGAGACTCTGCAGCCTCTCTGCTACAAACACTTTCACTTTCACTCCTGAGGACATTAGTGAATCAGTGAATTTGTTGGGACCACCTTCAGACCTGCTGTCAGTTAAAATAAGGTTTAAAACTGGAAGTCAGTGCTAATAAGGGTTTTGTCTCTGTGAAGGAAGCTGCAACACTCGGTCCTCCCCCCAGAGACGTGAGACGAAAGTGAAAGTAAACAGGGACATTTGTTGGAAATCAGTGTGTTTATGAGAAGTCACGTGGTTCAGAGGAAGAGGAGGAGCTGCTGCTGTCTGCTGTCATTTAAAGGCTGTGAGCTTTCAGTTCAGTCAGCAGCTGAGCACAGACGGAAACATGATCAAACAATTATGGGAAAATTATAGTAAGGACATTTCTCTGCAGGATGTTCAGAAAATTGTTGTGATTCCAGAACTAAACATGTGACTTTCTCTGTTTAGGGAAAGCATTTGCAGCTTCTCCTCCTGGTAGATAGCAGAAGCAACTTTTACTAATTATTTCTTGTATTAAAATCCAGAATTTCAGTCATGTCTTTTAAACATAAAATTGCGACTTTGTGTGATTTTATATCAACTTTAACAAAATATTTGACATCCAGTGATAATTTTGTCATAAAACTGAATTTCAAATAAAATCAGAAATTATTGAAAGAAAATCAAAAATATTTGTGGAAAAATTCTGACTTTCATTCAGTTGCATGTTTTTTAATTTTTAAAGTTGCTTTAGTTTTAAAATCGTGTATTTTGAAAAATCTTGTTTGTATGATTTCAGTATCATAAAATCACAAATTTAATAATCTGAAACTTTAAAAATATTGATCTTTGTCATTAAATAAACACTTAAACAAAACAAAAAAAATCACAATTTTTTGTGCATAAAGTTACCATAATATTTTAAAATTTATCATAATTACAACTTTTCATTCAAAATTCCAGTTTTTTTTTTTTGAAAATTCATGAATGAATTTGGCAACTTTTGTCACTGAAAAGGTGATTTTTGGCAGAAAATCTTAAGTGGCGACTTCATGACATCAAATTATGACTTTTTGTCATAAAATCAGGAATTTTACAAAATTGTGACTTTATGACAAAAATGCCCCATTTTTCTTTTAAAAATCACACGTTTTTCATCTCAAGTCACTACTTTTTCATCGTCTCTGTCCAGAAATGTTTTCAGCAGTAACGAGGAAGCGATCAGCTTCTGCTTCTTACAAAATCCTTTTTGTTAAAAATTTGATTTAATTTTTTTAAACCAGCCAATGTAGCACTGTCACATCAGACCACATGGGGGCAGCTCAGCGCTATAAAGTCCACCTGTGATGGGACGGCGAGTCATAACCAGATGTGCCGGACCGTCCTCTCATCACCAGAGTTGTCAGTGACTCTGTCAGAGCTAGACGCCCCCATGTGGTCAGAGGTGGTACTGCTACATAGAGCAGCCGTCCCTGATAGAAAAACTAACATGTTTACAGCGTGTAAAAGACAAAACAGCAGTGAAATCATAAACTGTGAATGTTCATGTGCAGTAAGTTCCAAGTAAAAGAGAGCAGCTGATCATTGATGTATGTTTGTCTTTGCAGAACCAGAGACTCGACCATCTCCTGGTAAGACATGAACTTCCTGAACTTTATTAACAGCATCATGATTAAAACTACGGCTGTGATCAAAGGAGCGTAGGTCAGTACAACAGTTGACCGTTAGTGAGCGGTCATGGACCTCTGCTGCAGTTCTGACTCGCTGTATGTGGCGTTGAACAAGTCAACAACAACCTGATGCAACGAGACGTCAAACGTCACAGAGGACGTACGACAAAACTGTTGGTGTTGATCGTTAATTTCCTGCATCAGTTAAATGAAACAAACAAACTCTGACCTTGAGAACATTGATTTAATGGTCTAACATGACTCTGCATTAGAGGTCTTCGGAACAACCCGACAACCTGAAAACCCGAGGTTCCGACCCGACCCAAATCGGGTCTCTGGTCCATTCAAAAGACGTGACTCTGGGTTCGGGTCTGAATCGGTACAGTTAGTCTCGGTCCGGTCGGTGCTCTCTGACAGGCTGGGTCCGCGTTTACTCCAGAGAGGTAAAGATATTGGTGGTGGCAGCTAATGTCAGGACTCGGGGCAGTTTAATTAATTATTAATTAATGTGGCATGTTTGTCATGAAACAATCGTGTTGCCGTAGCGTGTTATTAGCGTTTTTATTTGTAGAGCACAATTCGTACACAAGGCAATTCAAAGTGCTTCACAGATACATCAAATCACAAGATGGCAAATAGAATCATTCAATACAAGCATAAAAATAATCATTAATAAATTAAATTAAAAATGAAGAGTGAAGATAAAATCCTTTCAGTTGTCTTATGCACAACGGATCACCAACATGACAACGCTGGATGAGAGAACATATTCACGACACGTCCTGACCGGTGTAGGCTATTAGCGTTAGCAGCTGCTACCAATAGCAACTGTATCCACTAGAAAATAACGACGTGAATTTATTGTTGTTTACATCACGTAGCCTATGTAGCAACTGAACCGGTAGAAGAAGACAACTTTAGGTAAGAAAATCAAGTTTTATTCAACGCTAGACAACTTTAACATGAACTATGGGCTGGATTGTCTCGGTTCTATTCAGGTAACTCGGTTTGGTTCGTGGTCGGAAACTAAAGACTCGGGTCGGGTCGTTCTGGGTCCAAATATTGCGGGTCCATTTGGGTTCAGACCCCCAGACTTATGATAATAGCTCGGGTCGGGTCGGTTTCGGGTTGAATTTTCACAGGTCCATTTGGGTTTGGGTCCATGAAAGTCTCCGAGGTGGTCGACGCGCTCTCCCCTAGTCAGGTCTCCGAGGTGGTCGACGCACTCTCCCCCAGTCAGGTCTCCGAGGCGGTCGACGCGCTCTCCCCCAGTCTCCGAGGCGGTCGACGCTCTCCCCAGTCAGGTCTCCGAGGCGGTCGACGCGCTCTCCCCCAGTCAGGTCTCCGAGGCGGTCGACGCGCTCTCCCCCAGTCAGGTCTCCGAGGCGGTCGACGCGCTCTCTCCCCCAGTCAGGTGTCCAAGGCGGTCGACGCGCTCTCCCCCAGTCAGGTCTCCGAGGCGGTCGACGCGCCTTCCCCCAGTCAGGTCTCCGAGGCGGTCGACGCGCCTTCCCCCAGTCAGGTCTCCGAGGCGGTCGACGCGCCTTCCCCCAGTCAGGTCTCCGAGGCGGTCGACGCGCCTTCCCCAGTTCCTGAGGTGGTCTCGGGCGAGGCAGGGCAGTCGATAGAGACCCTTCCCGAGCCGCTGCAGCAGAGTCTCCACCGTACTCCCGGGCCGCCGCAGCAGGGGCTGCAACCAGTTCCTGGCTTCTGTCAGGCGCCGAGGCCGCCCCCCCGGACTTTTCTGGGCCTCCGTCCGGCGCCGAGGCCGCCCCCCTGGACTTT
This sequence comes from Hirundichthys speculiger, assembly GCA_018398805.1. Classification (NCBI taxonomy): domain Eukaryota; kingdom Metazoa; phylum Chordata; class Actinopteri; order Beloniformes; family Exocoetidae; genus Hirundichthys; species Hirundichthys speculiger. The sequence continues at coordinate 18,744 of JAGFBZ010000516.1, forward strand.
TCTGGGCCTCCGTCCGGTGCCGAGGCTGCCCCCCTGGACATCTGCCCTGCGGCCACGGGGCAGAGTGACTCTTTTCCTTGGGGTTTTTTGGTTCTGGCCCTCCCTGCTCTGCTCACTTTTTGGGTTGTTTGGGTTTTTTGGACCGTCTGGGAGCCGGTCCATAGGGAGGGGGTACTGTCATGGCCTGGAGCGGCCATGATCGTTTTTCTGTGTTTTGCTGTATATTCTGTGTGTTGTCAAGTTGGCGTCTCCGTGTCTCTAGTGCTTCCTGTTTTACTTTGAAGGTCTGTCTTGTCTCCGTTGTTTTCAGTTTCGCTTCCTTCCTCTTGTCAAGCCTGATTGTCCACACCTGCCTCTCGTTTGTTCCTGTTTGTATATAAGTCCTGTCACTCCCTTTCAGTTTGCTGTCCATTGTCGTCGCTATCCCCTCCATGCCTTTTCCTTGTGTTCACCGTTCAGCTTGGAGTCAAGTTAAGTTTGTATTTTTGCATTCCTTGAAGTTTTGGATTTTTGGATTTTGTGGATTTTGGATTTGTTTTTTGTTAAATAAATACATTTTTGTGTTTTTGAAACCTCCTGCATTTGGGTCCTCCTTCCTCACCCCCACCCCTGTGACATCATCTTGTTTTGAAAAGAAGATGATTGAGGTTTATATTGTGGTTTTCTGCCGTAGAGGTGTTTTCTCGGTCTTCTCTGCATCTTTAGTGTGATGAAAAAAGGGACGAGGCTCCAAAGCTGTCTTTAAATGCATATAAAGTTTATTTGCAGAAAAAGAGGCTTAATACAGACTTGATCAGGTCTGGGAACTTCTCGGGACGAATTTGGTAAGAGGAACAAAGCACGTACATCAGAGGGAAGTTCTTATAGCCATAGCCAGATCTAATTACAGACATGCATGGGATCAATCACGATTTCTTTTAGCAATAGTTTGACAGGTTTTTCCCCTTTGGACAATGACCATCTGGTGTCTCACAATAAGACCCAAACACAGGATATTACTCCCTTTTCTCTTAATTTTGGATTTTCCAAATTTGTAAGCCTGGAAACGTGTCCTTGGGCAGGCTTTCACACAATGGACTGAAACGAACTCAGTGAACTCAGAAATAAGGCCTAAACTGTCAGGCCTTTCACTGTTAACATGCTATTAAAGGGTTGTAATTAAAATTAATATAAAAAGGTAAATATCGTGTACATATCAGATATATATCATGTTTTTCAGACACTACAATATCTCAGTTCCAACCATGAAAGAAGCTTTGACCTTCCAGTCAGTCGAGCTTTGTTTTATCAAATTTGAGAACATTTTATTATTTTCTTTGTATTTTAGTTTGAAAGTCATAAGTTCTGGAAGAGAAGAGGAAGTTCAAAGAAGTTCTTTCCTTTGGTCTTTAATGACATCATGGGTCTGGAGGAGGGGACCAATGAGGGAGTTCATGCCGATGACATCAAGCTGGCCATGAAGGGACACGTGAAGGAGGGTCACAAGGTAACTTCCACCTCTGACAGGTGAAAAACAGACTAAACTATTTAAGCCATTCTATGTAGCAGTACCACTTCTGACCACATTAAAGTTATGTGTCAGGTTCAAGACACAACCATGTGGTCTTACAAGATGTGCCTGTGTATTGTTGATGGTGCCTTTATCAACTCATCAGATCTGTGCCCCATGTGGTCAGAGGTGGTAACTGCAGCTTTAAATGTGTTTCAGAAGTCACTGCTGATACCTCTGTGTTGTGATCTCATTGTGTTTCCACTGTTTTCCAGTTCAACCCAGTAGCTCCTCTGACTGACACTGATCCAGGCTACAACCACAACCCCTCTGCTGATGACAGAGTCCATGTTCTGGTCTGTGTGATTTCAGCCAACGCTCCACAGATTAAGGTTCTGCAGAAGATGAAAGAGATCAGAGAGGCAGCCAGCCGCCTGGGTAAGAACTGAACCAGGAACCTCCTACCTGTGAGGCAACGGTGTCAACCACCGAACCTGTTTCTCCACTCAGTCATCCAGGTCATGTAACTCTCAAAGGCTTGAATAAAGTCAACTGAACTTCCTTTTCTTGGTTCTTGAAGACGTTTCACCTTCCACCCAGAAGGCTTCATCAGTTCAAACAAACTCGTGGTCCATTTGACATAGATGGCAAAAAGGTGGACGAGGCAGCTTTAGGTTTCATCTATTCAACAGTCACAATGAAGCCTTGGGTCTCCTACCCAGGAGCTTTGACAACCATTCACACTTTGATTCATGTGTCCAAAACCAGGTGAACAACTGAAAGTGGACAAAAGACGACTCACAGAAGAAACAGGAGGGTTAGTGATTTGGAGGCCGTTGGCCTTCAAGGACCTGGATGGAAGGTGAAATATCTCCAGGATTTGCCTTGATTCAAAACTTTGAGAAAAATCGATCCAACCAGCATGTCCACCTGGGCTTCATCTGGGTTAAATGTGAGCTACTTTGGTACAGAGCAGGCTTGGGTTTGAAATGTCCCTGATGGTTCCAGTATTATGGGTGAGGAGAGTTTTCTCCACTTTAAACCCCCAGAAGGCTGCTGGTCCAGATAACAGACCAGGACATGTGGCCCAGGACATGTGGCCCAGGACATGTGGCCCAGGACATGTGGCCCAGGACATGTGGCCCAGGACATGTGGCCCAGGACATGTGGCCCAGGACATGTGGCCCAGGACATGTGGCCCAGGACATGTGGCCCAGGACATGAGCTCCAGCACATGAGCTCCAGCACATGAGCTCCAGGACTGTGAAAGCAGCACCTGTGAGGCTGGTGAAAGGTGTCCTCTCAGATATCTTAAACATCTCCCTCAACCACATTCCTGTGTCCTAGAAACCCAACCCTGTCTGCATGAATGATTTCTGCACCGCAGCTCTTAATCCAATAGATTCAGCAACAAGCACATCATCAAGTTTGCTGATGACACTTCAGTTGTGTGTCTCACCAGAAAAGGTGACATGTTAGCATACAGCTGACAGCACGGTGCAACTGATACAATCTCTCCCTGAATCTTGACAACACCAAGGAAATCGACTTCAGGAGGCCCAGGTCAGAGCACCACCCTCCACTATCCAGAAATGTTGTCAAATCGGTCGGTATTATGATGTTCCTCCTGGTGAACTTAAACTCCTGTCTTCTGCTGGACTGTCAAACTTTTTCAGAGACTTGCTTTGCATAATCTTCCAAATGTTAAACCATGGATCTGGTCAGATGGTCTCTTAACGCAATTGATCAAATTTTCTCGACAAGAAGACAGGGCACAGGAGAGCTGTCTTGCCTGATGGGACATTAGTGGCTGGATACATGATGGACTCATGGAAGGACGGGAGGATCTTGTCTCTGTATATTTAGTCAATCGAGGATATTGATGATGTGAACATATGTGGACTTCTGATAACAGGATTTCTGCTGTTTGGAGATGGCTGTTACCTGGTGTATCGACAAATTCGAGAATTTAGCAGGTGTTCTGGTCATCGTGAGGCTGGCTGTCATGTGTGATGGAAGATGTCGAGCTGTCAACACTCAGACTGAAACGCTTTGTTCGCTAAACTGCAAACTGGATGTGATTTTTGAACAGAATTACAGACTAGCTGTGTTTTTGAACACACCGGCAGGATGGATAAGAACTTGGAGAAGTCACAAGCTCAGCTTGGCAGGAACTGACCACAAAAATTCAGCTGTTTGGAATTTCGCCCGTTGAGATGAAACCAGAGACTCGAAAGACAGACGGAAAATTATCGGAGTCCGTTTGACCCTAAACAATTGTTGTTATCTGTAGTGGCTCCCCTGTGCCCACCTCCCTCAGAAGGCTGCCTCCACCACCCCTCCCCTTCCCCCAAGACACCTGTGGTCCAGATATCAGACATGTGGTCCAGGAACACCTGTGGTCCAGGTATCAGGACACCTGTGGTCCAGGTATCAGGACACCTGTGGTCCAGGTATCAGGACACCTGTGGTCCAGGTATCAGGACACCTGTGGTCCAGGTATCAGGACACCTGTGGTCCAGGTGTCAGGACACCGGTAGTCCAGGTGTCAGGACACCTGTGGTCCAGGTGTCAGGGCACCTGTGGTCCAGGTGTCAGGGCACCTGTGGTCCAGGTGTCAGGGCACCTGTGGTCCAGGTATCAGGGCACCTGTGGTCCAGGTATCAGGACACCTGTGGTCCAGGTATCAGGACACCTGTGAACCATGTATCAGGACACCTGTGGTCCAGGTATCTGGACACCTGTGGTCCAGGTATCAGGGCACAACCAAGACCAAACATCTCATCACAAGAGCTTCTTTTGTAGAGAAAATATTGCCGTTAACCGTCCTCTGATGGGTCATTCAATGGACCAGTTTTGGAAACAACTGGTTTGTGTCTGGACCGTTTCTGTTCAAGGTTCCTGGGTGACCCACAATTCCCATAAGGTATAGAAACCATCATTATCTGAACTCAGCATCTTTGATTCTGCAGGAATTCCTCAAATGGCGATGATGACTCACATCGATGAGGCCTGCGGTGAAATTGAAAAAGACCTGAAGAAGGTGTACAGGAGCAAACACCTGAAGAAGAAGGTGAGTGTCTGAACCTCAGCAGTGAAGAAGATTCAGAATAAGATCAGAAAACATTTAAATGTTGGTTCTCTCATGTTCAGATGAAGGACTTCAGTGCTGCTGTGGGAATCCCCATGAACTGCATCTTCCCTGTGAAGAACTACAGTGAAGAAATTGACCTGGATGACAACATTGACGCTCTGCTCCTGAGCGCTCTGAGAACAATGATCAACTTTGGAGATGACTTCATTGAGAAGATGTAAAAATTGTCTTCAGGGCAGAGAGCTTAGATCTGCTCAGTGACAGCCTCATTTGTTGTTTTTGTATGAAAACTGAGAAGATGACAGTAGAATAACACTATTGGTGATTCCAAGTGTAACCAAAATATAAAAGCCTCGCTCTTTTGTTTGTGCTTGGATTTTTCTCCATGATTGGTTCAGAAAATCCCAGAGGCAAGTCTGTATTAAGCCTCTTTTTTCTTGTAATAAAACCTGTTTTATACATTTAAAAAGTCGGCTCCGGAGCAGCATTCTTTCCTTGACACATTCAGAAACTCGCAGCGAAGATCAAGAGGAAAAAAAAGGAGAAGCCTCAAGAGTCACACCTTCGACAGAAACCATGAATAAATGGCGTCACGGACAGTTCCAGCTGCATTTTTAAAGACCTACAGCTTCTAAAACAGGTGGGAAATAATTATTTTCTCTGTTTTCTTTGGCTGCTAACGCACCGCAAAGATGTGTGGTCTGACTTTTTTCTGTTTCTTTTTTACCTGTGCACGTTCATGTGTTGTGTCTGCGCTCCACCTACATTTTTTATTCTGCAGAACTGCTTTCTGCGGAATAAGAGGGGTATGAGATATATGAAAAATGATGAAAAGAGATTAAAGTGATAAGAATAAGTCACGAGTTTTTGTTTTTGGAAATATGAAGAAGGGGGTGTGGCATTGATAAGTAGCGTGGTACAGAAGTCTGGTACGGGATGCAGCCGATGGTTAAGTCTGACCAAACTGGAAGGAGACACAGTCTGCAGGTCCAGAGTGGTTCTGGTTCAGGTCCAGAGTGGTTCATCCCTCTGAAGGGCCACTGGCTTCAATAGAACGACTGTTGGGGAGGTCTATGATAATCTGGCAGTAGTCATAGACAGCTGGGTGAATTGATTGTTCCAATGCATGTGTTTTATTCTTTAAAATTAAGTAGTTTAGATTCCCTCTTCTCCTCATCTTTAACAGGCATAAACTTCCCCCCCCACACATGATTTTTATGTGTAAATGACTGATGTGATGAAACATGTAAATAGTCTCCATACGGTACAAAGGCCTGCACCATTTGTTGTTGTGAGATAAAGAAAGCTTTTAAATATGCTGCTCCATCCTCTTGGAATAATTTTCAAATGGACATGAAACTGACTGAACTCATTACTGTCCCTGAATCAAAGAGAAACCAAGCTTCAGTTTGTCCACTTTAAGTCAGTTTGTCCACTGAATTTAAGTCAGCACTGCGGGAAAAGAGTTCCCTCGATGGATGTAATTGTTTTAATTGATTTATTCTGATGGTGCTGATTGTTTGTTGATTTGTTTTGTCTGATGTCTTTTTAACCAACTGTTGCTATTCTTGACCAGGTCTCTCTTGAAAAAGAGATTTTAATCCCAATGAGACTCTTACCTGGTTAAATAAAGGATATAAATAAATAAAAAAATAAACGGACACACAGGGCTGACATGTGTAGCTTGTAATAAAGTAATAAACAGGCCTGGACCTTCGAGAGAGCAAGGCCCAGAACGGTTCTCTGAAATCGGATAGGAGATGGAGCCAGCAGGCTCTCATCCACCTCCAGGATCCTGCTGGAGCTCTGGATGTAACCTACAGATCAAACATGCCATTAATTCTGAACTTTCTGTCTGTTTCAGGTGGTGACACAAAGAGGGAAAAGGCAAGTTGGTTCCATCACATCAGCTGAGAGAGGGGAACTGGTAACTCTGGTCTGTGCTGTTAATGCTGCTGGGGACGCTGCACCTCCGATGCTGGTCTTTCCCAGAGTAAAGTTTAAAGACTGCTTCATGATCAATGCACCTCCAGGAGCAAAAGGTACATCCACCAGAACAGGATGGATGAATGAAGATAGCTGGGCCGAGTTTCTCGGCCACCTGATAAACCACATTTACTGTTCACTTGACCCCCCCATGCTTCTCATCATGGACAATCTTAAAGCTCACATATCACTCAGGACAGTAGAACTCGTCAGGAGCAATGGTATTGTTATGCTAACTCTCCCACTTCACACATCCCATCATGCACCTCTGGATGTGGCCGTGTACGGTCCGTTCAAAGCCCAATACAGCCGAGCTCTCGATGGGTGGATGAGATCGAATCCTGGCAAAACAGTCACCATCTACCAGGATGGTGACTGTGAGTCAAGCCTTCATGACAACCGTGACACCACAAAACGTGACTTCTGGGTTTAGGTCCGCTGGGATTTTCCCAGACAATCGTGACATTTTCCCCGATGAAGCGTTTGCATCATCCATTCCATCAGACCGGCCAAACCCTGAACTACAGCCTGCCACCGGAGATGCTCCACCTCCGGGAGAAGTTATTGAAGGCCTGCACCCTGCAGATGATCCGCCTGAAGATGACCCTCCTCCCGCTGCAGATAACGCAGCCTCCCGTATGAATTCACCCGCTCCCGCTCCAGCTGACACGGATTCAGGACCTATAACTAACCGGCCTGGTTATGTCCCTCCACAGAAAATCATCACGCTTCCAAAGTTCACCCCCAGAAAAACAACCAGACGGAGGCGCGTGAAGACCGCTATCCTCACCGACACTCCTGAGATGCAGGCACTCGAAAGGGCTTTAGAAGAAAGATGTAGCAGGCTGCAGAGGAAGTGCAAAAGAGAGCAGAAAAGGGTGAGCCGATCCAGAGCTTTTAAAAGACATGTAACAGACTGATGAGAAAATGCAAAGGAAGGGCTAAAAATCAGAGCTAATCCCGAGGACGTGAGTGGATGTAATCTTAGTTTCCCCTACTGTGGAAGTGGTTAAATTCTCTAAGTCTAATAAAACATTTTTTGAATGATGATTTGCATTATTTGTGTTTGTTCAGTCACCTCCAGAGTGGTGGAAAAAATAAGATCGCTTTACCCCAGGGTGGCTCGCTTTACCCCCTTGAAATCTGGGCTTTGTCTCAGTTTACCCCGTTGCTGGGGTAAAATGAGACACTTGACCTCTTTTTATAAAAACAATCCCATTTTCACCGTCTTTAGTCCGGCAAACATTCTGATCATTTCCGTCCTTAGGAAACATCCTAAATTAAGAATTAAGAAAAATATGTTCATTTTATAGACACATCACTTGAGCTTGCTTAGAGGGCAGGGGGGAGTAAAGACCATCTCACATTACCCCACTCTCCCCTACAAGTTTTGAGTCTGACAGGAGGAAACTTTTGTTAAAATGAACTTATGAGCTTCTTTTGGGGAACACGATTTTGTGTTTGAAAGAAGGAGACTTTTTGTTAAATATTTATGAGCTTCTTTGAAGACTATTTTGTCTGAAAAGGAGACTTTATTAAGACAAAACATGAGCTTCAGAGAGGACTTTTCGTAGGATATAAATGTTATGTTGGAACAAAGGAGTGACATTAAAATGTATATAGAGAAAAATGTGTATAGTATTTTAGAGGTTTAACTGAATAGATAACTGTTGCTGATGTAAAAGAGTTTGTCTGTCTTTAGGGTGTGGCAGGTTTCGGCATGCTTAGATGTGTGTTCTTTAACGGCCACAGAATGACTGATTCTGTGCTGAATTTTCAAGGGTGGAGCTAGAAAAGTGTGTACGATAGTGCGCCAATAGTCTTTGAGCCCAACCAGGAGGAGGAGCGATTTGTCACGCTCCTTTATTTTTTGAGATTAGTGACTATGTTTTATAAGGCCATTTAATATCTATTCACGCTGTATGTAAACTTAAGATGAAAATACTGTCAGAAATATAATTGACTAGTTGAGAAAAATAAATACTGGAGGTAAATAAATGTTATACTGACAGTTTTCAGTGTCCTGCTTTTGAAGTTGTTCTGTTTGGTAGAATCAACGAACTGTAGCCATGTGACTATAAATTTACACTTTCTCTTTTTCTTTTTTTTTTTCACTGTGAACAAATGAGACTTTTAACGCCAGAAGTGGGAAAAATCTCAGAGAGAGAAGACTGCCCTGTTGACAACCGGCTCGGACTGAACTTGAACAGGCGAGTCGCTTCTTTTTTATCCACAAAAGTCAAGCCAAAACCTGCTTTTACACAAGTGTGTGTATTTTCTTTAGTTGATGTAGTTGGAACACACATTTTTGCTTATTTCACACATAAGAGTACGAGTTTTTGTGAGATTTATATATACACATGAATTATACACCCATAAAGGCTTTGAAACTGATTGACCATTTAAAATATTTGATTATCTTATGATGTGTTTAACTTGCATTTATTGCCAAAGAACATTTGGCTTTACACATACTTGTTTGGTTGATTGAAATACTATTTTCTTGAGTTTTTACTCTTCTGATTTTTTCCTTTTTTTCTCTGGAGTTGGCAAATTTGTCTTTGTACTCAAATTGTATTTTACAATAACTGATTGGATTTAATAATTTTCAGATTATAATTTAAAAATAATTTCCCATTTGCACCCTCTAATGGACGTGTGTTGACATTGCATTTGAAATCTTACTCTGACTCCCCCTAGTGGCCTATTGAATTTATGCAGTTTGTTTGGCTCCCTCTTGTGGCCACATTGCGAATGGATTTTGAGTCACCCTCTGCTGGACAGTTTCTGGAATTGCAAAATTAAATGGGCAAGTGTTTTAGACAATTAAAGACACAGATTTAAAGACTAAATGTGAAAGAATTAATAATACAAAATAAGAAAAGAAGGAAATAATTAACTGTAGTGGCACTCTGGGTCTTCAAAGTTCGTTGTGTCACTTTTGCAGCTTGTTTACAACCAGTATTTGGAATCACTCGACTGAAACCAAGTCTTCTTTTATGATGTTTACTTACAGAACTCAAAAATTGAACATACAGAAAAAATGAAAAGGCTCGGTACAGATCGGTCAAAAAACTGTGCTGCTTCCATCATCTCTAGCTGCAATCTGAACTTGACCTGCATACAACAATACATAGTGGAAGCCAAATTATGTTTCACAGTAAAAGTTTCTTTTTATATTAACTACGTTATGCATTTTACAAAATATAATAATCATTATATGAACTCCTTAAAATGAAATTATGCATATTTAAAACATTCTTAAACTAAATTATTATTCTGTGTAAATTCACAATTAACTGGCTCTTATATTAACAATAAGTGATACTATTAAAATAGAGTGAAATACTTATAAAATTATTCAAGTCAAATAGTTGCTCGATTGTTTGATGAACATTTAACCGATTTTCTATTGGTTAGTTGTTCAATAAAAATAAAACAATTTTAATAATTGATCGTTAGGGAATTCAAATAAACTTTTTAAATGTTTTGAGTTTTTGATTTTCTGATTAGTTTCTCTTGTACGATTACATTATGAAGCAACAAGCAATTGAAATGTCAGCAACAAAAAGTGAGGTTCCTAAAATAACCCCTGTTTAGTTGGTACAGAAACATAATCCACTTATTAAAAGAATTACGAAGACTTCAGAAAAATGGAACAAACATTGGCCGCACATTGCTCAACCTTGGCCAATAGAAGGCACTTTGAACCCAGATGTTATAAATACAATTCAAGTTCTTGTTTAGACCTACAAGGCGCACCAGAAAAAAGGCAAACGTCAAGAGAAGAGGAGATTTGAGCTTGGAGTTTTTAAAACTTTTTAAAAATGAAGGAAGGACAGAAGATCCTGCAAACAAGAAAGGAGAAATGAGGAAATGAAATTGAAGACATGAAATCAGATGCAAAGAAAACAAAGGAGATGATGGCAAAAGATGAAAACTTTCCTCTCACACATCTTCTCCTACAACATTGAGGACCCCTCCACCATACGAAAGAGAACTGAAGAATGGAAATTTGCATCCTCAGCTTCCAGTAATCAGCCAAGAAGCCACTGCAAAACCAAAGATGACAAGTCACGAGCCCTGAGAAAAGGATGGAGAACCAGTGATTCATGTCCCACTTTTCTGGAGAATTCCCTTGGAGCAGAGAATCCAAGAGCCATGCAAGAGCAATTACAAGAGCTACAAACAAACTGAAGAGGAGGAAATATGCAAGAAAGGATCATCAAAAGGTTACTTTTTAAGACCAAAGAAGAAAAACTCATCGAGTAAAATGTGTCCAGTGGTCGTCCGAGGACCACATGTTGACTACAAGCCTTGGCAGAACACAGATCTGACAAGCATATTGGAGAAGCTACCACCGCTCCAGGATGGAGCCCATCCATGGATGTCGAAATTGGAGGAAGTCTGTGTGGGAACCATGGGTGAGGCTAGCCCTTTTTTAGAGGTGCTTCAGCAACCCTAAATTGTAATTCAGCACCCCAAAAACCTGGAGTAAGAAATGTTGTTATTCTAAAATTTTAGTTCGCATTTGACAGGCTTAGATCATGTCCAAAACTTAATCCATAGTTTGTGGTTTAAGTTTATATTTTAAGAATAAAAATGAAAACGACCCCGCCTAATGGTATCGTCCTCTTCTCACTAACGTTACTTGTGGGTTGTGGTGGGGCTCATTGGGTGCTCAGCACCCCTAAAGCTGTGACCCAAGAATCGCCCCTGGTGGGAACACAGCTATGGGAGATGTTAGGAGACTTCTAGCCAACATTCTTGGAGACCCAGAGATGGAAGCGATGCTAAAAGCTGGCCTTGATCATTATATGGGAACTGCTGTGAACGATCCAGAACTGTGCAGGGAACAGAGGCCGAATATAAAGAGCAGAGGAAGAATGTGAGGACTGAACATTTCCTGACAGTCAGACAGCAGCAGCTGAGTGTCGTTGGCCCGTTAAGCTGTGATTGGTCAGAACCGGTCTCTGGAAACATTTAAAAACTCTCAGCTGTGCTGCTTCCTTTACTTCTGGTGTTCACTATGAAGGCTTCAGCTCTCTTCCTGAGGTATGGACCAATCCTGGTTAGAAACAGTCTTTTCTAGAAGCTTTTGATGACCTTGTTTTGTATCTCTTCAGGGTTTCCCTCTCTGCTTTGCTGGTTGTTGGGACATGTGGGGCTCATCTGAAAGGTAGGATCTGATCTGCTGGAGAATCACATGTGTAGTTGGACCACCATCAGCCTGAACTGTCTCTTTGCCCTCCAGGATCCAAATCTCCCCAGCAGAGCAGCGGTGGCAGCAGTGCTGGTTCTAGCTATGCCTCCTACCAGGGAGCACCTTCAGTACCCTACAATCCTCCTAGACTGGGCTCTGCACCGGTTCTAGTACACAGTCCTAGGCTCCCTCAGGTCACTGGTCCTGTAGTGAGCAGCGTGGGCTCAGCTACACCTGCTGTAGGGTATTATGTTGGTTCTGCAGGACCTTCTCAGGTGGCAGCTGTTAGCTCTGGTTCTGGTTCTGTTGTAGCCCCACAGACAGCGTATGTTGTCTCTGGGTCTACAGGACCTTCTCAGCTGGTAGCTGTCAGCTCTGGTTCTGTTGTAGCCCCACAGGCAGCATATGTTGGGTCTGTATTACCTCTCCAGGTGGGAGGTGGTGGATCAGGACAGGCTGGATCTGATCAAGGTAACCAGTCTCTAGAACATGGAATCATTAGCTGAAATGGTTCCACTGGATGGTGTTACTAACTAGAGTCTCTCCTCAGGGCTTGGCTGGACTCTGGAGCCAGATCTGACTCCTGATCAGGGAGGATCAGCTGGCGCTCTGGCTCCTGGTTCTGGTGACCAGCTCTCCCCTTTTCTACCACCACCTGAACCCATCCTCCAGTCAGGACAGACTTCCAGTATGGTGAAGGAAGCTGAACTGGGCAACTACCAGAAGCAGACGGAAGAATTTGGCTACCCGGGCAACCGACAGGGCTCTGCAGGTGTGGTGGTGGCAGCTCCCCAGTTTGGTGGTGGTGGTTTCTGGGGTTACCCCTATCCAGCCTTCGACTACAGGCTCCTGTATGGCTGGTACCCTCCTGGAACCTACACTACCTTCAACCAGCACCACGAGAAGGGCAAAGACTACTACCAGGCCATCCACTACTTGACAGAGCATGTTTCTGACAGCCATGGTCCAGTGCAGCAGCAAAAGGTCTTCCAGGCTGTTTCCTAGAGCTCTGAGACCAGCAACATGTGAGAAGGGTGAGTTGAGACACTACCTGTTCATGAGGACTGTCTTAAAGCTGGACTAACATCTGTCACCTTTCAGGTTGGATACAATGTGGTGACTCAACATGCTCCTGGTCCAATAAAGATCTTGTCTCAGTTTTCAGTTGAAACTGATGTGCACTATTGACATTGAAGCCTAAATGTTCATGGACAGGAATGTCCTAAGGGAAATCATCTGGCATTTTTATGGCAAATGAAGTTTTTTGGGATGACTTTATTGCCCTGCAGAAAAGGGGTCCCAAGATTTACTTTCTAGTAGCCAACCTAGTCAGATGTCGTCATTACAAACCCACATTATTTTCAGCCTGCAGTAAACTTAAACCACTAGACATCACATTAGAAACCCTCAAATGCACAAACCTGCTCCATGTGCAGTCTGCATGACTAATAGCTCTAACTGACACAAACCAGGGATGCACATGGATAACTGTAATTCTCAATTTTAGTAAGCTATGTAATTCAATCAACTCATGGGAGCGTGTCAACAGGTGCAACACATGCTTTCCTTTACAGCAAAGATGAAGAGAACAAAAAGGAGTTCTGTGTGGGACACTTTCGACCAGAAAGGGGAGGTCATTTGGAAAATATGCAGTACAGCACTGAAATACTCAGCAGTACAAGTACAATCCCGTACCACTTAAGCATCCAGCATCAGACGATGGACCAATGCAGCGAACTTTGTCCTCCATGATGGCCGGGAGAAAGTGTGGCGGTCTGAGAAGATAACGGAAAAAATCTGTTCAATGGTGGAAAAAGACATTTTGTCCATCAGTGTGGTGAAGGGTTCCAGGAACTAATGGGCTATATCGAGCCTAATTACCAACTTCCATCAAGACCGATTAGAGGCTCCTTTTGAGGAAAAGAACTGAAAACACGACTTGCAGGTAAGTTGGTGGCTATTACAGCAGACTGCTGGACCGCGCTCACAACAGAGAGCTACATGACAATTACATGTCACTATATCGATGAGTACTGGAATGCTAATTCTGCTGTCCTGTTAACGCAGAGCATGCTGGGTAGACACATATCTGATATCTTAACAGCTAAACTGGTTGATGCAGTGGGGACTTAGTGGGAAAGTGTCCGTATGTGTTCCACGACGACGTGCGCAACATCGTGGCAGCCAACTCTTCCGGATGGCTCAGCTGGGACTCCAATCCCCTGTTTTCCACTTGCACTCCAGCTGGCGGTAAATGACATTTCTTTTGTGCGTTGTGTTATTGGCAGCATGGAAAGGCATTTAAATCTTATCGGTTAACGGTTATTAATTGTTAAAGGGAGACGGTTAACGGTCATTAAAAAAAATCCAAAATGTGCATCCCTAATACAAACCAAGAACCAGATCTGAGTTAAAAAAGGAATCACTTCCTCCCTTGAAATCTGGCACTGGGAGGAGAGGCCAGCTTGTCAGTGTAGGAACTGGTTGAGGTGCAGGAAGGCTGCACTTCAACCACCTCAACTTAACTGGCTGCATATATGTTGGTTGGTGCCACAATCTGTAAAGACCTGGATATATACCTTGATCTTGCAGCAGGTGTCGGTTTTCTTGAGTGTGAATGAGCTGAGTGTGTTGATATGCTGTGTGCATCAACAGCAATTCCACCAGATAACCACCAGGTGGACCTAGTGAAGGTAACTGACAGGAATATAGTCAGAACTAGAAGTTTAACATACAGCGGGGACAATATGTATTGAACACGTCAACATTTCTCTCAAAAAACATATTTCTAATCGAGCTATTGACATGAAATGTTCACCAGATGTCGGCATTAACCCAAGTAATGCACACATACAATGAAATCCAAACATTTATGTCCGTAAATTATGTGTAATAAAGTGAAATGGCACAGGGAATAAGTATTGAACACGCTTACGGAAAATTATTTAATACTTAGTGCAAAAAACCTTTGTTGGTGATTCCAGCCTCAAGACGCCTCCTGTATGGAGAAACCAGTCGAATACATTGCTCAGGTGTGATTTTGGTCCATTCATCCACACAAACTGCCTTCAAATCTTCAAGGTTCCGGGGGTCTCTTCTGTGAACCCGGATCTTCAGTTCTTTCCAAAGATTTTCAATAGGATTCAAGTCTGGTGATTGACTGGGCCATTCTAGCAGCTTTATTTTCTTTTTCTTCAACCAGTTGAGTGTTACCTTGGCTGTGTGCTTGGGATCGTTGTCTTGCTGAAAGATCCATCCTCTTTTCATCTTCAGCAGCCTGGCAGATGACAGCAGATTCTGATCAAGAATGTCTCCATACTTTTCTCCAGTCATTATTCCTTCAATGATATGAAGTCTACCAGAACCACATGCTGAAAAACAGCCCCACGCCATGATGCTCCCACCTCCAAACTTGACTGGTGGTATGGTGTTTTGGGGGTGATGTGCGGTGCCATTTTTCCTCCAAACATCTTGTGTCTTATGACATCCGAAGAGTTCAATTTTGGTCTCATCTGACCAGAGTATGTTCTCCCAGAATGTCATGGGTTTATCCAAATGTTGTGTCGCAAACTCCAAACGAGCTTCAACATGCTTCTTCTTCAAAAATGGAGTCTTGCGTGGTGTGCGTGCATGGAGGCCATGGCGGTTGAGTGCAATACTTATTGTTTTCTTTGAAACAACAGCAGGCCAGCTGACAGTCTTGTCTGGGCCCGGGACAAGATAATGTTAGATGGGCCCTCCCTTACACCACCGCTGTTTTTTTGGTTTTTTTTGTCACTAAACGTCACCAGTTATGTTTGATATATTGTGATGTGTAATGCAATCAATAAGGTATTGTATATGAGGAGAAAATCTTAGCTCTCCATGGCAGCTGAAGTTTTAGTTAAATATGAAAGGACCTGCTAATATTATTAAGATTTATGCATACACATTTTCTAATTCTTATACATACAGGAAAAATAGACCAGGGAAGAATAAATTAGGCATTTTAATTTAAAGAATTTTTTCTTTGTCAACTGATAATACAGTAAATAAACATGTATATCAATCTTTAAATGAAAACTTGAATTGTCAGTTTTATATCTTCAAAACCAAATGAACATCTCCATCTCTTGAATTTAGGGCATGTTGACTTTTTTTCTACTTCAAAAGAGAACAACAAACATGGGAGGCAAAATAGGGCCTTTTTTGAGCTGCTATATGTTAACCAGTCCCTATCTATTTTTTCCCGTCCATTGTGGGATGTGGAATATGTCAAATAGTTTAGAAATTGCCTGCCCTCTGCATCTGCCGGCAATTCCTTTGCCCTCTCTGAAAAAGGCCTTCATTTTGCCATCACGCGCACGAGGTTCACTCTATCAGAGTCGGTCATTGTAGTTGGCCATAATGCAGGATCGCTGAAATGTTGTGGCTGATAATCAGTCTCTGATCCTGCTCAGTGGACAGCTCCCGCTCTCTCTCTCTCTTCTCTGTCATCGGTAGCCTGCTGCTCCGGACTCGGTCCAGAGTGACACACCCGCTCTCCCTCTTCTGTCATCGGTAGCCTCATTCTGCCCCTCCGCTCCACCGTGACGCAAACCCCCCCCCCCCCCCCCCCATTAGAGCTGGTCAGTCGGGCTGCGTTACAAGGTTGGCTGCACTTCTTACCTTGTAGACCCGTGGCCTTCTCAACATCAAAGTGTGATCTAGGCCAAACCATTTTTGTGTGGGGTGTGAGGGTTCATGATCAATATTTCTCAAGGACAACTAGAAGTATACAAATAAAAAACTTATTGACTTATTACTTATTAAACTGATTGAAAGAATAGTTTTCCACAAACAGGACTATTCTGACATTTTTTTTAAATTCCACAATTTAATGAGGGCCCAGTTGTGGGCCCCCCTCTCCCTGGGCCCGGGACAGCAGACCCGTTTGTCCCCCCCTATTGACCGGCCTGAACAACAGTACCTGCTGATTCCAGGTCTTTCTGAAGCTCTCCACGAGTGGTCCTGGGCTGTTGGAGAACCCTTCTGATGATTGTTTGATGATCTGATGACTCTGTCTGAAATCTTGCTGGGAGCACCTGGCCGTGGCTGGTTTATGGTTATGCAGTGTTCTTTCCACTTCCAGATGATGGCCCCAATGGTTCTCACTGGAACTTTCAGAAGTTTAGAAATGCACCTGTAACCAATGCCTTCAGTGTGTTTTGCAACAATAAGGTTGCGTAGGTCTTTGGACAGCTCTTTGCTTTTACCCATCATGCAATGCTTTTTGTCTAACACCTTGCTGGTGAGAAACCTTTCTAAAAGGCATCAATCAGGACTAAACCAGCTGATATTACTTTGCACTAATAGGGGACAGGTTAACTTTCTAAATACTGAAAAACTCCAGCTGCTTTCTTGGCTTTCCAGACCTTTTTACCCCTCCTTTTCTTCATGTGTTCAATACTTATTCCCTGTGCCATTTCATTTTTTTACACATAACTTAATTTATGGACATAAATGTTTGGATTTCTGTATGTGTGCATTGCTTGGGTTGATGCCAACATCCGGTGAAAATTTCATGTCAATAGCTCGATTAGAAATATGTTTTTTGAGAGAAATGTTGACGTGTTCAATACTTATTTTCCCCGCTGTATAAGACGTGTGTGAATATGTTCGCTACAATAAAATTGAAGTACAAGCTCATGGTTGATTATAAAAAGATTCATGACTGAGTTTATGAACAACACACGGTACCAGGAGTAAATAAAACTTTGTGTCGAGCCACTGGAATAACTGAAGATTGAGTCACTAAAGCCACCAGAGGGACTGAAATTGGTCGGAAATCTGGACAGCAACTGGAGGTCTTTCAAGCAGCAGTTCCACCTGTACATGTCCGCCATAGGACTGGACAACAAGCCGGATCCAAGGAAGATTGCATTG
>JAGFBZ010000516.1:38364-333364 GCA_018398805.1 Hirundichthys speculiger
GCCACGCGCTACAGACAAAAAACGGGTGCTCAGAGTGATGGGCATGATCAACTTTATTGGAAAGTTTATACCCAACTTATCTGTAAAAACGTCAGCGCTGAGGGAACTACTGCATGATTCCACAGAGTCAAGTGGACAACAAAAAACGAGTGAGAATGGGATGTTCTCAAGGCAACTCTGACCAAGTCTCCTGTGCTTGCGTATTATGATCCAACAAAGAGATTTCAACAGATGCATCGAAAGATGGCCTGGGAGCTGTCCTCTTGCAGGCAGAAGGAGATAGCTGGAAGCCAGTTGCCTATGCTTCACAATCAATGACGAAAACTGAGACTAAATATGTACAAATAGAGAAGGAGTGCTTGGGATCGGCCTATGGACTAGAACTGCCGCTGCTACTTTCACTGTCCAAATGGATCACCGCCCACTGGTGTCAATCATCAAGAAGAATCTTAACGAGATGTCGCCAAGGATCCAGTGACTCATCATGAAGCTGCAGAGGTAAGACTTTCAGTTAATATACACTCAAGGCAAACACTTAGGGCCTGATTTACTAAGATCCTGAATAAAGAGTACTAAATTGCGTGTGCACTGAAAAAGTTTGCACGTGCTGTTGTTGTGTGTTTTGCGGGTGATCAACTAAGAATGCTCGTGCAATTGATAACGGGTGCAAACCGCAGTATTTAAATGAGGTGTTGCGTGTCTTACGGTTTGCGCCATGGAGAGTCTGGATGGAAAGCAGGATAGACGCAAGCGCAAAATGAAATTTGACGAGTTGGAGTTAGAGATATTAGTGGAAGAGGCAAATAAACACATTCATGAACTACAGCAAAGAAATTTAAACATCACCAAAAGAAACGCAATATGGGAGAAATCTGCGATAGAATAAATGCAGTTGGTAAGACAAAAAGAACGGCAGATGAGGTTAAAAGAAGGTAGCAAGATATAAGGCAAAGAACTAAAGAAAAAGTGGCCTTTAATAAAACTTCGGCAAACAAGACAGGTGGAGGGCCTGCGGAAGAGATGCCTCTAACCAGCATTGAGCAGCAGGTGCAGCTCACCTTCTGCGAGGAGCAGATAACTGGGATACTGGGGTCTGACACGCTAGAGCCAACTGCAGAACAAGGTAGGCGCAAAATAAGAAACACTTTTTTCTCCATGAAAACACGTGATTTATTTATTATCACAAATAAAAAATGAATGTGCCTCCTGTGGCAACCTTTTGCTGAATAATACTCGATTTAACATTCAAATAAAATATTTCTCCTTTTGCATGTGCTTGTGACCGGCTCCAAATCAGCCCTTAAGTTTCAACTATCTGGTTTTCATTCATTCCAAACAAATTTACACGAGTCCGAAAGACTCTCTCTCTCTGCGTATTCTTTGATTTTGGCGATGTCGCCTCCTTGCCACAATAACAGCAGCCATCGGTGCGTAATGCTGGGCAGATTAGCACCTTCCTTTCAAACTTATTAAATACAGACGCAATCACAATCCCCGCAATTACTTTCAGGGTTGGTAAATCTCATTGCGTGTGGTAAATGAACCTATTTGCATTTTCCCCTCCCAGTATTTAGCGCTTTCTGGCGGGTACGCCCCATATTGATTATTCATCAGAGCAAAAGTACGAAATGAACAGCGTGTGCTATTTTGCTCATTTGAGAGGCGCAGTCCTCTTTGCACGCGGTTAGTAGATCAGCTTGCACATTGGTTTGCGGGTGGTGTCAAGTTTGCACACGTTTTTACGCACGCAAACCTTTAGTAAATCAGGCCCCAAGTGTTAGCAGATGCGCTGTCACGAGCACCAGTAATAAGTCAAGAGAGTTCCACTGAAAAAGAAACTGAAAATCACATCAACATGATAGTTGAGTCTCTGCCAAATAAGTGAAGAACTGGACAAAGCTAAAGAATTACAGACAGTGATCAACAACATGCATAGTGGATGGTCCAGGGGCTCCTGTCCAACATACTATCACATCAGATCAGAGCTAAGTGTGGTAAATGGACTGTTACTAAGAGACAACAGAATGGTCAAACCAGACAGCCTTAGGCCAGAGAGACTTAGTCGGCTACATGAGGGACACCTTGGAATAGAGAAATGTAAAAGGAGAGCCAGAAGCGCTGTGTATTGGCCTGGCATTAATAAGGACATTGAAAACATGGTAGGAAAATGAGAGACATGCAACAAGTACCAGAGCAGACAGGCAAGGGAACCCATGATGAATCCAGATCTTACCACTGCACCTTGGGAGAAAGTTGGAACTGACCTGTTTCACTGTAATGGAAAGGACTATTTACTAGTTATTGATTACTACTCAAACTTCCCTGCTGTCAAATACAACTGCTAGTACTGTCATTACACATGTGAGGTCCATATTTGCCCGGCATGGAATATCAAAGACTGTTGTGAGTGACAATGGTCCTTGTTACAACTGCAAAGAGTGGCAGCAGTTTGCGAGCCACGATGGCTTCAATCATGTCACATCTAGTCCTCAGCACACACAGGTAAATGGCAAAGCTGAAAACAGATTCTGAAAAAGACCACAGACAGCAAGTCAGATCCTTACAGGCATGGACTGGCCATCGGGCGTACCGGGCAATGCCCGGTGGGCCGACGCACATCTGTGGGCCGGCCCAGGTCTGTCATTAAAAAAAAAAAAAAAGAGTATATAGTTTTTATTCACCGTGACGGTAACGGACTGGTAGTCGGCTCATAAAAATCTCCGAGGGGGGGAGGGGACGACGACGACACACACTCAACAAACTCAAGAAAGAGACACTGACAGCTAATCAGACAAGCGCTCCAGTGCTGCGCGGATGTGAACGCAGTATGAACGTTATTTTCTGCTGAAGGGAGGGGGTGGAGGCGGGGCGGGGCCTTGCGAAGCCACGAAGTGGCCCATTGGTTGATTTTCTTGACGGACATTGGGCTAGTCCAATGAAATTTCTCAGCTCTCGTTGGCCCGCTCCTCCCATCCCTCCTGACCAAATTTTGCCGTTTGGCCTGACCGGAGAGTGTGGTGGCTCGTGGATGAGTATGGAAATGGAGAAAAAAGCACAAAAGCGAAAGGGAGGAGCAGAAAAGCTCAGAGAACGGAGACAAAAAAAATTAAAAAGTGGATGCAGCAAAATGTGCCAAAATCACGGAAATGTTTTGAACCACAAGCTCGGGGGCGAGGGCCGCGGGGCCGTCGAGTGAACAGGTGGTTGTCGGAGAAGAAGCGGACGACGAGAGGGAGAAGGAGGAGGAGGAGGAGGAGGATGAGGAGGAGGAGAGAGATGAGACCCAGCAGCAGGGCGAGATTGAGGTCAGAATAGCTATTTGGAGGAGATCACCTGTGTGTGTGTGTGTGTGCACTTTATTTTAATTTTTGAAACTTCACTATGTGCACATAGTATACAACATGCAGCATGTGCTTCCGCATATCGTATAAATAACCGGAATTTTTGATCCCCGGTGTATGGTGGGCCGCCAGGGATCAAAAATGCCCGGGCCATTTTTTGGTCCCAGTCCAGCCCTGGATCCTTACTTAGCTCTTCTAAGCTACAGAGCTTCCCAGCATCAATGTGGCTTATCCCCAGCAGAATTGTTAATGAATCGCAAATTACGCACAACCCTTCCCTGTTATACAGACATCAAGCACAAGACAGGGATGCAGACACAACTGGAGAGCATGAAATGGAAACAGAAACAACGTTATGTCAACTAAAGTCAAACTAAAGTCAACTAAACCTCTCAGTCCACTCGCCAAGGATGATGTGGTACAAATCCAGGATCAAGATGCATGGAACAGAAAAGCAACTGTTCTCCAGGAAGTCGGACCGAGATCCTATGAAGTGATGACAGAGGAAGGACATGTACTCAGGAGGAACCGTCGGAGGCTTCTGAAAACAAAAGAGACTTTCACAGAGGCTGAGAACGATTCGGATGGACTCTGTGCTGTGGATGCAGAGCCAAATGCAAACAATGATGGACATTTGCAAATGGATACCAGCAATGTTCAGTCAGAATTACCTGTCCTGAGGAGATCTGGGCGTCAGATAAAGAAACCTGATAGACTGGACTTGTAAGAAAATGGACTGACTTTTGGCTCACTGCTCACGGTTGGTGGTTGTTTAAAACTGTTGATATGCTGAATGTTCAAAGTAAATATCAGTGTGTTAGATTAATGTTAGATCTACAGAAGGGAGGATGTGTTGATATGCTGTGTGCATCAACAGCAATTCCAAAGATAACCACCAGGTGGACCTAGTGAAGGTAATTGACAGGAATATAGTCAGTAGAACTAGAAGTTTAACATGTAAGACGTGTGTTAATATGTTCGCTACGATAAAGTTGGAGTACAAGCTCATGGTTGATTATACAAAGATTCATGACTGAGTTTATGAACAACACGGTGAGATTTAGGGCCAGTTCCAGTTCCTCCCTTAAACCTCAATCTCAACCCTCCAAAGTCAGAGTGAGGACTATCATGTGACTTAGAAATGGGACACCTCTTGAGTGAAATTACATCTTTTACACAGTGGGGGGGCGGCCTTACGCCAAAGCTACTTCCAGTCTGTCAAGACGACAATGTTGATGAAAAAGGAGAAGTAGTAGAAGAAATATATATATACATATACATATATATATATTTATATATATATATATATGTATGTATAAATTTATGCTAATGTTTTGTGAGAAAAGCATATACAGTCATGGAAAAAATTATTAGACCACCATTTTTTTTTCACTTTCTTGTTCATTTTAATACCTGGTACCACTAAACGTCATCATGTGACTAAAACAGACAGAAAAGAAAACACTGAATGCATAAAAGCAGTGTTTTTGGATTAAGTGGTGATTTAGGTTATAATCAAGAAAACCATGGAAAATGGTAAGATATCAGCTCTTAAATAAAACTCTTATGAGCAATCTTTGTGGTTATCGTTATGTTTGTCCAAACAAATGTACCTTTAGTTGTACCAGGCATTAAAATGAACAAGAAACTGAAGAAAACAAGGGTGGTCTAATAACTTTTTCCATGACTGTATTTCCAAATATTAGGAACACTGGATGTTTTGTCTAAATCAAACCAAACATTTTTAAAAACTGATATTACCGGAGGGCAGCACGGTGGCTTAGTGGTCAGCACTGTTGCCTCGCAGCTAGAAGGTTCTTGGTTCGAACCTTGACAGGTCTTTCTGGGTTTCCTCTGGGTTTGTCTATGTGTGGCCCTGCTATGGACTGGTGACCTGTCCAGGGTGGACCCCTGTCTTTCGCTCAAAGAGATCCCTGTGACCCTGCAGAGGAAACGGGCATAGATGATGGATGGATTTTACAGGAGGCAGCACGGTGGCTTGGTGATGGACGATAGATGGGTCTGTTTGGGTCTGGGGGCCACAGACTGTTTGTCAGACGACCCCCAAACTCTGAATTACAACCACAGAACCCTGAAGACAGTGAAGCACGGTGGAGCCAGCATCATGATCTGGGGATGGATCAGTCTGAAGACACTTGAGGAGGTCGTGTTGTCTGATGCTGAAGAGTAAATGTTCTTCAACAGGTGTTTCACCAAAACAACGAGCCCAAACACAGCAGTCAGCAGCAGCATCCTGGTTCCAGACCAGCGTCAGACCTGGATCCGGTAGAGGACTGGAGACATCAGAGATGCTGTTTCTGAGGGAAACCAGTGGTCCTGGACTGGAACACCTGTTCACAGGTGACTCAATGAACTCAGATGTGGAGCAGCTGTCAGAAACAGCTGTTCTCCAACTAAACATGAGTTTTGTTTAGTTTCTCACAGGAAACATCAGTCTGCAGCTTTAGACTGGAAACATTGGAGAACTGATGTTCTACTGACAGTGGCGTGAACAGGTAGACACCAGGTAGTGCTAGAGCACTTGCCTGTTGCCCCGCCCCATCTCTTCGTTTGTCAACGTGAACGCGCAGAGCGGACCCAAATGCATGTGGCAGCAGCATTGGACTGTCTGCAGAGCTGCAGTGTTCTGACCTACCAGCCGCCACCAGGTAACACATCAATGAAGCCTCAGTTACCAAGCTATAAGCTATAAGGCACATTTATTTGTCTCTGTTGTGAAGTAGCCTGTCTCATACAGCTCCACACAGCCAAGCCTAAATTAGCCAACTGCCCACCTGCTTAACAACCTAGACCCTAGCCATAATAAACAACGCTTTGGGCTGGTGGTCCCAAAGCCTCATTATCTGACTACCTGGGAATGAGAACCGTGTGGACTCAATCTTTTCCCTCTAGAGTTAGCCCACATATTGCTGCTTTAACACCTGCAGTGATTTATTTGCTAAATAATAAAAAAATAAATAAACAGAAAAAGTAGCTGTTGTAGTGCCTTAATCATTCACATGTATGTGTACATAATTCACCTGCATAGAGATGTTAGTCACAGCATTACCATACAGTGTTTGTTCAGGTTATCAAGCACTTTATGTTGTTACTAGTGTCTTGGTCTATGTGTTTAATGTGTTACGGTCCCTTTAAGTACTGTGATGTTTTTGGACACACTTTGTTCTGTGATGGAGAGCACCATCTTCTTCGTGTTTGTTGACTGGTGGAATTAATAAAATGACACACGCTTCTGTGTCTGCACCGTGAGAAGTTGTCGACTCGTATATCTTCGCGACTTCCACACTGGTGAACCCGACAGTTGTTTTTACTGGACGTATTCCAGATCGGTCTATCATCATGACCGCACACGCTGTTTCCCTGAAGCTCCTGGAATTTTGGGAATTGTCGGCTTCGGCGTGGTTCGCACAGACTGAAGCGCAATTCGGACTACGTGAGATCACCGCTGACGAGACCAAATACTACTACGTTGTGTCTTACATGTCTTGGGAGTGCAACAGCATCGAGAGTTGTGAGCCTTCTTACGAGCACTCCCGCCGCCGGTAAATATGACGCTCTGAAGTCGCATTTACTGAAGACATTTGGACTTTCTGATGCTGAGAGGGCCAGTCGGCTTTTCTCTCTCCAGGGGCTGGTCGACAGCAAGCCTTGGGAGATCATGGACGTATGCTTGATCTGCTGGGTGAGCACACACCGGATTTTTTATTTCTTCATCTGTTCCTGCGCCAACTGCCGTCTCAGGTGAGGGCTGCTTTGGCCAACACCACCATCACGGACTGCAGAGAGCTGGCAGCGGAGGCCGACAAGTACACATGATTTACCCCCCCGCCCCCCTCCCCGCGACAATCAAAATCCACGGAGCCCCCCGAGCCGGAGCCACCCAAGCCTCAATAATGTGTTTAAATATGTTTAAAAACTCCCAAAAAGAAGCAAAACACTGCAGCGAAACAAGACAAAGGCTCAACTGTGGTCTTTCTGTTTCCTTCACAGCCTCTGGTCTCTGAACCGTAGTAAACAAACTGCTGGTATTGTGCTAGGTTGTATTGTTGGGCTCCTGTCGGTTAACAGAGAATGTAAATCTATACACGCTGGGCTGCTGTTGATGCTCACTACACTTTTCATCTAACCCTGTTTTTATTCTGCCATCCCACACGATACACACACTACATTACCCATAAGGCCACACCATTACCCATAAGGCCACATCAATACCCATAAGGCCACACCATTACCCATAAGGCCACACCATTACCCATAAGGCCACCTTTTTAAAAGGTTCAGGCTGGCTCACAACATTTCTTCACTGTGAGAGAGCGCACACAACATCCTGTGATGTTTCCACGATTTTTAAATTTTTTAAAAAAATTACATTATATATTTCTGAAAAAAATCCATGAATAACTAAAACCG
Source organism: Hirundichthys speculiger (assembly GCA_018398805.1). Taxonomy (NCBI): domain Eukaryota; kingdom Metazoa; phylum Chordata; class Actinopteri; order Beloniformes; family Exocoetidae; genus Hirundichthys; species Hirundichthys speculiger. The sequence continues at coordinate 46,137 of JAGFBZ010000516.1, forward strand.
CGGAACCTAAACCGCGAAGTGAGAAGGGATCACTGTATTCTATTCTCTCTGCTGTCCTGCAATAGGCCATCTACCAGCATCTACCAGGGATGTCCGCATAGCAGAGAGGCAGAGATGTCAGCGTCCAGAGCAGCCCCAGGTTCATGGACAGTAACAGAAACAGCATTCTCTGATGATCAAAATGAGGGAGAGATCATCAGAGAACAAGAGAAACATGAGCAAGAACCAGCTGTTTGTGAAAGAGATGACAGAATTGCTAAGATAGCTATCATGCAATATCCAACAGATCCTTCGTATGTTGAAGCATTTCACATTAAGTGCAGCCAGCAGTTCCACACGTTTGTGCCCTTATTTTTCACTGAGCACCTGCCCCCGAAAATGTCTGTGCACGCCCCTGTCTGCTGAACACTGATGTTGATGGTTCTTCACTTTCTGTAAAATAAACAGGTAACTTTTCTCCACCATTGGATTTATGATCGAATGTTCAGTGTTCCAGGTGCATTTGTGTGTTTAGAAATGAAAGTTATCAGGATTTTAGCTCCACCCATCGCTGTTATTTTGAAGACAGCTGTCCAGGCTCTGAGGGTCCCTCTGTAGAAGTGGATATTGAGACAGTTTGATGATTCTGTTCATCTGTTTTTTCTTCTTTTTTCAGAATTGGAGTTAAACTGGTGGTTTCTTGACGAGACAGTCATCACTGTTCTCCACTGGTTGAGCCAGATAAAGAGTGGAGTCTCCTCATGTTGTGTTGTCATCACAGCAGAACCACAAAGGTTCACAAAAATAACAAATACCTCTGTGAGCTAAAAAGTTCCCAGCAGTTGAGCTTTGGATCATTCAGATACAAACCAGTCACTCCAGCATGAGCAGAGGAACCTGTACCTGCAGGTTCATGGTGATGTTCTGCTGCCAGTCTGGATCAGTGGTCATGTGACCAACAAGAGACTCTGCAGCCTCTCTGCTACAAACACTTTCACTGAGAGTGTAAAGACTCTTGTTTCTGTCACCTCCTGAGGACATTAGTGAATCAGTGAATTTGTTGGGACCACCTTCAGACCTGCTGTCAGTTAAAATAAGGTTTAAAACTGGAAGTCAGTGCTAATAAGGGTTTTGTCTCTGTGAAGGAAGCTGCAACACTCGGTCCTCCCCCCAGAGACGTGAGACGAAAGTGAAAGTAAACAGGGACATTTGTTGGAAATCAGTGTGTTTATGAGAAGTCACGTGGTTCAGAGGAAGAGGAGGAGCTGCTGCTGTCTGCTGTCATTTAAAGGCTGTGAGCTTTCAGTTCAGTCAGCAGCTGAGCACAGATGGAAACATGATGAGCAAACAACTCACTGAAATAAGTAAGGACATTTCTCTGCAGGATATTCAGAAAATTCTTGTGATTCCAGGACTAAACATGTGACTTTCTCTGTTTAGGGAAAGCATTTGCAGCTTTTCCTGCTTTTGGTAGGTAACAGAAGGAACTTTTACTAATTACTTATATTAAAATCCAGAATTTCAGTCATGTCTTTTAAACATAAAATTGCGACTTTGTGACGTTAAATTTAAACTTTAACAAAATGTTTGACATCCAGTGATAATTTTGTCATAAAACTGATTTTCAAATAAAATCATGAATTATTGAAAAACACATGTGACTTTCTCTGTTTAGGGATGAGAGACGAATTTCCTTCTGGTAGGTAACAGAAGCAACTTTTAATAATTATTTCTTATAGTAAAATCCAGAATTTCAGTCATGTCTTTTAAATGTAAAACTGCAAATTTCTGTCATTAAATATCAACTTTAACAAAATATTTGACATCCAGTGATAATTTTACATAAAACTGATTTTCAAATAAAGAAAGAAAATCACAAATGTTTGTGGAAAAATTCAGACTTTCATTCAGTTGCATGTTTTTTTTTAAGTTGTTTTTGTTGTAAAATTGTATATTTTGAAAAATCTTGGGGTATAATTTCAGTGTCATAAAATCACAAATTTTATAATCTGAAACTGAAATAATTTTGATCTCTATCATTAAATAAAAATTTTATTACAAAGAAAATCACAATTTTTTGTGCAAAAATAATATTCCATAATATTTTAAAATTTAACATAATTACAACTTTTCATTTAAAATTCCTGATTGTTTTTGCTGCAAATTCATTAAATTTTGCAACTTTTGGGCCTGAAAAGGTGATTTTTGGTAGAAAATCTTAAATTGTGACTTCATGACATCAAATCATGTCTTTTTGTCATAAAATCAGGAATTTTGCAAAATTACCTCCTCATAACCCCACCTTTAAAAAAAAAATACTACCTCCATTATCTGCACTATTTATTTCTACATTGTATATATTTTAAACTGATCCACAATCTTTTGAACTGTAAACGGAGATGCTGCTTTTAATCTCAAAGTACCTATGTATAGTGACAATAAAGGATTCTATTCTATTCTATTCTAAAATTGTGACTTTTTGAAAAAAAATTCATAACTTCTTATTTTAAAATTGTATGTTTTTCACCTGAAGTCACTACTTTTTCATCGTCTCTGTCCAGAAACGTTTTAATCAGTAACGAGGGAGCGATCAGCTTCTGCTTCCTACAAAATCCTTTTTTGTTAAAAATTTGATTTTATGTTTTTTTTTCAGATTTCTGTTTGTCACACATTCATCAGTCAACCTCCAAATTCAGTCCAGTCAGAGACCTCAGTGATTCATGTCAACGTTTATCATCTTGTTTTGAAAAGAAGATGATTGAGGTTTATATTGTGGTTTCTGCCGTAGAGGTGTTTTCTCGGTCTTCTCTGTATCTTCAGTGTGATGAAAAAAGGGAAGCAGCTCCAAAGCTGTCTTTAAATGCATATAAAGTTTATTTGCAGAAAAAGAGGCTTAATACAGACTTGATCAGGTCTGGGAACTTCTCGGGTCGAATTTGGTTAGAAGAACAAAGCACGTACATCAGAGGGAAGTTCTTATAGCCATAGCCAGATCTAATTACAGACATGCATGGGATCAATCACGATTTCTTTGGCAATAGTTTGACAGGTTTTTCCCCTTTGGACAATGACCATCTGGTGTCTCACAATAAGACCCAAACACAGGATATTACTCCCTTTTCTCTTAATTTTGGATTTTCCAAATTTGTAAGCCTGGGAACGTGTCCTTGGGCAGGCTTTCACACAGTGGACCGAAACGAACTCAGTGAACTCAGAAATAAGGCCTAAACTGTCAGGCCTTTCACTGTTAATTCAATTCAATTCAATTCAATTTTATTTATATAGCGTCTGTTACAATGACAATTGTCTCTAGGCGCTTTACAGAGACCCAGAGCATGACCCTCGAGCAAATATCATTAACTAAGATTATATCATTAAATCCAATCAATGATAATGGCAGGTAAAAAACTCCCACGTAGGGAGAAAAAAAAAACCTTTATACCAAACAGTGGCAAGGAAAAACTCCACTTTAAGAGGAAGAAACGTTGAGCAGGACCTGGCTCATATGGGGGGACCTTCCTGCCGAAGGCCAGCCGGGTAGAGAAAGAAAAGAGGGGAGACAGGACAGAGAGAGGATGGAGGACAGAGAGAAGATGGAGGACAGAAAGAGGATGTAGGACAGAGAGAGGAGAGGACAGAAAAAGTAAAAAATAATTATAAAGAAGTAGTGGAATTGTTGTAGGGTGAATGCAAACGGGCTATGGAGGGCCCTTGGGCGTGTGGTCAGCGAGTCATGATAGGCTCTTGAGTATCAATAATGTGTGGGAGGGGTTGTAACAAACTCTGAAAGTCTGGTGAATGCAACAGGCTATGAAAGGCCCATGAGAGTCTGGTGAATGCAACAGGACTCAAAGATCCCCTGTTATGTACGTGTGGCGGTTGCAGGTGAGGTATGTGCGAGAAAAGGGGGAGGAGGGGGGGGAGGAGGGGGTTTGGGTTTAAGAAAAGAGAAGGGTAGGATTTCAAGCAAAGAGAATGGGAGAGGTCCCTCGAGGATGCGATATATAAATATAAACAGATGGAGGCAGCAGCACTGGGATGAGATGGCCAGAGGACCAGGTCGCCGATCACCACGCCAGTCGGCACCCAAACACAAGTGGAGGAGAACCCCGGGATGGACAGAGGATGGAACTGCAAGTCAGCATGAAACCCAGGAAACTCTGGCCTGCAAGTACACAGAAAGAAAAGAGGGCAGCACAACAAACACAGGAAAGCAAAGAAAATGGAGCACAGTTTCAGTAACAGGGTGCTCCCAAATAATTATAAATGAGCTGGAGGAGGAGGAAGGGAGGAAGAATGGGAAGAAAAAGGAGAAGAGCAGTGGAGACACCACTCAGCAGATCATGTTGGTGTCCCCCTGTAGCGTAGGCCTATAGCAGCATAACTATGACGAAGCTGTGATTAAGACGAGCTACTCAAGTCTTACTACTACAACTATAGTTATAACTATTAGCCCCTACACACTATAGTTTAGACTAATTGTAGGCTTTACTGAACAGAAATGTTTTCAGTTTAGTTTTAAAAATGGAGATGGTATCAGCCTCCTGAACCCAAACTGGTAGCTGGTTCCATAAAAAAGGTGTCTGGTAGCAGAAGGCCCGTCCTCCAAACCTACTTTTAGATATTCTAGGAACGACGAGTAATCCTGCACTCTGAGAGCGGAGAGCTCTATTAGGAGCATAACATGCTATCAAGTCTTGTAAATAGCGCGGAGCTAGGCCATTAAGGGCCTTATATGCGAGAAGCAGAATTTTAAACTCAATTCTAAATTTCACGGGAAGCCAATGGAGGGAGGCTAACACGGGAGAGATGTGATCTCGCTTACGGATTCCTGTCAGCACCCTCGCTGCTGCATTCTGGATCAATTGAAGGCTATTTAGCGAGCTTTTCGGACATCCCGCTAACAACGCATTACAGTAATCCAGTCTATAACTGACAAACGCGTGGATTAATTTTTCGGCATCACCCTGGGAGAGGATGCTCCTAATCTTGGCAATATTTCGGAGATGAAAAAAGGCAGTCTTGCAAACCTGATTAATATGCTGCTTAAATGACATATCCTGATCAAAAATGACTCCAAGGTTTTTCACAACTGTGCTGGAAGCCAGCGTAAACCCAGTCAATCCATTCCTCAGGTGTTTGGGACCAAAGACAATAACCTCTGTTTTATCCGAGTTTAGAAGCAAAAAGTTAGAGGACATCCAGGACTTAATGTCATTAAGACACCCTTGAAGTTTAGCCAAAGGTTTTGTTTCCTCTGTTTTCATAGATAAGTACAGCTGCGTATCATCAGCGTAGCAATGAAAGTTTATGCCATGGCTCTGGATAATTTTTCCCAAGGGCAACATGTATAAAGTGAAAAGGATTGGTCCCAGAACTGAACCCTGTGGGACGCCATAGCAGACCCTAGTCCGTGTAGAAGAAACATCATTAACATGGACGAACTGGAACCTGTCAGATAAGTATGACTTAAACCAGCCTAATGCTGTCCCTTTAATTCCAACAGTGTGCTCCAAACTATGCAGCAAAAGGCCGTGATCAACAGTATCAAAAGCAGCACTGAGGTCCAGGTTAACATGCTATTAAAGTGTTGTAATTAAAATTTATATAAAAAGGTAAAAATCGTGTGCATATCAGATATATATCATGTTTTTCAGACACTACAATATCTCAGTGGCTCGTTCCAACCATGAAAGAAGCTTTGACCTTCCAGTCAGTCGAGCTTTGTTTTATCAAATTTGAGAACATTTTATTATCATTTTCTTTGTGTTTTAGTTTGAAAGTCATAAGTTCTGGAAGGGAAGAGGAAGCTCAAAGACATTCTTTCCTTTGGTCTTTAATGACGTCATGGGTCTGGAGGAAGGGACCAATGAGGGAGTTCATGCCGATGACATCAAGCTGGCCATGAAGGGACACGTGAAGGAGGGTCACAAGGTAACTTCCACCTCTGACAGGTGAAAAACAGACTAAACTAAGATATTTAAGCCATTCTATGTAGCAGTACCACTTCTGACCACATTAAAGTTATGTGTCGGGTTCAAGACACAACCATGTGGTCTTACAAGATGTGCCTGTGTATTGTTGATGGTGCCTTCATCAACTCATCAAATATGTGCCCCATGTGGTCAGAGGTGGTACTGCTACATAGAGCAGCTTTAAATGTGTTTCAGAAGTCACTGCTGATACCTCTGTGTTGTGATCTCATTGTGTTTCCACTGTTTTCCAGTTCAACCCAGTAGCTCCTCTGACTGACACTGATCCAGGCTACAACCACAACCCCTCTGCTGATGACAGAGTCCATGTTCTGGTCTGTGTGATTTCAGCCAACGCTCCACAGATTAAGGTTCTGCAGAAGATGAATGAGATCAGAGAGGCAGCCAGCCGCCTGGGTAAGAACTGAACCAGGAACCTCCTACCTGTGAGGCAACGGTGTCAACCACCGAACCTGTTTCTCCACTCAGTCATCCAGGTCATGCAACTCTCAAAGGCTTGAATAAAGTCAACTGAACTTCCTTTTCTTGGTTCTTGAAGACGTTTCACCTTCCACCCAGAAGGCTTCATCAGTTCAAACAAACTCGTGGTCCATTTGACATAGATGGCAAAAAGGTGGACGAGGCAGCTTTAGGTTTCATCTATTCAACAGTCACAAGTGAAAGCAGCACCTGTGAGGCTGGTGAAAGGTGTCCTCTCAGATATCTTAAACATCTCCCTCAACCACATTCCTGTGTCCTAGAAACCCAACCCTGTCTGCATGAATGATTTCTGCACCGCAGCTCTTAATCCAATAGATTCAGCAACAAGCACATCATCAAGTTTGCTGATGACACTTCAGTTGTGTGTCTCACCAGAAAAGGTGACATGTTAGCATACAGTTGACAGCACGGTGCAACTGATACAATCTCTCCCTGAATCTTGATAACACCAAGGAAATCGACTTCAGGAGGCCCAGGTCAGAGCACCACCCTCCACTAACCAGAAATGTTGTCAAAACAGTCGGTAATATGAAGTTCCTCCTGGTGAACTTAAACTCCTGTCTTCTGCTGGACTGTCAAACTTTTTCAGAGACTTGCTTTGCATAATCTTCCAAATGTTAAACCATGGATCTGGTCAGCTGGTCTCTTAACGCAATTGATCAAATTTTCTCGACAAGAAGACAGGGCAAAGGAGAGCTGTCTTGCTCGATGGGACATTAGTGGCTGGATACATGATGGACTCATGGAAGGACGGGAGGATCTTGTCTCTGTATATTTAGTCAATCGAGGATGTTGATGATGTGAACATATGTGGACTTCTGATAACAGGATTTCTGCTGTTTGGAGATGGCTGTTACCTGGTGTACTGCTGTCACAGAGTCACAGCTCTGTTCATCCATGGAGTCATTTAACTCTCAGTAGAAGTGACCTCATGAGTTTCTTCACTGATAAGAATTTTTTGTTAGAGAAAATATTGCCGTTAACCGTCCTCTGATGGGTCATTCAATGGAGCAGTTTTGGAAACAACTGGTTTGTGTCTGGACCGTTTCTATTCAAGGTTCCTGAGTGACCCACAATTCCCATAAGGTATAGAAACTATCATTATCTGAACTCAGCATCTTTGATTCTGCAGGAATTCCTCAAATGGCGATGATGACTCACATTGATGAGGCCTGCGGTGAAATTGAAAAAGACCTGAAGAAGGTGTACAGGAGCAAACACCTGAAGAAGAAGGTGAGTGTCTGAACCTCAGCAGTGAAGAAGATTCAGAATAAGATCAGAAAACATTAAAATGTTGGTTCTCTCATGTTCAGATGAAGGACTTCAGTGCTGCTGTGGGAATCCCCATGAACTGCATCTTCCCTGTGAAGAACTACAGTGAAGAAATTGACCTGGATGACAACATTGACGCTCTGCTCCTGAGCGCTCTGAGAACAATGATCAACTTTGGAGATGACTTCATTGAGAAGATGTAAAAATTGTCTTCAGGGCAGACAGCTTAGATCTGCTCAGTGACAGCCTCATTTGTTGTTTTTGAGTGAAAACTGAGAAGATGACAGTAGAATAACACTATTGGTTTGTTTTATTATTTCTAAATATGTTTAAATCATGTCATAAATATTTTACAGAAATCAAAAAAATATTTCAAAAAATCGAGGATTTAAAACTTATTTGTTTATTTTTAATGACCTTTTACGGCCCACCTGCAGTAAGATGACGGCCCACCAGGGGGCCGTGGCCCACACTTTAGGAATCACCGAGCTAGAGAACAGCAGGACAGTGAGTGCATGGAGCAAAATGGAGGAATGACGTGATCATCTTGAACAAAAGGGTTTAAAAGTTTTGTTGCAATAAAATAAAGGTCGCGTTAATAAATCAATCTGTTAACGTGATAATAAAGTGTTAATTTGCCCAGCCCTAATATATACACATACACACACACATAACATATGTATGTGTGTGTATGTATATTTGTATGTAGTATATATTGGGTATAAATGTTGTGGATTTTTATGTGTTCTCTTTTGGGGGGAAACTTTTCCAGTTATTTAAGATTATTTACAAGAGGTTCTATACGTTTCAAAATTATGGTTATCCACATGTGTCTGTGTATATTGATTTATGCATTTATTTATTTAATTTCAGATCCATAGATTCATGCTTGTGTTACAATTGTCATGCTTCAAAAGATTGTTTTGACATGTCTGGAATGAATCAATAAAATGAATGAAATGAAAGTGTGATCTTGGCAGGATCTGACTCCACTCAGCTACAGTTAATACTAACAAGGTTAGATAGAACAAACGAGCCTGGCAGCTGACTAAAGCGCACCCACCTAGTACCACACCCTAGCCTTATTAGCTTGGCTCATGCTAACCGTTACCTTACATAAACTCATCCCGATACAGGTATCACTGATGTGAAATCTACCAGGACCAAAACTGTTTTTTTTGTATTGTGGTGTCTGAACAATATGATATTTACATTTTTATATAAGTTCAACTATGACTCTTTAACAGTTTTAAGGCCTTTGTGGAAATATATGAGTTCATTGGGTTTGTTTGCCTCTCTTCCAAGGACATGTTCTCAGGGTCAACAGTTCTGGAGATCCGTGATCAGTTTAGGGAGTACATCCTGTCTCTTTACCAGGAATCCCAGCTGTCTACTGTCCAGGAGAAAACATGAGCTGCGAACCTGTCATGGGAAGCTTTGATTGATTCCACGTGTAACCAAAATAGGCCTGATTATGAGTATAAAAGCCTCGCTCTTTTGTTTGTGCTTGCATTTTTCTCCATGATTGGTTCAGAAAATCCCAGAGGCAAGTCTGTATTAAGCCTCTTTTTTCTTGTAATAAAACCTGTTTTATACATTTAAAAAGTCGGCTCCGGAGCAGCATTCTTTCCTTGACAAATTCAGAAACACGCAGCGAAGATCAAGAGAAAAAAAAGGAGAAGCCTCAAGAGTCACACCTTCGACAGAAACCATGAATAAATGGCGTCACGGACAGTTCCAGCTGCGTTCTAAAGACCTACAGCTTCTAAAACAGGTGGGAAATAATTATTTTCTCTGTTTTTTTTGGCTGCTAACGCACCGCAAAGATGTGTGCTCTGACTATTTCTTTTTTTTTTTTACCTGTGCACGTTCATGTGTTGTGTCTGCGCTCCACCTACATTTTTTATTCTGCAGAACTGCTTTCTGCGGAATAAGAGGGGTATGAGATATATGAAAAATGATGAAAAAAGATTAAAGTGATAAGAATAAGTCACGAGTTTTTGTTTTTGTTTTTGGAAATATGAAGAAGGGGTTGTGGCATTGATAAGTAGCGTGGTACAGAAGTCTGGTACGGGATGCAGCCGATGGTTAAGTCTGACCAAACTGGAAGGAGACACAGTCTGCAGGTCCAGAGTGGTTCTGGTTCTGGTTCAGGTCCAGAGTGGTTCTGGTTCAGGTCCAGAGTGGTTCATCCCTCTGAAGGGCTACTGGCTTCAATAGAACGACTGTTGGGGAGGTCTATGATAATCTGGCAGTAGTCATGGACAGGTGGGTGAACTGATTGTTCCAATGCATGTGTTTTATTCTCTAAAATTAAGTAGTTTAGATTCCCTTTCTCCTCATCTTTAACAGGCATAAATTCCCCCCACACATGATTTTTATTGTGGATGAAACAGGTCTCCATACGGTACAAAGGCCTCACCAGGTGAGATAAAGAAAGCTTTTAAATATGCTGCTCCATCCTCTTGGAATAATTTTCAAATGGACATGAAACTGACTGAACTCATTACTCTGGGTGAATTTAAGTCAGCACTGCGGGAAAAGAGTTCCCTCGATGGATGTAATTGTTTTAATTGATTTATTCTGATGGTGCTGATTGTTGATTTGTTTTGTCTGATGTCTTTTTAACCAACTGTTGCTATACTTGACCAGGTCTCTCTTGAAAAAGAGATTTTAATCTCAATGAGACTCTTACCTGGTTAAATAAAGGATATAAATAAATAAAAAAATAAACGCACACACAAGGCTGACATGCGTAGCTTGTAATAAAGTAATAAACAGGCCTGGACCTTCGAGAGAGCAAGGCCCAGAACGGTTCTCTGAAATCGGATAGGAGATGGAGCCAGCAGGCTCTCATCCACCTCCAGGATCCTGCTGGAGCTCTGGATGTAACCTACAGATCAAAAATGCCATTAATTCTGAACTTTCTATCTGTTTCAGGTGGTGACACAAAGAGGGAAAAGGCAAGTTGGTTCCATTACATCAGCTGAGAGAGGGGAACTGGTAACTCTGGTCTGTGCTGTTAATGCTGCTGGTGACGCTGCACCTCCGATGCTGGTCTTTCCCAGAGTAAAGTTTAAAGACTGCTTCATGATCAATGCACCTCCAGGAGCAAAAGGTACATCCACCAGAACAGGATGGATGAATGAAGATAGCTGGGCCGAGTTTCTCAGCCACCTGATAAACCAAATTTACTGTTCCCCTGACCCCCCCCCATGCTTCTCATCATGGACAATCTTAAAGCTCACATATCACTCAGGACAGTAGAACTCGCCAGGAGCAATGGTATTGTTATGCTCACTCTCCCACTTCACACATCCCATCATGCACCTCACACATCCCATCATGCACCTCTGGATGTGGCCGTGTACGGTCCGTTCAAAGCCCAATACAGCCGAGCTCTCGATGGGTGGATGAGATCAAATCCTGGCAAAACGGTCACCATCTACCAGGATGCAGGACTTGTGAGTCAACCCTTCATGACAACCGTGACACCACAAAACGTGACTTCTGGGTTTAGGTCCACTGGGATTTTCCCAGACAATCATGACATTTTCCCGGATGAAGCGTTTGCTCCATCCGTTCCGTCAGACCGGCCAAACCCTGAACTACAGCCTGCCACCGGAGATGCTCCACCTCCAGGAGAAGTTATTGAAGGCCTGCACCCTGCAGATGATCCGCCTAAAGATGACCCTCCTCCCGTTGCAGATAACGCAGCCTCCCGTATGAATTCACCCGCTCCCGCTCCAGCTGACACGGATTCAGGACCTATAACTAACTGGCCTGGTTATGTTCCTCCACAGAAAATCATCACGCTTCCAAAGTTCACCCCCAGAAAACAAACCAGACGGAGGCGCGTGAAGACCGCTATCCTCACCGACACTCCTGAGATGCAGGCACTCGAAAGTGTCATGGCCTGGTCGGCCATGGCAGCCCTGTGTGTGTCTGTGTCTGTCTAGCATCTCTCCCTGTCTTTAGTGGTTCCTGTTTTACTTTGAAGGTCTGTCTTGTCTCTATTGTTTTCTGCTTTGCTTCCTTCCCCTCGTTACCACTGATTCCCTGCACCTGCCTCTCGTTTGTTCCTCTGTGTGTTTAAGTCCTGTCTCTGTGGGTCTTTTGTTGTGAGTATGTTTTTTACTTTTTGAGTTTTTTGATCTTTGCCTTTTTTGTGTTTATGGATTATTTTAGACTTTTTGTGTTTTGTTAATAAACCTTTGCTTTTTCTGGAATCTCCTGCGCTTTGGTCCTCTTTTAGCCTCTGCAAAACACATACTCACACACATACTTACACCCATAAAGGCTTTGCAACTGACTGACCATTTAAAATATTTGATTATCCTATGATGTGTTTAACTTGCATTTATTGATTAAGAACATTTGGCTTCACACATACTTGTTTGGTTGATTGAAATACTATTTTCTTGACATGAGTTTTTACCTTTTTTTTTTTCTCTGGAGTTGGCAAAACTGTCTTTGTACTCATTGTATTTTACGATTACTGATTGGATTTAATCGTTTTCAGATTATAATGTAAAAGAATTTCCCATTTGCACCCCAACGGATGTGTGTTGACATTGCATTTGAAATCTTACTCTGACTCCCCCTAGTGGCCTATTGAATTTATGCAGTTTGTTTAGCTCCATCTTGTGGCCAAATTGTGAATTGATCTTGAGTCTCCCTCTGCTGGACAGTTTCTAAAATTGCAAAATTAAATGGGCAAGTGTTTTAGACAACTAAAGACACAGATTTAAAGAGTAAATGTTTAATAATTTATAATACAAAATAAGAAAAGAAGGAAATAATTAACAAGTGATATATTAAAATCTATTAAAATAGAGTGAAATACTTATAAAATTATTCAAGTCAAATAGTTGCTCGATTGTTTGATGAACATTTAACCGATATTCTATTGGTTGATTGTTCAATAAAAATAAAACAATTTTAATAATTGATCGTTAGGGAATTCAAATAAACTTTTTAAATGTTTGAGTTTTTGATTTCTGATTAGTTTCTCTTGTACGATTACATTATGAAGCAACAAGCAATTGAAATGTCAGCAACAAAAAGTGAGGTTCCTAAAATAACCCCCGTTGAGTTGGTACAGAAACAAATCCATTTATTAAATCCACTTATTAAAAGTGAAAAATATCTCTCCGTGTTCTTTTTATCTGGTGCCTAAATGACAGACTAGAAGCAAAGATCAATCAGAAATTTATTACAATCATGAATACAAAGAATTATTATGCCATGCAGAATATTTTAATCGGCCAATGGTACATCTCCTAACATCTCAAGAGATGCCAGGGAATGCACACCGATCTAACGTTTCTCTTCTTTTTTAAAGCCTCATCATTCCTCCTCCGACGTAACGTCTTCGAAAGTCCAAATGGTTCAGACAGATATGGTTATGTTTGCTGCAGGGTGTACTGCAGGAATGAAGTGTAACTAATTTTATCACCATTGCATACGTCCTTGGAAGGGAGCAGGTCAAGAGGTCATGTCCCAGTTGTCAGGTCATAAAGCAGCAACGATGAAAACTATAGACAGCCAGCCTACAGGCTGTAAAGCAGGGGTGTCTAGTTCCAGTCCTTGAGGGCCGCTGTCCTGCATATCTTAGATGTTTCCCTGCTTCAGCGCACCTGATTCAAATGAATGGGTCATTAACAGACCTGAGCAGACCTGGATTGACAAGCCTATGGTGATCCATTCATTAGAATCAGGTGTGCTGAAGCAGGAAATATCTACGATGTGTAGGACAGCGGCCCTCGAGGGCTGGAGTTTGACACCCCTGCTGTAAAGTATAGCTTTAACAGTTTAAAGCTCTAATTGAAAATAATTCTAAATCCTAACAAAAGAATTACAGAGACTTCAGAAAAATGGAACAAACATTGGCCGCACATTGCTCAACCTTGGCCAATAGAAGGCACTTTGAACCCAGATGTTATAAATACAATTCAAGTTCTTGTTTAGACCTACAAGGCGCACCAGAAAAAAGGCAAACGTCAAGAGAAGAGGAGATTTGAGCTTGGAGTTTTTAAAACTTTTTAAAAATGAAGGAAGGACAGAAGATCCTGCAAACAAGAAAGGAGAAATGAGGAAATGAAATTGAAGACATGAAATCAGATGCAAAGAAAACAAAGGAGATGATGGCAAAAGATGAAAACTTTCCTCTCACACATCATCTCCTCCAACATTGAGGACCCCTCCACCATACGAAAGAGAACTGAAGAATGGAAATTTGCATCCTCAGCTTCCAGTAATCAGCCAAGAAGCCACTGCAAAACCAAAGATGACAAGTCACGAGCCCTGAGAAAAGGATGGAGAACCAGTGATTCATGTCCCACTTTTCTGGAGAATTCCCTTGGAGCAGAGAATCCAAGAGCCATGCAAGAGCAATTACAAGAGCTACAAACAAACTGAAGAGGAGGAAATATGCAAGAAAGGATCATCAAAAGGTTACTTTTTAAGACCAAAGAAGAAAAACTCATCGAGTAAAATGTGTCCAGTGGTCGTCCGAGGACCACATGTTGACTACAAGCCTTGGCAGAACACAGATCTGACAAGCATATTGGAGAAGCTACCACCGCTCCAGGATGGAGCCCATCCATGGATGTCAAAATTGGAGGAAGTCTGTGTGGGAACACAGCTTGCCATGGGAGATGTTAAGAGACCCAGAGATGGAAGAGATCATGTTAAAAGCTGGCCTTGTTCGTTATGTGGGAACAGCTGTGAACAATCCAGAACTGTATGCAGCGAACAGAGGCTGAATATGTAAAGCACTGAGAGTAATATTTCCGACATTCATTCATCCCGATAATATTCTGATTGAGCCTATAGAAGATGATGAAAATCTAAGAGCTTATGTTTCCAGAGCCCACCAAATATGGAGAAACACTACAGGACATGATCCAGAAGGGATTCGGTAACGCTTCCTTTTACAGTCCGGTATTAACCAGGTATTTACCAGGTAATAACCTGGTAATAAGCTGTATTTACGAAGTAATAATCAGGTAATGAAATGTAATTACCAAGTACTTTTCCCATGTAATTACCAAGTATTACCATGTAAATGCCCAGTATTTGCAAGATATATTTCTGACTACTGCCAGGCATTTACGCAATAATTACCTGGTAGATACACAGTAATTGTATGTTGTAGATTTTAAACCCGGTAGTTAAAAATATTTCCATCCATCCATTATCTATACCTGTTTCATCCTCCGAAGGGTCAAGGGGACCTGCTAGAGCCCATCCCAGCCGTCTACGGGCGAAAGGCAGGGGTTTAAAAATATTTACCTGGTAATTAGCAGGTATTTACTCAAGAATTATTACATATTTTCCTGGTAACTACCCCTTATTTTCCTGGTAGTTACCTGATATTTACCCGGTAAATACAAGTACTAGTTACCTGGTATTTGCTAGATATATGCTGAAAACTACCAGGTATTTATCCAAGAATTATGGATTATGTATTACCAGTCGACTTGTGTAGTGACAGTGAGGGTACTAAGATCTTACTATTAGATCTGGGGTTTGATCTATCAAGTTTTGGGTGTAAAACACAGTTAAAGTCACCCCCCAGTATCAGTTGATTATTATTGGGAACTGGTAAGAGTGCTATAAGGTTAGTAAAAAAGAGGGGGTCCCAATTGGGTCTATATATATGCTAATGTTACCTGGGTGCCATACAATTTGCCAGTTACAATGACATATCGACCTCTAGGGTCGCAAACAGTCTGCGATCGGATGACTGGGATACCCTTTCTGATCAAGATGACTGTGCCACGTATCCTGTCTTCATTTTTGGAACAGAATAATTGTCCTATTGAAGCTTTTTTAAGTTTGAAACGTTCACTGCATCGTAAGTGAGTCTCCTGTAAAAATATGACATTACTCTTTAACGTTTTGATATGTGCAAACACTCTACTTCGCTTGACAGGATTGTGAATTCCCTTTATGTTCCAACTCAATAAACGGATTTGTCCTGCTTTACCTGTGTCAGCCATTGTGTTTCAAGGGTAAATGAAAAAGGAAAGAAAAATATAAAAAATATGTAAGAAAGTATACGGAGTCCCTGCCTGAGTATGAAACTAAAATTAAAAATAAAACTAAGACTGAGCCTTAAATCCCTATGCTGATCTACTGAACTTTATCGAGATCGCACAACCCTCCTCTAGCATTATGCTGCAGATAACCCTCTAACCTATCCTCCTAACAGGCCCCGACCAGGGCGAACCTTCACATGCATTAGGTTGAACTTAAACTGAATGTATTTTGCATATAGTCAATAACATCAAAACAGAACAAACAGCAAAAGTATCTCTGAATGAATGGCCCAGCTTTCACCTTTAAACACTCTTCTATGAACCCTACACTGTCATAGGACATATTGTTATACATTTGTGTCTGGAAAATAATTATAGGATTTAAAATTTATGCATATAAAGTAAAACAATCAAAAAGACACTAACAAAATTCAAGATCCAAGTAGCATGTATATATATAAGCCCCAACTTATAGTGCACCAACTATCTGGGACTTTCAGGTAGCCGATAGAAATTGTAAAAAATATTTTTACCTCTGCCAAGAAATTTCACACCGGCGTTTATCTGTCTGTCTGTCTGTGTTCAAGATAACTCAAAAAGTTATGGATGGATTTTGATGAAATGTTCAGGAGTTGTCAGAAATGTGAAAAGGAAGAACTGATTTCATTTTGGGTGTGATCCAGAAAAATCCTGGATTCTGGATCACTTTCAAATTTTCGATAACATTGCAGTCAGTGGGGCCAGAAATGTTGTTTCTCAATATATCCGTTAATTATTGCCCAAAACTCATGAAATTTGACTCAGGGATTGACAATGGAAACCTCTATCAAATTTCAGAGGCTGATCCGGATCTGATCCAAAATGGCGGATTTTATCGTAATCTGTAAATCTCTATATGGGAGAACTGTTGTGCTTGGCGGAGGTCTGTGCTCTCTGAGTGCTTTTCTAGTTAAGAAATGCTTTCCTGGAAGCTGACTGGCTCTATTTTTTTCTGAGCAGTTTGTCGAAACTTCTTGGAGTACAAACGAAATGATTAAATCATTTGCTCCACAATAGTTAGAGCTAGTTATGTATATATCAGTGCAGAGGAAGAGGAGGAAAGAAGAGGAGGAAGCTCTGCAAGCTGCCCATGAGAGCTGCTCTAATCTGGATGAAAAGACGCTCCATAGCAGTTTGCTATGGTACCGCAACCTGCTTTTAAAGGCAATGCCTACTGACGCACTGATTGATTAAACAGGTGGAATGCCCTAACCACTCCCATGCATATTGTAGTGGGTAGCGCAGGTGGGATAGCGGGTTTAGCAAAGTGGAAGATTGCATTCTTGGCGGGGAAACACCCCATCCCACTACCCGCTATCCCTTATTAGCAGCTTTAAGAGATTTGGGGCCCTATCTTACACCTCCTGCTACCCAATACCCACTACCCACTGTTAGGATTTAGAATTAACCATGTAGATTCTAACTTGTTATAACTGAAACTTGGCATGAAGGAAGCTGTGAGTTGCTCAGCTCAGGTTTACGACTTAATTAGTGCAACATTTTTATTTTCATTTTTGGTGTGTGTGCGTGTGTGTGATGGCCTACAAAGACAAAAATGACAATACTGGATATGACCCACGTTATATTCTGGTTGCTGACAGGACAAACTGTAAACTGACATAAGGTCCGGAACGACTGACATTGGGCCTTTTTTACCTGACGAAAATAATATGACTATACGTCTGTGGAGTATAATGGTTCTTCAGGCCAGGATTTTTAACTGGGGTATTATTGAATTGTTTAACTTGATATTGTGAATAATATTATAGTATACACAATATGATTTAATAATAAAGTATACCAGAAGGTTGGTGTACTGAGATCAATATGTGGGAGGATTTTGTTATATGAGAGTTTTGCTACAACGTTTGATGTTATACATGCTGATGTCAGAACACTTTTCTCTATAGCTGTGATGATGTTTCTACTCTGTTTGACATGTTTTTGCATGTTAATTCTGTGTTTCTTTCATTCTGTGGGATTAGACGTGATTGGTTTAATGTTATGCAGAGTCTCTCACTCATTGGTTTCATATAAATATATAAGGGGTCTCTGATTAATAAATTGGCTGGTCAGGAGGCCTCAGTCTATTTTAATCATACATATTTATTCTATATGGTGAATATAAAGGTGGATTGTATTGCTTATTATAAATGATACTTAAATGATTTGATAAGGGAAGTTATGATTATTTTTGTGAACGAAGGTTAGCAGTTTAATTTTTTTGGGGGGTTTGTCTAAATGCTGTTGGAACTTTTTTGTGGAGTTAATCAAGTTAGTTATTGGAGTTAATCAAGTTAGTTATTTTTGTTTTGGGATATATTTCCTGTGACGGATGGAGTTCTGTTTTTCTTAGACTTCTTGTGTTTTAAACTTTTTGTTTTTTCTGCTGTAAGCAGTTACACATTACAAGTCCTCTATTTTAGTGGCCACATTCAGTTTGTTTTTAGTGCCGTAGAAAGGGTGGAGAGATTTGCGACTTGGCGTGCCTGTTATTTGGGGGATGTCTGGTGGACACGGACCAGTTCCTGCTTCCTGTTTTATGGCTCATTTGGTCTCTGTGGATCTGGATTTTATGGTCACCCCTACACACATTTCCTCTGAAAGACGAATCTTCAACGCATTGGTCAAGAAAGATGCTGTTTCTAAAGATTTCAACTCTGCTGCTGCTTGATCTCCAAAAGACATTGAAAGCGAGGTGGGCTCTCGCAATGGACACAAGGACTTGTTCAATTAACTTTTTATGGCTGGCACACTCTGATATAGAGACTCTGCTGTCTGAGGAAACCGACACAAGGGGTGGCTGTGATGTCTGGCGTTCATGGTTGATTCGATGGGGCTGTGATTATGGGGGTGGGGCTGGGTCCTGTGACAATTGATAATCTCTTGATGACGGTCATGTTGGGTTGAGAATTCTCTCATCCTTTCTTTGGTGATTTAATTTTTGTATATACTTGAGACGGTCTTAGGTATCACTTCCTGAGGGAGTGTTAGGCATTTTTTCTTTTCTTTCTTTTTTTTAAGAGTAGAGAAAGAAGGAAATAAGAAAATATGAATGCATTAAAGAAGGACAGAGACAGTATGTGAAGACATTTATATTTGAAGGACATGAGTGGAAGAGACTAGGATGGAGGTGATAAAGTGAAACATAATAAAGGAAAGATAATTGTAAGTGAGTGAAAAGGTTTTTTGTAGGATGATACCATTCTAAATTTATATTCACCGTAATGAATTTACAACAAGGTTGTCACTTTATGGATTAGTTTATTATTTTAATATGTTTTTCTATCGTTTTTTAACAC
The DNA here is from genome assembly GCA_018398805.1 of Hirundichthys speculiger. Classification (NCBI taxonomy): domain Eukaryota; kingdom Metazoa; phylum Chordata; class Actinopteri; order Beloniformes; family Exocoetidae; genus Hirundichthys; species Hirundichthys speculiger. Next base: position 65,247 of record JAGFBZ010000516.1, read on the forward strand.
ACATACTGCATGATTCTGCACAAGGTTTTTGAAGTTAACACTATAATAGTATGGACAGTTTTCTAATAATCGTGGACTAAATATTGGAAGGTGAGCCGACATATTTAGATCCACTTATTAACTATTGCAGGATATTTACTAATCCATAACATCTCTCCTGAGTCTGCTGTAACCCCTTTTAAACTAACATTTGGTGATAGGTGTTATTGCGCAACCCTTGTATTGTGCTTTCTGATACAGGCTGTGGTGTTTTACGACCAAAGTGGATAATTTGAGTGGGAGTTCCTGGCTGAGTTCTAGGCTTATGGAGCTTGACCACCATCTTTTGACCGTGCTTATGTCAACTCAGGAGGACGGAGGATTTCAAATAATTTTTTTCACATCGTTTTGATCCATTGGAGGTCACCTTCCCTCTTCATCTGAGTTGTCACACGGGCCTGGATCTCCTTCTCTTCAAACTGAGATGTACTCAATACAATCAATTACATTATGGATGTTCACCATATTCATATTTTTACAATTTACAGTTCTTATAGAGTTCATGAGTGTATATCAGTTCTATGACATATTACAGAATGTTTTTACATGGTTTTGGGTTGTTGGGAGGTTTTAATATACTGTTTGGTTTTGTTTTCACATAAACGTTTTTTTATATGTAACGTGGGTATGGAAATCTTTTATATACATATAGAATACTGGATATTTGCTACAGTTGATTTAGAAAACATGAATTAACCATGTTTTGAGTGGAGATTTGTTTGGATTTAGAATTAACCATGTAGATTCTAACTTGTTATAACTGAAACTTGGCATGAAGGAAGCTGTGAATTGCTCAGCTCAGGTTTACGACTTAATTACTGCAACATCCGCTCGACCTCCATCACCAGTTTGAAACTGCCGGAACAACAGTTGTTGATTTACCAGGACTGTGTGACTGGACCATCTGGATCTTCGTAGACAAAGGGCCATTAAACTCAGAGGAACTAAGGACACGCCTTCTCTGGATCCTTAAAAGATGAACACAACTAACTTGAGGTGTGCATTTTGTTCATGGCAGCATCTCGGTGATGTTGTGAACAAGTGTACCATCGGCCGATTAAAATATTCTGCATGGCATAATAATTCTTTGTATTCATGATTGTATTAAATTCTTGACTGATCTTTGCTTCTAGACTTGTCATTTAGGCACCAGATAAAAGAACACGGAGACTGATTTTACACCACTACCTGCAAATTGCAGATTTAGGAGCCTCTGCCAACCGCTAATGCAATCTTCTGCTCCCAAAAGCTGCTACCCATTATGCCGACTCCCTTACTCACATTGTGGGCGCGGCAATGGGCGTGTCTCTTGCGCTTTCCACAAATTTGGTATCTTGCGGTACCTGTATCCCGCAGAATTTGGGTATTGGGTAGTGGGTGGTCTGACCACCCACTACCTGTTATACCTGTTCCTCTGGCTCAATGCTCATACAATGATCCGTTCTGCAGTATTTTAAAAAGCACCACTCCCAGCGGCTATGCATCTTGGCGCAGCTGTTCGTCTTGGTGCATCTGGTGCAGGGGATATGTTCAAGATAACTCAAAAAGTTATGAATGGATTTTGATGACATTTTCAGGAGTTGTCAGAAATGTGAAAAGGAAGAACTGATTTTATTTTGGATGTGATCCAGAAGAGATCCTGGATTCTGGATCACTTTAAAATTTTCGCTAACATTGCGCTGTTTAGTTGTTTCTTGAACCCTAAAGCAACCACAACTGTTGTGCTTGGCGGAGGTCTGCGCTTTCTGAGTGCTTTTCTTATTAAGAAATGCTTTCCTGGAAGCTCACTGGCTCAATTTTTTTCTGAGCAGTTTGTTGAAACTTCTTGGAGTACAAACAAAATGATTAAATCATTTGCTCCACATTAGTTAAAGCTAGTTATGTATATATATCAGTGCAGAGGAGGTGGAGGAAAGAAGAGGAGGAAGCTCTACAGCAGAGTCCCAGACGAGCTGCCCATGAGAGCTGCTCTGATCTGGGTGAAAAGACGCTCCATAGCAGTTTGCTGGTAGCGCAACCTGCTCTTAAAGGCAATGGCTGCTGACGCACTGATTGGTTAAACAGGTGGAACGCCCTAACCACTCCCATTCATAATGTGTGCATAATATAGCGGTTGGCGCAGGTAATATCGTGGGTTTCGGGAGGTGGAAGATTGCGTTCTTTTTGGGGGAACGCCCCTCCTGCTACCTGCTATCCCTTAAGAGCAGGTTTAGGAGGTTTGGCGCAAGATAGGGCCCTTGGTGGAAGATCGGGACCTTCATCTCCAGCACATAGACTGACCAGAAACAGGGAGCTCTGTTATATTCCTGTTACTACATTCACCACCAGAAGCATCTGAGATAAACATCATGACTCTGGGTGGTTTCTTCAAGTTCAGATTCTTTTTACTTCCTCATCTGTAGGTAGGTGATGGAAACTGGAGTATTATTAAGTATACTTCACAGTGAAGTATTTCACTGTGAAGAACAACTGACACTAGGACTCAGATATGAAAACAGACCTCTTGTGGCTGATGGGACATTTCTTTGAGTACACGGTGACGGAGGTTAGATTAAAACTCAGTTGGAGGTTAAACTGCAACTGCCTTATGTGATGTGTTTAACTTGAGGTTAAATCTCAAACCTCAGCAGAGACAGAGACAGCAGCATTGATCCCTGATCAGTTGTATCAGTGTGTGAGGACTGAACATTTCCTGACAGTCAGACAGCAGCAGCTGAGTGTCGTTGGCCCGTTAAGCTGTGATTGGTCAGAACTGGTCTCTGGAAACATTTAAAAACTCTCAGCTGTGCTGCTTCCTTTACTTCTGGTGTTCACTATGAAGGCTTCAGCTTTCTTCCTGAGGTAGGGGGCCAATGATGGTTAGAAACAGACTTTTCTAGAAGCTTTTGATGACCTTGTTTTGAATCTCTTCAGGGTTTCCCTCTCTGCTTTGCTGGTTGTTGGGACATGTGGGGCTCATCTGAAAGGTAGGATCTGATCTGCTGAAGAATCACATGTGTAGTTGGACCACCATCAGCCTAAACTGTCTCTTTGCCCTCCAGGATCCAAATCTCCCCAGCAAAGCAGTGGTGGCAGCAATGCTGGTTCTAGCTATGCTTCCTACCAGGGAGCACCTTCAGTACCCTACAATCCTACTAGACTGGGCTCTGCACCGGTTCTAGTACACAGTCCTAGCCTCCCTCAGGTCACTGGTCAGACTGGTCCAGTAGTGAGCAGCGTGGGCTCAGCTACACCTGCTGTGGGGTATTATGTTGGTTCTGCAGGACCTTCTCAGCTGGTAGCTGTCAGCTCTGGTTCTGTTGTAGCCCCACAGGCAGCATATGTTGGGTCTGCATTACCTCTCCAGGTGGGAGGTGGTGGATCAGGACAGGTTGGATCTGATCAAGGTAACCAGTCTCTAGAACATGGAATCGTTAGCTGAAATGGTTCCACTGGATGGTGTTACTAACTGGAGTCTCTCCTCAGGGCTCCCCTGGGCTCTGGAGCCAGATCTGACTCCTGATCAGGGAGGATCAGCTGGTGCTCTGGTTCTTGGTTCTGGAGACCAGCTCTCCCCTTTTCTACCACCACCTGAACCCGTCCTGCAGTCAGGACAGACTTCCAGTATGGTGAAGGAAGCTGAACTGGGCAACTACCGGCAGCAGACGGAAGAATTTGGCTACCCAGGCAACCGACTGGTCTCAGGACAGGGCTCTGCAGGTGTGGTGGTGGCAGCTCCCCAGTTTGGTGGTGGTTTCTGGGGTTACCCCTATCCAGCCTTCGACTACAGGCTCCTGTATGGCTGGTACCCTCCTGGAACCTACACTACCTTCAACCAGCACCACGAGAAGGGCAAAGACTACTACCAGGCCATCCACTACTTGACAGAGCATGTTTCTGACAGCCATGGTCCAGTGCAGCAGCAAAAGGTCTTCCAGGCTGTTTCCTAGAGCTCTGAGACCAGCAACATGTGAGAAGGGTGAGTTGAGACACTACCTGTTCATGAGGACTGTCTTAAAGCTGGACTAACATCTGTCATCTTTCAGGTTGGATACAAGATGGTGACTCAACATGCTCTTGGTCCAATAAAGATCTTGTCTGGTTCCTTGGTGTCAAGTGACAGGAATGTCCTAAGGGAAATTGTCTGGCCCATTTCTATGGCAAAAGAAGTTTTTTGGATGACTTGATTGCTCTGCAGGAAAGGGATCCCAAGATTTACTTTGTAGTACCCAACCTAGTCAGATGTTAACATTACAAACCCATATTATTTTCAGCCTGCAGTAATAACTTCAACCACTAGACATCAGAAACCTTCAAATGCACAAACCTTCTGCATGACTAATAGCTCAAACTGATACAAACCAGGGATGCACATGGTTAACAGATAACATTAACTCTAACAAGTTAATACTAATGGTCAATTTTGTTTAAAGCTACGTAATCCAATCAACTCATGGGGGCGTGTCAACAGGTGCAACAAATGCTTTCTTTTACAGCAAAGATGAGAGCAAAAAGGAGTTGTGTGGGACATTTTCAACCGGAAAGGGGAGGAAGTCATTCACAAATTATGCAGTACAGCACTGAAATACTCCTGCAGTACGAGTACAATGCAGTACCACTGAAAAAAACAAGCATCCAACATCAGATGATGGAGGACCGTTGCAGCAAACTTTGTCCTCCATGATGGCTGGGAGAAAGTGTGGCGGTCTGAGAAGATAACGGAAAAAATCTGTTCAATGGTAGAAAAAACATTTTGTCCATTGGTGTGGTGAAGGGTTCCAGGAGCTAATGGGCTATATCGAGCTTAATTACCAAATTCCATCAAGACCGATTAGAGGCTCGTTTTGAGGAAAGGAAAAAGGAACTGAAAACACGACTTGTAAGTTGGTGGCTATTACAGCGGACTGCTGGACCGCGCTGACAACAGAGCTACGTGACAATTACATGTCACTATATCGATGAGTACTGGAAAGTTAATTCTGCCGTCCTGTTAATGCAAAGCATGCTGGGTAGGCACACAGCTGACAACCTCACAGCTAAACTGTCCTCATGCGTCCACAACGATGCGCGCAACATCGTGGCAGCCAACTCTCCCGGACGGGTCAGCTGGGACTCGATCCCCTGTTTTACACAAACACTCCAGCTGGCCGTAAATGACGGGTTTTTTGTGTTGTGTTATTGGCAGTATGGAAGGGCATTTAACCCTGTAAAACCAAATATAGAAAAACACAAAAAAAAAATTCAACCATTAAGATGTTGTTGTAGGAGGCCTTTGAGGCTGAAAATGAGGTGTTTTTCAAAAAAATGTTTTTGTGAGTTTTTACGGAAATGTAATATTGCAACATTGGGCTCAATGGGGAGCAGAATCTCCTGTATCTGTACTCATTGTCTGAACAATACAGAATTAAGGATTCATTTGCAGGGTTTTACTTTTGTCACAGAACAGTATAACATGAAAAATAATCTCAGTCATGTTGTTATGAACAGTCATTTATTGCAATAGCAAGAACTTTGACATTTATTTACAATGATAGTCACAGAAACAGTTCTCGTCCTCTGAAAAACAGAGGCGGACATCACATTTGGGTATTGGTATACCCTTTACTGCAATGTCTGCAGTGTCCTCTCTTCACTTTTATTGGGAAATGTCCAAAGTGTTGTGGCCACCTGGAAAGAGAAGAATCAATATTAATATTAATAATCCATTCATATATATGCCAAAAATGCATGATGATACAAGTCAAAGATATCACAAACATGGCAAATAGCAGAAATAGATTCTTACCAGAATGAGAGAGGATGCTAGTTGGGCCTGGAACTTTCTCATGTTCAGGATCTCCTTCTTTGGCATCTTGAGATCTTGGCAATGTCGCTTGTAGAGGAGCCAGGCGTTGACCACAGCAAGGGTGATGGTGTGCCAGAAGATGTACAGTCATGGAAAAAATTATTAGACCACCATTTCTTCTTCACTTTCTTGTTCATTTTAATACCTGGTACCACTAAACGTCATCATGTGACTAAAACAGACAGAAAAGAAAACACTGAAAGCATAAAAGCAGTGTTTTTGGCAGTACAACACCATAGCTATTGATGTAAAAACTTAAGTGATTTAGGTTATAATCAAGAAAAACATGGAAAATGGTAAGATATCAGCTCTTAAATAAAACTCTTATGAGCAATCTTTGTGGTTATCGTTATGTCTCTCCAAACAAATGTACCTTTAGTTGTACCAGGCATTAAAATGAACAAGAAACTGAAGAAAACAAGGGTGGTCTAATAATTTTTTCCATGACTGTTCATGTACCAGCGCTGGGATTTCAGGGCGAACTTGTATTTCGCTGTAATTACACATTGCACTGAAGTAATCTATTCACACATTTAACTGGCCACACAACAGTGTATAGCTGACCAATTGTAAACTCTGATTATCATACTAATAGATATGCAGGTAGCCTCCAACTTACGACAACACCTGACATTCCTGAACATCAACACCTGCTCCAGAACAATGGAAAAAATGCCCTCCCCCAAGCATCCTCCACAACTGATTTAACTAAGAATTGATAGGAACATTTTCTTATCAAAACCCAAGACAAAGGGCAGACATGCACAAACAGAAATTCTTTGTTAGAAAGTCCTGCTTTCTGTGATAAGGAGAAAATACTGAGTGTTTAAGGTGGTTAGAAATCATTATAAGTAAATGAAAATGATTAGATATGGCAATATATCTTTGCACACTAGTTTCTAATACAATAATATGTAATCAAATATAAGGCTAGGCTGTAAATCATGTGTAGTTTAAAGTTATATTATGAAAAATTAAATTGTTCCTCTCAAGACATCCCTCTCAAAACAGGGTTGTTTTGACTACCACATTCACCCAACGTTGTAATATTGCAACAATTACAAAACAAGCTCTAAATAAAATGTAAGGCACATTTTCCACAATGACTACATACTGACATATTCTAGACACTGTAATAAACACATAAAAAAATATTTAAAGCACTTTACTTATTTCAGTAAATCGAGGGGATGATGCTCTCTCAAAAATCTGGAGGGTGTGTGACTTCTGGACCTGAGGACAAGCCTTATATACAAATGTATGACCCAATAGCATTCTGAGACTGAACAATAGGACCAAATGACTATGTTAATGTGGTTGAACAAAAAAATAAAATTAAAAAAAGGTTTTTTGGGGGGTGACAAAAAATTGTTGTAATTCTGCAACAGTGGGTCTTTTAAACCTTATCGGTTAACGGTTATTAATTGTTAAAGGGCGACGGTTAACGGTCATTAAAAAAAATCCAAAATGTGCATCCCTAATACAAACCAAGGACCAGATCTGAGGTAAAAAAAAAAAAAGGAATCACTTCCTCCCTTGAAATCTGGCACTGGGAGGAGAGGCCAGCTTCTTGTCAGTGTAGGAACTGGTTGAGGTGCAGGAAGGCTGCAAGATGTTTTTTTTTTAACTGGCTGCATCTATGTTGGTTGGTGCCACAATCTGTAAAAACCTGGATATATACTTTGATCTTGCAGCAGGTGTCGGTTTTCTTGAGTGTGGATGAGCTGAGTGTGTTGGTATGCTGTGTGCATCAACAGCAGTTCCAAAGATAACCACCAGGTGGACCTAGTGAAGGTCAACCGACAGGAATATAGTCAGTAGAACTAGAAGTTTAACATGTAAGACGTGTGTGAATATGAAAGTTGAAGGTGAAAGTTGGAGTACAAGCTGATGGTTGATTGTGGGGTAATGTGAGATGGTCTTTACTCCCCCTTGCCCTCTAAGCAAGCCAAAGTGATGTGTCTATAAAATTAACGCATTTTTCTTATTTAGGATGTTTCCTAAGGATGGAAATGATCAGAATGTTTGCCGGACTAAAGACGGTGAAAATGGGATCGTTTTTATAAAAAGAGGTCAAGTGTCTCATTTTACCCCAGCAACGGGGTAAACTGAGACAAAGCCCAAATTTCAAGGGGGTAAAGCGAGCCACCCTGGGGTAAAGTGATCTTATTTTTTCCACCACTCTGGAGGTGACTGAACAAACACAAATAATGCAAATCATCATTCAAAAAATGTTTTATTAGACTTAGAGAATATAACCACTTCCACAGTAGGGGAAACTAAGATTACATTCACTCACGTCCTCGGGATTAGCTCTGATTTTTAGCCCTTCCTTTGCATTTTCTCATCAGTCTGTTACGTGTCTTTTAAAAGCTCTGGATCGGCTCACCCTTTTCTGCCCTCTTTTGCACTTCCTCTGCAGCCTGCTACATCTTTCTTCTAAAGCCCTTTCGAGTGCCTGCATCTCAGGAGTGTCGGTGAGGATAGCGGTCTTCACGCGCCTCCGTCTGGTTTGTTTTCTGGGGGTGAACTTTGGAAGCGCGATGGTTTTCTGTGAAGGCACATAACCAGGCCGATTAGTTAAAGGTCCTGGATCCGTGTCAGCTGGCGCAGGAGCAGGCAAATTCATACGGGAGGCTGCGTTATCTGCAGCGGGAGGAGGGTCATCTTCAGGCGGATCATCTGCAGGGTGCAGGTCTTCAATAACTTCTCCCGGAGGTGGAGCATCTCCGGTGGCAGGCTGTAGTTCAGGGTTTGGCCGGTCTGATGGAATGGATGATGCAAACGCTTCATCGGGGAAAATGTCACGATTGTCTGGGAAAATCCCAGTGGACCTAAACCCAGAAGTCACGTTTTGTGGTGTCACGGTTGTCATGAAGGCTTGACTCACAGTCACCATCCTGGTAGATGGTGACTGTTTTGCCAGGATTCGATCTCATCCACCCATCGAGAGCTCGGCTGTATTGGGCCTTGAACGGACCATACACGGCCACATCCAGAGGTGCATGATGGGATGTGTGAGGTGGGAGAGTGAGCATAACAATACCATTGCTCCTGGCGAGTTCTACTGTCCTGAGTGATATGTGAGCTTTAAGATTGTCCATGATGAGAAGCATGGGGGTGTCAGGGGAACAGTAAATGTGGTTTATCAGGTGGCCGAGAAACTCAGCCCAGCTATCTTCATTCATCCATCCTGTTCTGGTGGATGTACCTATTGCTCCTGGAGGTGCATTGATCATGAAGCAGTCTTTAAACTTTACTCTGGGAAAGACCAGCATCGGAGGTGCAGCGTCACCAGCAGCATTAACAGCACAGAACCAGAGTTACCAGTTCCCCTCTCTCAGCCGATGTGATGGAACCAACTTGCTCTTTGTGTCACCACCTGAAACAGACAGAAAGTTCAGAATTAATGGCATGTTTGATCTGTAGGTTACATACAGAGCTCCAGCAGGATCCTGGAGGTGGATGAGAGCCTGCTGGCTCCATCTACTATCCGATTTCAGAGAACCGTTCTGGGCCTTGCTCTCTCGAAGGTCCAGGCCTGTTTATTACTTTATTACAAGCTACACATGTCAGCCTTGTGTGTGCGTTTATCTCACCTGGTGAGGCCTTTGTACCGTATGGAGACCTGTTTCATCCACAATAAAAATCATGTGTGGGGGGAATTTATGCCTGTTAAAGATGAGGAGAAAGGGAATCTAAACTACTTAATTTTAGAGAATAAAACACATGCATTGGAACAATCAATTCACCCACCTGTCTATGACTACTGCCAGATTATCATAGACCTCCCCAACAGTCGTTCTATTGAAGCCAGTGGCCCTTCAGAGGGATGAACCACTCTGGACCTGAACCAGAACCACTCTGGACCTGAACCAGAACCAGAACCACTCTGGACCTGAACCAGAACCACTCTGGACCTGCAGACTGTGTCTCCTTCCAGTTTGGTCAGACTTAACCATCGGCTGCATCCCGTACCAGACTTCTGTACCACGCTACTTATCAATGCCACAACCCCTTCTTCATATTTCCAAAAACAAAAACTCGTGACTTATTCTTATCACTTTAATCTCTTTTCATCATTTTTCATATATCTCATACCCCTCTTATTCCGCAGAAAGCAGTTCTGCAGAATAAAAAATGTAGGTGGAGCGCAGACACAACACATGAACGTGCACAGGTAAAAAAAAAAAAGAAATAGTCATAGCACACATCTTTGCGGTGCGTTAGCAGCCAAAAAAAACAGAGAAAATAATTATTTCCCACCTGTTTTAGAAGCTGTAGGTCTTTAGAACGCAGCTGGAACTGTCCGTGACGCCATTTATTCATGGTTTCTGTCGAAGGTGTGACTCTTGAGGCTTCTCCTTTTTTTTCTCTTGATCTTCGCTGCGTGTTTCTGAATTTGTCAAGGAAAGAATGCTGCTCCGGAGCCGACTTTTTAAATGTATAAAACAGGTTTTATTACAAGAAAAAAGAGGCTTAATACAGACTTGCCTCTGGGATTTTCTGAACCAATCATGGAGAAAAATCCAAGCACAAACAAAAGAGCGAGGCTTTTATAGTCATAATCAGGCCTATTTTGGTTACACGTGGAATCAATCAAAGCTTCCCATGACAGGTTCCCAGCTCATGTTTTTCTCCTGGACAGTAGACAGCTGGGATTCCTGGTAAAGAGACAGGATGTACTCCCTAAACTGATCACGGATCTCCAGAACTGTTGACCCTGAGAACATGTCCTTGGAAGAGAGGCAAACAAACCCAATGAACTCATATATTTCCGCAAAGGCCTTAAAACTGTTAAAGAGTCATAGTTGAACTTATATAAAAAGGTAAATATCATGTAAATATCATATTGTTCAGACACCACAATACAAAAAAAACCAGTTTTGGTCCTGGTAGATTTCACATCAGTGATACCTGTATCGGGATGAGTTTATGTAAGGTAACGGTTAGCATGAGCCAAGCTAATAAGGCTAGGGTGTGGTACTAGGTGGGTGCGCTTTAGTCAGCTGCCAAGCTCGTTTGTTCTATCTAACCTTGTTAGTATTAACTGTAGCTGAGTGGAGTCAGATCCTGCCAAGATCACACTTTCATTTCATTCATTTTATTGATTCATTCCAGACATGTCAAAACAATCTTTTGAAGCATGACAATTGTAACACAAGCATGAATCTATGGATCTGAAATTAAATAAATAAATGCATAAATCAATATACACAGACACATGTGGATAACCATAATTTTAAAACATATAGAACATCTTGTAAATAAATCTAAATAATAACTGGAAATATTTCCCCCCAAAAAAGAACAGATAAAAATCAACAACATTTATACCTAATATATACACACCTATCTACATACATATATATATTATGTGTGTGTATGTGTATATATTAGGGCTGGGCAAGTTAACGTGTTATTATCGCGTTAACGCATTAATTTATTAATGCCGACCTTATTTTATCGCGCGTTAACGCATTTTGCTCACATACTTTTGTTTTGAAAAGTCTGTTACTGGCTGCTGCGGAACCAGGAGAGAATTGCCAGGTAAACCTCAAAAACGGACATGGAGAACGGTAAAAATCTGTGTACGTTACAGCTCAGGTAGCAACTCAGGCAGCAATATTAACAGTTCTGTCTGGAAGAAAAATCTGGACTGCAACTAAACTTTTAAACCCTTTTGTTCAAGACGATCGCATCATTCCTCCATTTTGCTCCATGCACTCACTGTCCTGCTGTTCTCTAGTTCGGTGATTCCTAAAGTGTGGGCCGGGGCCCCCTGGTGGGCCGTCGTGGTACTGCAGGTGGGCCGTAAAAGGTCATTAAAAATAAACAAATAAGTTTTAAATCCTCGATGTTTTTAAATATTTTTTTGATTTCTGTAAAATATTTGTGACATGATTTAAACATATTTAGAAATAAAAAAACAAACCAATAGTGTTATTCTACTGTCATCTTCTCAGTTTTCATACAAAAACAACAAATGAGGCTGTCACTGAGCAGATCTAAGCTGTCTGCCCTGAAGACAATTTTTACATCTTCTCAATGAAGTCATCTCCAAAGTTGATCATTGTTCTCAGAGCGCTCAGGAGCAGAGCGTCAATGTTGTCATCCAGGTCAATTTCTTCACTGTAGTTCTTCACAGGGAAGATGCAGTTCATGGGGATTCCCACAGCAGCACTGAAGTCCTTCATCTGAACATGAGAGAACCAACATTTTAATGTTTTCTGATCTTATTCTGAATCTTCTTCACTGCTGAGGTTCAGACACTCACCTTCTTCTTCAGGTGTTTGCTCCTGTACACCTTCTTCAGGTCTTTTTCAATTTCACCGCAGGCCTCATCAATGTGAGTCATCATCGCCATTTGAGGAATTCCTGCAGAATCAAAGATGCTGAGTTCAGATAATGATAGTTTCTATACCTTATGGGAATTGTGGGTCACCCAGGAACCTTGAACAGAAACGGTCCAGACACAAACCAGTTGTTTCCAAAACTGCTCCATTGAATGACCCATCAGAGGACGGTTAACGGCAATATTTTCTCTAACAAAAGAAGCTCTTGTGATGAGATGTTGTTTGGTCTTGGTTGTGCCCTGATACCTGGATCACAGGTATCCTGATACCTGAACCACATGTGTCCTGATACATGGACCACAGGTGTCCTGATACCTGGACCACAGATGTCTTGATACCTGGACCACAAATGTCCTAATACCTGGTTCACAGGTATCCTGATACATGGACCACAGGTGTCCTGATACCTGGATCACAGGTGCCCTGATACATGGACAGCAGGTGTCCTGATACCTGGACCACAGGTGTCCTGATACCTGTACCACAGATGTCCTGATACCTGGTTCACAGGTGTCCTGATACATGGACCACAGGTGTCCTGATACCTGGACCACAGATGTCCTGATACCTGTACCACAGATGTCCTGATACATGGACCACAGGTGTCCTGATACCTGGACCACAGATGTCCTGATACCTGGACCACAGATGTCCTGATACCTGGTTCACAGGTGTCCTGATACATGGACCACAGGTGTCCTGATACCTGGATCACAGGTGCCCTGATACCTGGACCACAGGTGTCCTGATACCTGGACCACAGGTGTCCTGATACATGGACCACAGGTGTCCTGATACCTGGACCACAGGTGTCCTGATACCTGGATGTCCACAGGTGTCCTGATACCTGGACCACAGGTGTCCTGATACCTGGACCACAGGTGTCCTGTACCTGATACCCTGGACCACAGGTGTCCTGATACCTGGACCACAGGTGTCCTGATACATGGACCACAGGTGTCCTGATACCTGGATCCACAGGTGTCCCTGATACCTGGACCACAGGTGTCCTGATACACACAGGTGTCCACAGGTGTCCTGATACCTGGACCACAGGTGTCCTGATACCTGGATCACAGGTGTCCTGATACCTGGACCACAGGTGTCCTGATACCTGGACCACAGGTGTCCTGATACCTGGACCACAGGTGTCCTGATACCTGGATCACAGGTGTCCTGATACCTGGACCACAGGTGTCCTGATACCTGGACCACAGGTGTCCTGATACCTGGACCACAGGTGTCCTGATACCTGATACACAGGTGTCCTGATACTGGACCACAGGTGTCCTGATACCTGGACCACATACCTGTCCTGATACCTGGATCACAGGTGTCCTGATACCTGGACCACAGGTGTCCTGATACCTGGTTCACAGGTGTCCTGATACATGGACCACAGGTGTCCTGATACCTGGATCACAGGTGCCCTGATACCTGGATCACAGGTGTCCTGATACATGGACCACAGGTGTCCTGATACCTGGACCACAGGTGTCCTGATACCTGGACCACAGGTGTCCTGATACCTGGACCACAGGTGTCCTGATACCTGGACCACAGGTGTCCTGATACCTGGACCACAGGTGTCCTGATACCTGGATCACAGGTGTCCTGATACCTGGACACAGGTGTCCTGATACCTGCCAGGTGTCCTGATACCTGGACCACAGGTGTCCCTGATACCTGGACCACAGGTGTCCTGATACCTGGATACCACAGGTGTCCTGATACCTGGACCACAGGTGTCCTGATACCTGGATACCACAGGTGTCCTGATACCTGGATACCTGGACCACAGGTGTCCTGATACCTGGTGATACACTGGATGTCACAGGTGTCCTGATACCTGGACCACAGGTGTCCTGATACCTGGATACACAGGTGTCCTGATACCTGGTTCACAGGTGTCCTGATACATGGACCACAGGTGTCCTGATACCTGGACCACAGGTGTCCTGATACCTGGATCACAGGTGTCCTGATACCTGGACCACAGGTGTCCTGATACATGGACCACAGGTGTCCCTGATACCTGGATACCACAGGTGTCCTGATACCTGATACCTGGACCTGACAGGTGTCCACAGGTTGTCCTGATACCTGGACCACAGGTGTCCTGATACCTGGACCACAGGTGTCCTGATACCTGGATACCTGACAGGTGTCCTGATACCTGATACCTGGACCACAGGTGTCCTGATACATGGACCACAGGTGTCCTGATACCTGGACCACAGGTGTCCTGATACCTGGATCACAGGTGCCTTGATACCTGGACCACAGGTGTCCTGATACATGGACCACAGGTGTCCTGATACCTGGACCACAGGTGCCCTGATACCTGGATCACAGGTGTCCTGATACCTGATACTGGACCTGACAGGTGTCCTGATACCTGGTTCACAGGTGTCCTGATACCTGGACCACAGGTGTCCTGATACCTGACCTGACCACAGGTGTCCCTGATACCTGGACCACAGGTGTCCTGATACCCTGGACCCACAGGTGTCCTGATACCTGGACCACAGGTGTCCTGATACCTGGACACACATACACCAGGTGTCCTGATACCTGGACCACAGGTGTCCTGATACCTGGATGGACCACAGGTGTCCTGATACCTGGACCACAGGTGCCTGATACCTGGATCACAGGTGTCCTGATACCTGGACCACAGGTGTCCCCTGATACCTGGACCACAGTTGTCCTGATACCTGGACCACAGGTGTTCTGATACCTGATTCACAGGTGTCCTGATACCTGATTCACAGGTGTCCTGATACCTGGACCACAGGTGTCCTGATACCTGGATCACAGGTGTCCTGATACCTGGATCACAGGTGTCCTGACACCTGGACCACAGGTGTCCTGATACCTGGTTCAAAGGTGTCCTGATACCTGGACCACAGGTGTCCTGATACATGGACCACAGGTGTCCTGATACCTGGACCACAGGTGTCTTGATACCTGATTCACAGGTGTCCTGATACCTGGATCACAGGTGTCCTGATACGTGGACCACAGGTGTCCTGATACATGGACCACAGGTGTCCTGATACGTGGACCACAGGTGTCTTGATACCTGGATTCATACCTGGAGGTGTCCTGATACATGGACCACAGGTGTCCTGATACCTGGATACACAGGTGTCCCTGATACCTGGTTCACAGGTGTCTGATCCTGATACATGGACCACAGGTGTCCTGATACCTGGATCACAGGTGCCCTGATACCTGGACCTGTCCTGATACAGGTGTCCTGATACCTGGACCACAGGTGTCCTGATACCTGGACCACAGGTGTCCTGATACCTGATTCACAGATGTCCTGATACCTGGACCACAGGTGTCCTGATACCTGATTCACAGGTGTCCTGATATCTGTACCACAGGTGTCCTGATACCTGGACCACAGGTGTCCTATTACCTGGTTCAAAGGTGTCCTGATACCTGGATCACAGGTGCCCTGATACCTGGACCACAGGTGTCCTGATACCTGGACCACAGGTGTCCTGATACATGGACCACAGGTGTCCTGATACCTGGATCACAGGTGCCCTGATACCTGGACCACAGGTGTCCTGATACATGGACCACAGGTGTCCTGATACCTGGACCACAGGTGTCCTGATACCTGGACCACAGGTGTCCTGATACCTGGACCACAGGGTGCCCTGATACCTGGATCACAGGTGTCCTGATACCTGGACCACAGGTGCCCTGATACCTGGACCACAGGTGTCCTGATACCTGGACCACAGGTGTCCTGATACCTGATTCACAGGTGTCCTGATACCTGGACCACAGGTGTCCTGATACCTGGACCACAGGTGTCCTGATACCTGGACCACAGGTGTCCTGATACCTGGACCACAGGTGTCCTGATACCTGGTTCACAGGTGTCCTGATACATGGACCACAGGTGTCCTGATACCTGGATCACAGGTGTCCTGATACCTGATTCACAGGTGTCCTGATACCTGGACCACAGGTGTCCTGATACCTGGACCACAGGTGTCCTGATACCTGGATTCACAGGTGTCCTGATACCTGGACCACAGGTGTCCTGATACCTGGACCACAGGTGTCCTGATACCTGGACCACAGGTGTCCTGATACCTGGATCACAGGTGTCCTGATACCTGGACCACAGGTGTCCTGATACTTGATTCACAGGTGTCCTGATACCTGGATCACAGGTGTCCTGATACCTGGACCACAGGTGTCCTGATACCTGGACCACAGGTGTCCTGACACCTGGACCATAGGTGTCCTGATACCTGGACCACATGAGTCCTGATACCTGGACCACAGGTGTCCTGATACCTGGTTCACAGGTGTCCTGATACATGGACCACAGGTGTCCTGATACCTGGACCACAGGTGTCTTGGGGGAAGAGGAGGGGTGGTGGAGGCAGCCTTCTGAGGGTGGTGGGCACAGGGGAGCCACTACAGATAACAATAATTGTGTTGGGTCAAACGGACTCCGATAATTTTCCGTCTGTCTTTCGAGTCTCTGGTTTCATCTCAATGGGCGAAATTCCAAACAGCTGATTTTGTGGTCAGTTCCCGCCAAGCTGAGCTTGTGACTTCTCCAAGTTCTTATCCATCCTGCCGGTGTGTTCAAAAACACAGCTAGTCTGTACAGGGGCACCGCTAGGGATTTTGGGCCCCATGAAAAGAATCTTTACCGGGACCCCCAACACAGCGGCGAAATTTATTGATGCTATTTTTGATCATCATTAGGGGCCTCTCCGGGCCCCCCTCAATCATGGGCCCCTATAATCCGTATCCTTTACCCCCCCTTTTCGGCGCCCCAGAGTCTGTAATTCTCTTTAAGAATTGCATCCAGTTTGCAGTTTAGCAAACAAAGCGTTTCAGTCTGAGTGTTGACAGCTCGACACCTTCCATCACACATGACAGCCAGCCTCACGATGACCAGAACACCTGCTGACTTTTTGTGAATTTGTCGATACACCAGGTAACAGCCATCTCCAAACAGCAGAAATCCTGTTATCAGAAGTCCACATATGTTCACATCATCAACATCCTCGATTGACTAAATATACAGAGACAAGATCCTCCCGTCCTTCCATGAGTCCATCATGTATCCAGCCACTAATGTCCCATCAGGCAAGACAGCTCTCCTGTGCCCTGTCTTCTTGTCGAGAAAATTTGATCAATTGCGTTAAGAGACCAGCTGACCAGATCCATGTTTTAACATTTGGAAGATTATGCAAAGCAAGTCTCCAAAATGTTTGACAGTCCAGCAGAAGACAGGAGTTTAAGTTCACCAGGAGGAACTTCATATTACCGACTGTTTTGACAACATTTCTGGTTAGTGGAGGGTGGTGCTCTGAACTGGCCCTCCTGAAGTCGATTTCCTTGGTGTTGTCAAGATTCAGGGAGAGATTATATCAGTTGCACCGTGCTGTCAACTGTATGCTAACATGTCACCTTTTCTGGTGAGACACACAACTGAAGTGTCATCAGCAAACTTGATGATGTGCTTGTTGCTGAATCTATTGGATTACGAGCTGCGGTGCAGAAATCATTCATGCAGACAGGGTTGGGTTTCTAGGACACAGGAATGTGGTTGAGGGAGATGTTTAAGATATCTGAGAGGACACCTTTCACCAGCCTCACAGGTGCTGCTTTCACTTGTGACTGTTGAATAGATGAAACCTAAAGCTGCCTCGTCCACCTTTTTGCCATTTATGTCAAATGGACCACGAGTTTGTTTGAACTGATGAAGCCTTCTGGGTGGAAGGTGAAACGTCTTCAAGAACCAAGAAAAGGACGTTCAGTTGACTTTATTCAAGCCTTTGAGAGTTGCATGACCTGGATGACTGAGTGGAGAAACAGGTTCGGTGGTTGACACCGTTGCCTCACAGGTAGGAGGTTCCTGGTTCAGTTCTTACCCAGGCGGCTGGCTGCCTCTCTGATCTCTTTCATCTTCTGCAGAACCTTAATCTGTGGAGCGTTGGCTGAAATCACACAGACCAGAACATGGACTCTGTCATCAGCAGAGGGGTTGTGGTTGTAGCCTGGATCAGCGTCAGTCAGAGGAGCTACTGGGTTGAACTGGAAAACAGTGGAAACACAATGAGATCACAACACAGAGGTATCAGCAGTGACTTCTGAAACACATTTAAAGCTGCATTACCACCTCTGACCACATGGGGCACAGATCTGATGAGTTGATAAAGGCACCATCAACAATACACAGGCACATCTTGTAAGACCACATGGTTGTGTCTTGAACCCGACACATAACTTTAATGTGGTAAGAAGTGGTACTGCTACATAGAATGGCTTAAATATCTTAGTTTAGTCTGTTTTTCACCTGTCAGAGGTGGAAGTTACCTTGTGACCCTCCTTCACGTGTCCCTTCATGGCCAGCTTGATGTCATCGGCATGAACTCCCTCATTGGTCCCTTCCTCCAGACCCATAACGTCATTAAAGACCAAAGGAAAGAACGTCTTTGAGCTTCCTCTTCCCTTCCAGAACTTATGACTTTCAAACTAAAACACAAAGAAAATGATAATAAAATGTTCTCAAATTTGATAAAACAAAGCTCGACTGACTGGAAGGTCAAAGCTTCTTTCATGGTTGGAACGAGCCACTAAAGATATAAACCTCAATCATCTTCTTTTCAAAACAAGATGATAAACATTGACATGTATCACTGAGGTCTCTGACTGGACGGAATTTGGAGGTTGACTGATGAATGTGTGACAAACAAATCTGATTCCATCTGAAATCTTCTTACACTTCTTGTGAAGCTTCTGTCAGAGGTGGTGGTGCTGGCCAAAGCAGGGATGCTCATTCTGCCTCGGACAACGTTGCTCACAGAGTTGATGAAGCTGGACTTTCCAGTTCCGACGGGTCCATACAGGAGGATTCGGAGATGTTGGATATTCTCCTTTACAGGCTGATACTCCTGAACATACTGAAGATCCTTGTGTTTCTCTCTGAGACCAGATTAGAAGAACACACAAACATGTCCTAGTTGAGTTTGTTCTACTCTAAAACTACCAAATAAATACTCACAACAGGGTGACACACAGGTGGAGTGGACCAACACAACAGGGTTCAGACCACTGTGGTACGATGAAGGCCTGGAGGTTCTTCAGATCGTTAGTCTAACGACGCTTCCTACCATCTAAGCTCAGTGTTAACGTCCATCTTTGTATGTGAAACTCCCCCCTGGACAGGACTGTCTACCAGGTTGAGGGGACCAGGATCCCTTCACATCCTGCTGAGTACGTCTACAAAGGTTTGTTTCATCTAACAGCGACATGTTGGCAGGAACTTGGATGGTCGTTGCACCTCAAAGGGGATTTATTTCAGACGGTTCAGACATCCAGCCATCATCAACACATCAAATGTAATGATCAACCGTGTGATGACTGGTAATAATTCCCATCACAGCTGGTTAACACTGTAAACGCTGATGCTACCTCTTCTTCTCCAGTCCAGTCCTCCACAGTTCATGTTGTCCACCAGGAACAAGGCCAGCAGCCCTCAGTCCACACAGTCCTGACCATCAGAGACGGGCCAACAGAGTCCCTGCCAGTCCTTAGGCTCTTGTCCACTGGTATTAGCATAGTTCATTTATTACCAGTAGAGTTTATTTGTTCAGTCCAAATAAATCCTCATTTTGATCAGCAAAGACCACCCATCATGCCCCATTTCTCTCAACATTAGTCAGCTGGTTGGAGCCTCTTGGTTGTGAACTTTGGTTCATTTTTGGTTCTCTCACCATTTCTCTTCACGCTCTACACCTCTGACTTCCAGTCCAACTCTGAGTCCTGTCATCTGCAGAAATACTCTGATGACTCTGCAGTTGTTCAGTTGGGTGTATCAGCAATGGACAGGAAGCAGAGTACAGAGAACTGATCTGTCAGTTTGTGAAATGGTGTAGTAACAATCATCTTGTATTAAATACCAGCAAAACTAAGGAGATGATTGTCGACTTCAGGAGGAGCAAGAATCAACACAGCAGTGTTTCCATCCTGGGAAAGGAGGTGGAGGTGGTGGAGGAATACAAGTATCTTGGAGTTCAGCTTGACAACAGACTGGAGTGGAAATGCAACACAGAATACATCTACAAGAAAGGTCAGAGCAGACTCTACTTTTTAAGAAAGCTGAGATCTTTTAATGTCTGCACCAAGATGTTGCACATGTTCTATAGGTCTGTTGTTGAAAGTGCAATCAGCTTTGCAGCCATTGCTGGGGCAGCAGCACCAGAACCAGAGACCTGAAGAGAATCAACAAACTGATCAGGAAAGCTGGATCTGTGCTGGGTGTAACTCTGGAGCCGCTGGAACTGATTGTACAAAAAAGAATGCTGCACAAGCTGATGAAGATGAGGAAGGACTCTTCACACCCTCTCCACGACACAGTGATCAAACAACAGAGTGTGTTCAGTGAGAGGCTTCTTCAGGTCCGTTGCAAGACGGAAAGATACAGAAGATCATTCCTGCCAGCAGCCATCAGCCTCCACAACAAGACCTAACACCTGTTATTATATTATTATTTCTGTCTGTTTTTTTATAAAAAAAAAAAAAAAAAAAAAAAAAAGAGAGAGAGCCCTTACTGCATTGAATTTCCCTTTATGGGATAAATAAAGTATTTTTCATTTCATTTTTCATTTCATTTCATTTTAAGTATTTATAACATGCTGCTGCTCCTGTCTCAGACCAGGACTCTAAAAAACAAGTCTAACTATAAATGTCTTAACTAAAATGTGCAGTAAACTGTAGTGAAAACAAAGGATGTGGTTGGACTGATCCCTGCTGCTGTTTACTGATACATGTACTGATGCTGTTGTGTGTTAGTGAACTCACTCCCAGCGTACATTCCTCCAGGGTTGGTCCAGCACTGCACAGAAACTCATGTTATTGTTCAAACATTCAGAATAAAGGCTGCAGACTTCATATGAACAAAGATCATGTCAATATCATCAGGCTGTGTTCCACATGGAGAACTTTGATGAGGAGCTGCATAGAGACCCCCAGCAGAGCGTGGTCAGATACCACACAGTTAGCTCTGAGATATACTTGCAGTTTGACCAAGTGTTCATATCCATTTGACTACACAACCTGGTGCATGTGAACATTTCTTCCTTCAGTTCTCCTCTGGCAGTATGTGTAATACCAAAGCTCTCCACTTGAGGGCAGAATACAGACCCAGAGTCAAAAGTACAACTGTATCCAAGAAGTCAACACTAAGAGGAAGTTATTCTCTGGTTTTTGTTTTTTTGAGGTCACAGCAGAGAAAACAACACTGGCACCATCACAGATGACATGTTAGACCATTAAATCAATGTTCTCAAGGTCAGAGTTTGTTTGTTTCATTTAACTGATGCAGGAAATTAACGATCAACACCAACAGTTTTGTCGTACGTCCTCTGTGACGTTTGACATCTCGTTGCATCAGGTTGTTGTTGACTTGTTCAACGCCACATACAGTGAGTCAGAACTGCAGCAGAGGTCCATGACCGCTCACTAACGGTCAACTGTTGTACTGACCTACGCTCCTTTGATCACAGCCTTAGTTTTAATCATGATGCTGTTAATAAAGTTCAGGAAGTTTATGTCTTACCAGGAGATGGTCGAGTCTCTGGTTCTGCAAAGACAAACATACATCAATGATCAGCTGCTCTCTTTTACTTGGAACTTACTGCACATGAACATTCACAGTTTATGATTTCACTGCTGTTTTGTCTTTTACACGCTGTAAACATGTTAGTATTTCTATCAGGGACGGCTGCTCTATGTAGCAGTACCACCTCTGACCACATGGAGGCGTCTAGATCTGACAGAGTCACTGACAACTCTGGTGATGAGAGGACGGTCCGGCACATCTGGTTATGACTCGCCGTCCCATCACAGGTGGACTTTATAGCGCTGAGCTGCCCCCATGTGGTCTGATGTGGCAGTGCTATATTGACTAGTTTAAAAAAAATAAAATCTAATTTATAACAAAAAAGGATTTTGTAAGAAGCAGAAGCTGATCGCTCCCTCGTTACTGCTGAAAACGTTTCTGGACACGTAGTGTGAAAAAGTAGTGACTTGAGATGAAAAAGGTACAATTTTAAAATAAGAAGTTATGAATTTTTTTCAAAAAGTCACAATTTTAGAATAGAATAGAATAGAATAGAATCCTTTATTGTCACTATACATAGGTACTTTGAGATTAAAAGCAGCATCTCCGTTTACAGTTCAAAAGATTGTGGATCAGTTTAAAATATATACAATGTAGAAATAAATAGTGCAGATAATGGAGGTAGTATTTTTTTTTTTTAAAGGGTGGGGGTATGAGGAGGTAATTTTGCAAAATTTCCTGATTTTATGACAAAAAGACATGATTTGATGTCATGAAGTCACAATTTAAGATTTTCTGCCAAAAATCATCTTTTCAGGGCCAAAAGTTGCAAAATGTAATGAATTTACAGCAAAAACAATCAGGAATTTTAAATGAAAAATTGTAATTATGTTAAATTTTTAAATATTAAGGAAACATTTTGCACAAAAAAATTGTGATTTTCTTTGTAATAAAGTCTTTATTTAATGATAGAGATCAAAATTATTTTAGTTTCAGATTATAAAATTTGTGATTTTATGACACTGAAATTATACCCAAAAAATTTTCAAAATATACAATTTTACAACAAAAGAAACTTTAAAAAAGAAAAATGCAACTGCATTAAAGTCAGAATTTTTCCACAAACATTTGTGATTTTCTTTCAATAATTCATGATTTTATTTGAAAATCAGTTTTATGTAAAATTATCACTGGATGTCAAATATTTTGTTAAAGTAGATATTTAATGACAGAAATTTGAAGTTTTACATTTAAAAGACATGACTGAAATTCTGGATTTTAATACAAGAAATAATTATTAAAAGTTGCTTCTGTTACCTACCAGAAGGAGATACAAATAGTGACCCTAAACAGAGAAAGTCACATATTTAATTCTGGAATCACAACAATTTTCTGAACATCCTGCAAAGAAATGTACTTACTTATTAATTTGCGGTGTATCTCATCACTCATGTTTCCGTCTGTGCTCAGCTGCTGACTGAACTGAAAGCTCACAGCCCTTAAATGACAGCAGACAGCAGCAGCTCCTCCTCTTCCTCTGAACCACGTGACTTCTCATAAACACACAGTGATTTCCAACAAATGTCCCTGTTTACTTTCACTTTCGTCTCACGTCTCTGGGGGGAGGACCGAGTGTTGCAGCTTCCTTCACAGAGACAAAACCCTTATTAGCACTGACTTCCAGTTTTAAACCTTATTTTAACTGACAGCAGGTCTGAAGGTGGTCCCAACAAATTCACTGATTCACTAATGTCCTCAGGAGGTGACAGAAACAAGAGTCTTTACACTCTCAGTGAAAGTGTTTGTAGCAGAGAGGCTGCAGAGTCTCTTGTTGGTCACATGACCACTGATCCAGACTGGCAGCAGAACATCACCATGAACCTGCAGGTACAGGTTCCTCTGCTCATGCTGGAGAGACTGGTTTGTATCTGAATGAATCCAAAGCTCAACTGCTGGGAACTTTTTAGCTCACAGAGGTATTTGTTATTTTTGTGAACCTTTGTGGTTCTGCTGTGATGACAACACAACGTGAGGAGACACTGGTCCCCATTAACCACGAAAAATAAGGGATCACTGTATGTTTATTTGAGTAAGACTGCTTGGTGACAAGAGTCAGTGCATTACAAAGCTGAGACTCACCACAGCAGGCTGTAACTGGCCTAACTTCAATTTCCTACTACAGAGCTGTGTTCTGCAGACACATTTTAATAGGCTATTTATTTATCATTGTCAAAGTTTTAATAATAGCCTATGAATATAAATACAAGATTACTGCAAGCGTTGTAACGTAGAAATAACTTATGGTTGGTACAAAATAATATATTTAGCTAATACAGCTTCATTCCTGATTTAGTTCCACCAAACCACTTTGTGTTGACAAAATAAATCAGGGACAGCTTTTAAGATATCTCAATAAAATGAGTGGAAAAGGCCCTAAACAGTGAACATGACTCTGACCTTTCTGTCTCCTCATCATCCTCAGGTGGCTGCTTTATCCAGGTGAGCTGAGAGCTGCCTGCTGTAGCTCCCTTTCTCTCTCCTTCTTAAGTCTGGCCCTTCTGGGCTGCTGCAGTTGGTAAATGAGAAGAGACCGACAGTATGAAGACTGATTGTTGACAAAGCAGCAATATGTGGGCTAACTCTGGAGGAAAGATTGACTCCACGCAGTTCTCATTCCCAGGTAGTCAGATAATGAGGCTTTGGGACCACCAGCCCAAAGCGTTGATTATTATGGCTAGCGTCTAGGTTGTTAAGCAGGTGGGCGGTTGGCTAATTTAGGCTTGGCTGTGTGGCGCTGTATGACACAGGCTACTTCACAACAGAGACAAATAAATGCACCTTATAGCTTATAGCTTGGTAACTGAGGCTTCATTGATGTGTTACCTGGTGGCGGCTGGTAGGTCAGAACACTGCAGCTCTGCAGACAGTCCAATGCTGCTGCCACACGCATTTGGGTCTGCTCTGCGCGTTCACATTGACAAACGAAGAGATGGGGTGGGGCAACGGGCAAGTGCTCTAGCACTACCTGGTGTCTACCTGTTCACGCCACTGTCAGTAGAACATCAGTTCTCCAATGTTTCCAGTCTAAAGCTGCAGACTGATGTTTCCTGTGAGTCTCTGAACTCATGTTTAGTTGGAGAACAGCTGTTTCTGACAGCTGCTCCACATCTGGGTTCATGGAGTCACCTGTCAACAGGTGTTCCAGTCCAGGACCACGGGTTTCTCCTCAGAAACAGCATCTCTGATGTCTCCAGTCCTCTACCGGATCCAGGTCTGACGCTGGTCTGGAACCAGGATGCTGCTGCTGACTGCTGTGTTTGGCCTCGTTGTTTTGGTGAAACACCTGTTGAAGAACATTTACTCTTCAGCATCAGACAACACGACCTCCTCAAGTGTCCTGATGTCTTCTGTGGTTCTGTGGTTGTAATTCAGAGTTTGGGGGTCGTCTGACAAACAGTCTGTGGCCCCCAGACCCAAACAGACCCATCTATCATCCATCACCAAGCCACCGTGCTGCCTCCTGTAAAATCCATCCATCATCTATGCCCGTTTAATCCTCTTCAAGCGAAAGACAGGGGTCCACCCTGGATGGGTCACCAGTCCATAGCAGGGCTAGATGTAGACAAACCCAGAGGAAACACAGAAAGACCTGCCGAGGTTCGAACCAAGAACCTTCTAGCTGCGAGGCAACAGTGCTGACCACTAAGCCACCGTGCTGCCTTCCTGTAAAATCAATTTTCAAAAATGTTTGGTTTGATTTAGACAGAACATCCAGTGTTCCTAATATTTGGAAATATATACTTTTTTCACAAAACATTTGCATATATATATATATATATATATATATATATATATATTCTTCTACTACTTCTTCTCCTTCTTCATCAACATTGTCGTCTTGACAGACTGGAAGTAGCTTTGGCATAAGGCCGCCCCCCCACTGTGTAAAAGATGTAATTTCACTCAAGAGGTGTCCCATTTCTAAGTCACATGATAGTCCTCACTCTGACTTTGGAGGGTTGAGATTGAGGTTTAAGGGAGGAACTGGAACTGGCCCTAAATCTCACCGTGTTGTTCATAAACTCAGTCATGAATCTTTGTATAATCAACCATGAGCTTGTACTCCAACTTTATTGTAGCGAACATATTAACACACGTCTTACATGTTAAACTTCTAGTTCTACTGACTATATTCCTGTTCGTTACCTTCACTAGGTCCACCTGGTGGTTATCTTTGGAATTGCTGTTGATGCACACAGCATATCAACACATCCTCCCTTCTGTAGATCTAACATTAATCTAACACACTGATATTTACTTTGAACATTCAGCATATCAACAGTTTTAAACAACCACCAACCGTGAGCAGTGAGCCAAAAGTCAGTCCATTTTCTTACAAGTCCAGTCTATCAGGTTTCTTTATCTGACGCCCAGATCTCCTCAGGACAGGTAATTCTGACTGAACATTGCTCGTATCCATTTGCAAATGTCCATCATTGTTTGCATTTGGCTCTGTGTCCACAGCACAGAGTCCATCCGAATCGTTTCTCAGCCTCTGTGAAAGTCTCTTTTGTTTTCAGAAGCCTCCGACGGTTCCTCCTGAGTACATGTCCTTCCTCTGTCATCACTTCATAGGATCTCGGTCCGACTTCCTGGAGAACAGTTGCTTTTCTGTTCCATGCATCTTGATCCTGGATTTGTACCACATCATCCTTGACGAGTGGACTGAGAGGTTTAGTTGACTTGTCATAATGTCGTTTCTGTTTCCATTTCATGCTCTCCAGTTGTGTCTGCATCCCTGTCTTGCTTGATGTCTGTATAACAGGGAAGGGTTGTGTGTAATTTGCAATTCATTAACAGTTCTGCTGGGGATAAGCCACATTAAAGCGAGGGCAGCTCTGTAGCTTAGAAGAGCTAAGTAAGGATCTGACTTGCTGTCTGTGGTCTTTTTCAGAATCTGTTGTCAGCTTTGCCATTTGCCTGTGCGTGCTGAGGACTGGATGTGACATGATTGAAGCCATCGTGGCTCGCAAACTGCTGCCACTCTTTGCAGTTGTAACAAGGACCATTGTCACTCACTACAGGTCTTTTGTTGTCTCTTAGTAACAGTCCATTTGCCACACTTAGCTCTGATCTGATGTGATAGTATGTTGGACAGGAGCCCCTGGACCATCCACTATGCATGTTGTTGATCACTGTCTGTAATTCTTTAGCTTTGTCCAGTTCTTCACTTATTTGTTTTGCTTTGACATCAGATACTGGCAGAGACTCAACTATCATGTTGATGTGATTTTTCAGTTTCTTTTTCAGTGGAACTCTCTTGACTTATCACTGGTGCTCATGACAGCGCATCTGCTAACACTAAGTGTTTGCCTTGAGTGTATATTAACTGAAAGTCTTACCTCTGCAGCTTCATGATGAGTCGCTGGATCCTTGGCGGCATCTCGTTAAGATTCTTCTTGATGATTGACACCAGTGGGCGGTGATCCGTTTGGACAGTAAAAGTAGCAGCGGCAGTTCTAGTCCATAGGCCGATCCCAAGCACTCCTTCTCTATTTGTGCATATTTAGTCTCAGTTTTCGTCATTGATCGTGAAGCATAGGCAACTGGCTTCCAGCTATCTCCTTCTGCCTGCAGGAGGACAACTCCCAGGCCATCTTTCGATGCATCTGTTGAGATCTTCTGTCTCTTTGTTGGATCATAATACGCAAGCACAGGAGACTTGGTCAGAGTTGCCTTGAGAACATCCCATTCTCACTCATTTTTTGTTGTCCACTTGAACTCAGTGGAATCATGCAGTAGTTCCCTCAGCGCTGACGTTTTTACAGATAAGTTGGGTATAAACATTTCCAATAAAGTTGATCATGCTCATCACTCTGAGCACCCGTTTTTTGTCTGTAGCGCGTGGCATGCTGAGGATGGCTTTTAGTTTCCTGTCGTCTGGCTCAATGCCTTCAGCAGACAACTTGTCTCCGAGGAACGTTATTTCTTGCACACCAAACTGACATTTTGCACGGTTCAGTTTCAGTCCATAGTCAGATATCCTCTGTAGCACTTTTGATAGTCTCTCGTTGTGCTCCTGTAGGGTGGACCCCATATGACCAGGTCATCGATGTTGCAACGTACCCCTTCTAGGCCCTCAAGCATGTTGTCCATCGTGCGATGATTGATCTCTGATGCTGAGATTATGCCAAAAGGCATTCGTAGGAATCTGTAGTGACCGTAGGGCGTATTGCAATGTGCAGTATCTTGAGATTTCGTCATCTAGCCTGATTTGCCAGAATCCTTGTGCTGCATCTAACTTTGAAAAATACTTGGCACTTGCTATTTCACTTGTAATTTCCTCACGTTTGAGTATCTGATAGTGTTCACGTTTTATGCTCCTATTTAAATCTCCTGGGTCCATGCAAATTCTCAGTTCTTTGTTCTTGGTCTTTTTGTCTACACACAACATTTAGTTTACCCACTCTGTAGGTTCTTCAACTTTTGTGATCACATTTAACTCACACATTCTATCCAGTTTTTTTTTAAGGCGCTCCCTAAGTGGTGCTGGGATTCGCCTTGGTGCGTGGATCACTGGTGTTGCATCATCTTTCAATTGGATTGCGTATGTGAAGGGAAGGCAGCCCAATCCTTTGAAAACACCAGGAAAACGTTGCACTTTGGCGTCAACTGTGCCATTGTGTGCCCTCACTGCTTCTGAAGAACTGATTTGGTGGACTCTTCTCACCAGGTTTAATTCCTTTGAGGTAACCCCTTCCATCAGTGACTCACGACCCTCAGGCACGACAGAGAACAGCACATTGTATTGTTTGTTCTTCACAGTTACTCTCAGTTTGCACTGACCTTTGCTTTCTATTTCCTTTCCGTTGTAATCTTTCAGCTGCACTGATTTCTTGAATATTTTCGGCTTTTCTTTCATTACTCTGATTTCTGTCATGCTGATCAAATTGGCTTGCACGCCTGTGTCAATTCTAAGTGCTACCAACGCTCCATTTATTGACAGTGAGACAATCCAGTTGTCATCTTCTGAGTGTCATTTTCACATGACACCATGCCTACGAAGAAGGTCTCGCTAAGGTCTGTGTCCTCAACCACCCTCACTGGCTTTGATCTCTCTTTGGTTAGACACTGCTTGGCGAAATGATTTTTTCCATTGCAGTTTGCGCATCTTTTGCCATACGCGGGGCACTGCCTCGCCTCATGTTTTCCACCACAGCGTTTGCAGCTTGTTGTCCTTGTTAGCTTTTTGTTGATTGTTTCTTTTCATCTTGTTTTTGACGACTGCTACTATGGCACTCTCGTGCACTACAGAGGAAACGTCTTTGCATGCTGTTGTGCTAGCTCACTAGCATGGCATATTTTCTCAGCTTCATCCAAAGTTAGCTTATCGTCTCTTAACATCCTCTCCCTCGTCTTTTTATCTTGTATTCCATAGACAATCTGATCGTGGATGATGGAGTCTTTCAAAGTTTCAAATTCACATCACTGTGCTTTCAGTTTTAAATCAGTCATAAAGCAATCAAACGTTTCTCCTGCTTGTTGCACACGTGAGCGAAACACATACCGTTGAGGAGCAGTACGCCTCAAACCTGTCAATAACTTCACTATACTTTTCTTTGTCATCAGCCACAGAAAACTCAAGTGTATTGAAGACCTCAATCTCTTTGGGACCTGCGACCATGAGCAGCAATGCAATCTTTTTGGATCCGGTTTGTTGTCCAGTCCTATGGTGGACATGTACAGCTCGAACTGCTGCTTGAAAAACCTCCAGTTGCTGTCCAGATTTCCCGACCAATTTCAGTCCCTCCGGTGGCTTTAGCGCCTCCATCTTCGGTTATTAATGTGGCTTGACACGAAGTTTTATTTACTCCTGGTACCATGTGTTGTTCATAAACTCAGTCATGAATGTTTGTATAATCAACCATGAGCTTGTACTCCAACTTTATTGTAGCGAACATATTAACACACGTCTTAGATGTTAAACTTCTAGTTCTACTGACTATATTCCTGTCAGTTACCTTCACTAGGTCCACCTGGTGGTTATCTTTGGAACTGCTGTTGATGCACACAGCATATCAACACACTCAGCTCATCCACACTCAAGAAAACCGACACCTGCTGCAAGATCAAAGTATATATCCAGGTTTTTACAGATTGTGGCACCAACCAACATATATGCAGCCAGTTAAAACAAACCCATCTTGCAGCCTTCCTGCACCTAAACCAGTTCCTACACTGACAAGAAGCTGGCCTCTCCTCCCAGTGCCAGATTTCAAGGGAGGAAGTGATTTCCTTTGTTACCTCAGATCTGGTTCTTGGTTTATATTAGGGATGCAAATTTTGGATTTTTATGACCGTTAACTGACGCCCTTTATCGATTAATAATCATTAACCGATAAGATTTAAATCCCCTTCCATGCTGCTAATAACACGACGCACAAACAAAAAATCCATCATTTACCGCCAGCTGCAGTGTAAGTGCAAAACAGGGGGTCGAGTCCCAGCTGATCTGTCCGGGAGAGTTGGCTGCCACGATGTTGCGCACGTCGTCGTGGACGCATGCGGACACTTCCCCACTAAGGGAAGTGTCCCCACTGCATCAACCAGTTTAGCTGTGAGGTTATCTGTGTGTCTACCCAGCATGGTCTGCGTTAACAGGATGGCAGAATTAGCTTTCCATTACTCATCAATATAGTGACATGTAATTGTCAAGTAGCTCTCTGTTGTGAGCGCGGTCCAGCAGTCCACTGTAATAGCCACCAACTTACTTTAAGTTGTGTTTTCAGTTCCTTTTTCCTTTCCTCAAAACAAGCCTCTAATCATTGGTCTTAATGGAATTTGGTAACTAGGCTCGATATAGCCCATTAGCTCCTGGAACCCTTCACCACAGATGGACAAAGTGTTTTTTTCTACCATTGAACAGATTTTTTCTGTTATCTTCTCAGACCATCACACGCATTCTCCCGGCCATCATGGAGGACAAGGTTTGTTGCAATGGTCCTCCATTGTCTGATGCTGAAAGCTCGTTTAAGTGGTACTGCATTGTACTCGTACTGCTTGAGTATTTCAGTGCTGTACTGCATAATTTGCAAATGACCTCCTCCCCTTTCCGGTCAAAGTTGTCCTACACAGAACTCCTTTTTGCTCTCTTCATCTTCGCTGTAAAGGAAATCGTGTTGCACATGTTGACACACCCCCATGACTTGATTGAATTACGTAGCTTAACAAAATTGACTGTTAGTATTTGACCATGTGCATCCCTGGTTTGTATCAGTTAGCGCTATTAGTCATGCAGACTGCACATGGAGCAGGTTTGTGCATTTGAGGGTTTCTAATGTGATGTCTAGTGGTTGAAGTTATTACTGCAGACTGAAAATAATGTGGGTTTGTAATGTTAACATCTGACTAGGTTGGCTATTAAAGTAAATCTTGGGACCCCTTTTCTGCAGAGCAATAAAGTCATTCCACAAACTACATTTGCCATAGAAATGGCCAAACAATTTCCCTTAGGACATTCCTGTCCATGAACATATTTGGGCTTCCATGTCAATAGTGCACATCAGTTTCAACTGAAAAGTCAGACAAGATCTTTATTGGACCAAGAGCATGTTGAGTCACCATCTTGTATACAACCTGAAAGATGACAGATGTTAGTCCAGCTTTAAGACAGTCCTCATGAACAGGTAGTGTCTCAACTCATCCTTCTCACATGTTGCTGGTCTCAGAGCTCTAGGAAACAGCCTGGAAGACCTTTTGCTGCTGCACTGGACCATGGCTGTCAGAAACATGCTCTGTCAAGTAGTGGATGGCCTGGTAGTAGTCTTTGCCCTTCTCATGGTGCTGATTGAAGGTAGTGTAGGTTTCAGGAGGGTACCGGCCATACAGGAGCCTGTAGTCGAAGGCTGGATAGGGGTAACCCCAGAAACCACCACCACCAAACTGGGGAGCTGCTGCCACCACACCTGCAGAGCCCTGTCCTGAGACCAGTCAGTTGCCTGGGTAACCAAATTCCTCCGTCTGCTGCCAGTAGTTGCCCAGTTCAGCTTCCTTCACCATACTGGAAGTCTGTCCTGACTGGAGGACGGGTTCAGGTGGTGGTAGAAAAGGGGAGAGCTGGTCACCAGAACCAGGAGCCAGAGCACCAGCTGATCCTCCCTGATCAGGAGTCAGTTCTGGCTCCAGAGTCCAGCCAAGCCCTGAGGAGAGACTCCAGTTAGTAACACCATCCAGTGGAACCATTTCAGCTAATGATTCCATGTTCTAGAGACTGGTTACCTTGATCAGATCCAACCTGTCCTGATCCACCACCTCCCACCTGGAGAGGTAATGCAGACCCAACATATGCTGCCTGTGGGGCTACAACAGAACCAGAGCTGACAGCTACCACCTGAGAAGGTCCTGTAGACCCAGAGACAAAATATGCTGGCTGCGAGGGTACAGACCCAGAGCCAACAGCTACCACCTGAGGTCCTGCAGAACCAACATAATACCCCACAGCAGGTGTAGCTGAGCCAACGCTGCTCACTACTGGACCAGTGACCTGAGGGAGGCTAGGACTGTGTACTAGAACCGGTGCAGAGCCCAGTCTAGCACGATTGTAGGGTACTGAAGGTGCTCCCTGGTACACTGTAAAAAAAAGATCAGTTGTTTTTAACGGAAAAGTACTGGCAACAGTGGTTGCCAGAATAATCTTGTTAAAAATACAATAAAACGTAAACAGCATTACAGAACAGTGCATTTCACTGGGATTCCATGTAAATTTTACAGGTATGCAATGTACAATTATCAATCCATAATTGTTTATTTTACAGATATTCAATGTACAATTAACAATGACTTCATGAACATTTCAGCAGGATTCAATGTAAAATAAGCAGTTTTAGGATGTAAAATTTACAAGTTGTTCAGTAATGTTTACATACAGTATGAGCTGCATTTTTAACAGGATTATTCTGGCAACCACTGTTGCCAGTTTTTATCCCTAACAGGACATGTACGCATGGAATACAGTTTTACTTTTTATCCGCAGTGCTTCAAATTACTTCTAAATGTTAATTTGAAGATAGGCTGTAACAAACCACTAGTTAGTCAATGAATCATTCTAAAGAATGCAAGTTTATTTTTGAAAACAGTGGAGATATGAATGCTGTGGTCACTCAAAGGAACACCTAAGGGAATAGAGAAGAGAAAGAAGCACATACAGGATCTCCATTAGTTTCATTTGTTAAGTTAGCCAATAATCAAAGACAACAGTAGCAGTAACACTATCACACCCACCTTTAATAGTCGCTCACCAATCATGGATGGGGACATCTAGAAGTTAGAAGTCTAGCCTTAGTTGAACTTTGACCCTGTATTTTGGTCACTCAAAGGAACACCTATGGGAGTAGAAACAAGGAAGAAACACTCAGGATCTCCATTACACACTGCGTTCCAGATTATGCAAGTTACTTTTTTCACAGATTTCCCTAAATAATGAGTATAAATGACAGTCATAATTTTCATGGCATCAGCCATTAGAGTTCAAATCAAATGTTTTTGAATGAACCTTCCTATAATAACGTTTTTCTATAAATAAAAACCTTAAAATACACTGTTTTAAATGATGCAGAGTTTGTAGTGTTGTAAAGAACTGAAAATTGCCTTTTTTTTTTTAAATTGAAAGCATCAACAGGTCCTAATTAATGAAAACAAAATATTTCAATCAAAAACATCTTACAGTTCTAGTTACATCACTGGATTTGTAGCTGCTTCAGAGCACACACTAGTTTGTGCAGGTAAAGGCACATTAAGAAAAGGTTTCTGTCAGATAAATGCATCAGAATAAGATAACGTGCTAAAAATTCATTACAAAGCAGCAAATAGGTGAAACGGGTGACATTTGAAACTGTTGGTAGCTCCCACAAACTGCAAGTATGTAGCTATGCAGTTATACATAAACCCACTATTTGGCCATGCTTAACCAATGCTCACAAGCAGAAATGACTCCAGTGGGCCTAGAAATACACCAAGACAACTTTTGGAACAGTCTTTTTCATTGTTGAGTGCCCTAACAAGTCTGGAAGCTTCTAGTGCATGGATGGTGAATGGCCACCTTGTCCTAATAAGGCTGCAACATCAGCAAGGAGGTGGCAGAGTCATGTTTTAGGCCAAATCATGGGGAGAGACCTGGTTGGGTCCTTTAGGGTACCCAAATGTGTGGAAATGATGTTTGGGAAGTATGTGGAGTTAATGACCGACCACTTTCCTCCATGACAAAAAAATAAGAACCATGCTCTATAATGACATCTTCATGCATGGCCTTGCGCCATCTCATGCTACACAAATTATCTATAGACTTGTGCATGTGGTTTCCATGTATTTCTAGACCCACTGGAGTTTTTTCTGCTTGTGAGCATTGGTTAAAGTTGGCCGAATGGAAGGTTTATGCATAACTGCATAATTACACCTTGGTGTTCATGGAACTACAGAGCTACCAGCAGCTTCAAATGTCACATGTTTGCTGTATTTTAGCATATGCTTTCTTAATCTGATGTATTTATCTGGCAGAAGCCTCTTATTGTGCCTTTATCTGCACAAATCTGTGTACGTGCTGAAACAGCTAAAAATCTAGTAATAAAACTTGACCCGTACAATTTTTTGATTGAAATAGCTTTTGATTTCATATACTACTACCTACTAATGCCTCTAATTTCACAAATGACAATTTTCTGTTATTTACAAGACTAAAAAGTTTTGAAACTCTGTTTTGCTTAATAATTTGGAACAGGCCATTTTAAGTTTTACATTTTTCAAAAAAAATACTGTTATCATTGGAAGGTTTATTCAAAAACATTTGAATTATACTCTAATGGTTGATGACTTGAAAAATAGGATGACTGTTGTTTATATTGACTATTTAGGGAAAATCTGTGAAAAATGTCATTTGCATAATAATTTGGAATGCGGTGTACTTTCATTTGTTAAGTCAGTCAATAATCAAAGACGACAGTAGCAGTATCACACGCCCACCTTTTTAAATGGCTCGCCAATCATGGGCTGGAACATCTAGAAAAAAACCCTGAAGAACATCTAGGGAAACATCCACTGCTGTGGTCACTCAAAGAACACCAAGGGAATAGAGAAGAGAAAGAAACACAAACAGGATCTCCATTAGTTTCACTTGTTAAGTTAGCCAATAATGCTAATAGCTTCATGTGTTTTCTGTGTCATCTGTACTTGGAATGACATCTGGGGGCTGAGGACGACTATCCCTGTACATGTCATCAATACTATCAGGGGAGCATGCTTTATGCTTCCTACACATGTGAGAAGTAAATGACGACTTTTTTGTAAACACATGCTTACAACCACTAACTGGACACAACACTGACCTGCCCTCTCCAATATGATTATTTAAGTGAGACACCAGCTCTTTCACCGTATGAAAATGGCGGGCACATAATGAAACAGCACATTTTAAATCTGCAGCAACAGCTATAGCAGTTTGAGGTGCAGGTGCATTGTGCACACGATAAAAATGGCCCTTGAAAGCTGAGTAAGTGTTAAGTTTTACTACAGTTGGCGCCAACACATTTAAAAAGATAACGGGGCTCATTCCTATGCACTCTGCAATGCAGTACATAGCCTCTTAGAGTATCCAATTTCTTTTTACAAAAGACGCAGGTGACCATTTTTAGGAATCAAGCGTTTGTTTGTTTTTCAGCTGAACTAAGTTAAGCACTGATAGCTGGCAGCTAAGGTAATTTCAACTGGTGCTAGCTTAAGTTACACCTTGTGCTTTCAGTACACATTTCTGTCTGGTCTTGAAAAAGTAGGCTAACAATAAATGTGAAGCTTACCGTGCAAACTTTCAATTTTCCGATTCAACAGCAACAGACCCTCCACAAAACTTCTGTTGAACTCGTGGACTTGTCCTAAAAACAAAACAAATATTCCGAAGATTTCTGCCCTGCTCCTGCGTTCCCTCCAGCAAGCGGCGCCCCTCCGGCTCGCTCGTTAATGACGTCAGCTGCAGCCGTGAACGAGGAGCTCTGCTTCTCCCTCTGAGCAGGAGTCTCTCCACAAAAACTAGGTTAAAATCGTAGAGTTGTCTTGAAAATTTTTAAAAAGACAAAGAGGCTCGAAGACGTTTGCTCTGCTCCTGTGTAGTATCCTACAAGCGCCACTCCGGCTCAGTCGTTAATGATGTCAGCCACTTCTCCCGCATTATTATTATCCAATCAGAGACGAGCTGCAGCAGCGCACTGATATTCAAAATTACAAGTCTGCGGTTAGGAGCCAGTGTTGTTGGTTGTTTAGCCTGTAATATTGACACAGTGCTCAAATTATTAATATTATTTTATCAATTTTTATACAGTATATGATATAAACAAGTGAGCTAAGTATGATATATATATATATATATATATATATATATATATAGCTATATATATATATATATATATATATATATATATATATATATATATATATCTATATATATCTCTCTATATATATATCCTATATATCTATCTATCTATCTATATATCTATATATATATATATCTATATCTATATATAAAAAACTTACTGGCCCACTGCTCTGTTCCAGTAATATCAAGTGTTTTTGACCATTTCACAAGAAACTCTATAGTGTCCTTTTGGCAAGCCTTCATTCATGCATGTAGACAAATTGGTTTCAAAACTACAGCCATTATAATTTGATGATGGAATTTTAAGCATTTTTGCTTCAAAATAGGGTGGGAGTGGAAGAGGTTAAAAGTACAGCATAAATTTGTAAAGTGACTTAACATATATTTATTGTATTTTTCAAAACAACTGACTAAAACTATAGTTTTTACAATATTTGCATGTCAAATTAACAAAATTCTTTTGTTATGAGAATTACAGTATATTTGTAGTTTTCACAAATAAATTTGATTAAAATCACATGTTGTAAATATAACAAAAACATTCTGTTTAATAGTTTACAAAATTTAATTGTGATTTAAACAAAAAATACATGGTTTTGAGTTTACATTACTTTTCTGTAGGGATTTTACGTAATTTTTATGTAAATGTCACGGTCATTTCTTACAGTGTAGGAGGCATAGTTAGAACCAGCACTGCTGCCACCGCTGCTTTGCTGGGGAGATTTGGATCCTGGAGGGCAAAGAGACAGTTCAGGCTGATGGTGGTCCAACTACACATGTGATTCTCCAGCAGATCAGATCCTACCTTTCAGATGAGCCCCACATGTCCCAACAACCAGCAAAGCAGAGAGGGAAACCCTGTAGAGATTCAAAACAAGGTCATCAAAAGCTTCTAGAAAAGTCTGTTTCTAACCATCATTGGCCCCTACCTCAGGAAGAAAGCTGAAGTCTTCATGCACCAGAAGTAAAGGAAGCAGCACAGCTGAGAGTTTTTAAATGTTTCCAGAGACCAGTTCTGACCAATCACAGCTTAACGGGCCAACGACACTCAGCTGCTGTTGTCTGACTGTCAGGAAATGTTCAGTCCTCACATACTGATACAACTGATCAGGGATCAATGCTGCTGTCACTGTCTCTGCTGAGGTTTGAGGTTTAACCTCAAGTTAAACACATCACATAAGGCAGTTGCAGTTTAACCTCCAACTGAGTTTTAATCTAAACTCTGTCACCGTGTACTCAAAGAAATGTCCCATCAGCCACTAGAGGTCTGTTTTCATATCTGAGTCCTAGTTTCAGTTGTTCTTCACAGTGAAATACTTCAGTGTTATTCTATGAAGTCAGCGAGTTTAATTTTACCATGAACACTACATATTGAAGCTCAACGTGGAACTCATGGATACAGGGACTCTAAACATCTACATAGATTACTTTAATGATGCTCTGGAGCATCGTTATCGTTAACATAAAGTAGTCCAGTCATGTTCCAATGAGGGCACTTTTTGAGATCCCCGCTCTGAAATTACATCGATAATTTAAAATGACTATATCTCAGCCACTACAAGGTGTATTTGAATAAATGTGGCATAAAAAGAACCAATGACATTAGTAGGAAATAAATTATTGTGTCAAATGAATCATTCTGCAGGGGATTATTTATATACATTGAAATATATTTATATTGTTTTGTGTATAGTATAATTACAATCAAATAATATTCTAGGAAACACAAGTTTTTATCCAGACATGATTGTGGCTTCAACTTCCTGAGACGCCTGAAATAGCAGGCAGCCATTGGCTAACCATGGTAGCTGAGTGCAGATTGGGATTTATTTTAAAGTAATTTGCTTTTGGTGTAGTAGATAAGTTACTGTTTTTATTTCTGGGAGATGTTTGACAACCGTAGCGCTTTCCTCAAATGTCCCTGTGGACCTCAGATACCTGTTGTGCTGTTCATGTCTGTTGTCAAGTGACCCAGAGAAGGTTGGAATCATCTCAGCTCTATTGGAGAGATTTTTTCTAGGGCTGAGCTATGAAGGAGAGAAAATACTGCAACTGAGTGATTGCAGGATGCAAATTATAATCTGATTATGTTCGTAGTGTAGTAGATGCAAAGAAATGTAATGATTGTTGTGAAAAATAATGATTGGAATGGTCATTTTGAATCGTTCTGTGGTTATTGCAATGTTAATGCTGGTATGGAAAATGCAAAGTAACTGTTCAGTTGTACTGTCATCAGCAGAGTCTGTGCGCCGCCGTGGAATGGACACAAATTTGTGTGTTTCCAAAACAACTCCAAAGAGGGGAGGATGAGAGTTGAATGAGTTATTATTTTGGTTATTAAGGTAAAATCCCAATGGAAGTATTAATTTTCTCTCATGACATACCTAGAATAGATGGGGTATGGATTTGGATAAAGTGTAAACCTGGGTTTGATAATTCGGTAACTTTTCATTTGAGAGGAAAGTTAAGCTAGTTATTCAAAACAATTCTATGTGCTTCAAGCTTATCAGACTGCCAGCCAGGGACCTTGACAGCCAGGCTATAGGAAGGCATCATGTGAAGTTGTTATTAAAAATAATAGTTTCCTCTGCATACACTGCATACACCCACCAGGTGCAAGAAATTGCTTTGGCGGGTGGCAGCACAGGCCGACCTTGGAGGAGCTGGCGAGTGCTGCAGCTTTGTGCAGAATCATGGCAAATAAGCACATATTCTGGATATTATCCAGTCAATCAATTAATTGAGCTTTGTGTACTCTTTGTGACATACATGGGTACATAAATCGTTAGGTAAGAACTAGCTTTAGCTAAATAGCTTTAGCTTAGCGAGTCACTGAACCAGTAAACAGAGTAACCTTGGGACCTGGGAGGAGCTGTGTGGTTGAATTATGTACGCCTCTGTTGAGCATAAACCAATCAGAGGGGTTGAATTGAATTGAAT
Organism: Hirundichthys speculiger; assembly: GCA_018398805.1. Classification (NCBI taxonomy): domain Eukaryota; kingdom Metazoa; phylum Chordata; class Actinopteri; order Beloniformes; family Exocoetidae; genus Hirundichthys; species Hirundichthys speculiger. The sequence goes on from JAGFBZ010000516.1 coordinate 104,438, forward strand.
TGAACTGAATTGAAAATACTTTAATAATCCCCGAGGGGAAATTGGCTCGTTGCAGCAGATACAAAAATATACATAAATAGACAGGACATTAAATAGACATTAAATAGGCAATAAATAGACAAAAAACAGTGTGCAGAAACAGAACAATAAATAGACTAAAAACAGTGCGCAAAACAAGACACTAAATAAAAAGTAAGTAGATAAAAACAGTGTGCAAAACAGACAAAAACAGTGTGCAAAACCAGTAGTAATAAAACTGTAATAATAAAACTGTAATAATGTAATAAAGTGATAATGCGGCATTTACAGAAGGCAGTGGCAGAAGTAATCAGCAGTGATTATTCCCTGACAACCAGGAGTTATAGATTTTAATTGCACTAGGAAGGAACGACCTCCTGTTTCGTTCCTTTGAGCAGCGGGGTTGAAGGAGTCTGCCGCTGAAGCAGCTCTTCAACTTGTTCAGGATTTTGTGGAGGGGATGAGAGAGGTTGTCAAGGATTGCCAGCAGTTTTGCTAGCATCCTCTCTTTCATCACCTCCTCCAGTGGGACAAGTTTAGAGCCAACAGCAGACTCAGCTTTTTTGATGAGTTTATTAGTTGCGTATGTCATGATAATTATGTACGCCTTTGCGGATGTGTCCTGAACCTATCAAAAGGACTATGTGACTCTTTTTGTGAATTATGCATGGCCGACCGTATGTGAAACCAATCATGAATTGTTGTGTGAGTTTTCGGTAATTATGTATGCCTATGCAGATGTGGATAGACCAATCATGAATTATTATGTAGGTTTTGGGTGTTTATGTAAATCTCTGCAGATGTGCATAAACCAATCAGGAATTGTGGGTTCTGAACAGTGCCAAAAAAAGGGGACTTTGGGGGATGGCACAAGTGAGGTGCTGCTGGCCTAAAAACTGCAAGAGGAATAAAAACTGAGAAGAATTCTGCGGTTTTTCCCGTGGGCGTCTTCGAAGGAGCAGGACTGGCTTGGGACCGAGCTAGCTAACCGACAGTGAGGGAAAAACCTTGGGGGATTAACCAAAACTTCCCACTTCTTGAGGATAATTTAGAGCCTTTTTGGGTTTAGCCTAGCTCACTGCTAGCAAGGAATATCAGAGTTCCTGGGGCCTGACTGTGTGCTCTCTCTACCCTGCATCAGCAGCCTTGGCAACAGCAAATTGGCCCTTTGCTTACACCCCAGCCCGTCCTTGGATCAATGCAGATGAATCGATTTGTAAGCCACAGCTTGATTTTTTTTGAGTAAAATAAGAAATTGTTTAACCAATGAATGCTGCTGCTTAACCTTTCTAACCTGCTTTAATGAATATGAAATTATCATAAGACGTTGTCGTGGATATTGAATTTGTCCTCACAATTGTACAGATTTGGGTGTGCCTCTGCATAACAACACAGGTTCTTAAAGGTAACTCTAGCCCAGTATTGTCACATATCCTTGGGGCTTACTGTCCAAGCCACTAAAGTTAACCTAATCAGTAACAAGAGCCCAGATCATAAGAGGAGAGCTGCAGTTAACAAATGTGACCGATAGCTGGACTTTGAGCCGGCAGGCTATTCCTCTCAGCTCAGTTATTGGAGTAAGCAGGGTAGGCATTTAGATGAAAGTATGCAGTTAGTGCTTGGTGAATCTTCTCCATCACCAGCTTAAACAAAGTTGGGGAAATCTAGCGAGGCCATCTAGACCACAACTTCAAACCTGTAGGATGTAGAGCTGGTCCTGGTGACAGACTCTGCTAGTCAGAGGCTAAACCACACCTGGGGGATCTAACACTGTACTAACAACCAAACCAAGATACATTTGTGGCTTCAACAAGTCTTTTGAACATGGATCCAAGAAAAAAGAGAGTTCCTGTGACAAGTGTTCCAGTTTCCATCACCTACCTACAGATGAGGAAGTAAAAAGAATCTGAACTTGAAGAAACCACCCAGTCATGATGTTTATCTCAGATGGTTCTGGTGGTGAATGCAGTAACAGGAACATAACAGAGCTCCCTGTTTCTGGTCAGTCTATGTGCTGGAGATAAGGTGATGAATCTAACCCGGCAGCTGAACTGGTGGAGCATCACAGAAGAGCTGACACATGTCCTAAATTCTTCAATCATTGAAAGGTTTGGGGGTGTCCTCTGCTGAAGGAACTCTAGTGGGATGTTGACGTTGATGAGCCTTTATGAATGTGGTATCCTTTATGACATTAAAAATCTATTTGCTTTATGCTTAAAATAAAGTTTAAATTTTAAACAACAGTTACACACTGTCATATCAAAATGCAGTTAAAATTATAATTAACACTCTGCTGTTTGTACTGACATTGAAACTAAAACCCACTAGTGTAGATACTGATGCGCCTCAGAGATGTTCAGATTGTTCGTCTTCACCATCAGAGTCAGCTGAGTCAATGAAGTAGCTAAATATGCTAGTATGAGTTCAGCCACTTCTTTAGGTCGTTCTTCCATCCTCCATCCTACCTGCCCAGCAGTAGGCAGAGGTATGATAACTGTCCCGTTTAAGCTGTGGCAAGTGGTGTTCCTACATGTTTTATGTCCCCAACGCTGAAGAAAGAGGATGAGCGTGAACTAGTGATGTTACGAGATGTTCCTAGGCTTAGAGGCGTGTGTCAGTAATGGAGGGGGCGTTTCTGCTTCATTTAGGAGAGGAGCCAAAAATGATGACGTCCGAAGCCTTGATGCCTCAATGTACCATGTGACTGCATCAGGAAGTGGTTCAGTCTGTCGCCGCGAGGTTCAACAGTGATATAAACCCCTCAGGCTACCATACTGGGAAACTTTACACACACACAATGTGTTCATGACATATTATATTACACACATATGTGATAATGTATGTTGAGAGTTATTTGGTCATACAGTCTTTTTAATTCATAATAATTCCCAAGGACCATGACAGACTAATATTTAATGCACCACATCCAGCTGTGGTTGAGATCCAGATGCCGGTGATTATACACCTGTCCAGTAGGCGGTGTCATGTGCACATGAAGCTTCTAGTAATGAACCCTTTCTGGAACCAATTGGCTCAAGTGGTTTGATGCGGGGACTACCGGCAATATGGCGGGGTGAATAGCCTTATCTTATCGAGCCGCATCAAAATATATTTAAAGCACAACTTGACTGTCAGTCTCTGCAGAGGCAGCTGGTATAGTTATTCGAGAATGTTGACACATACTCTCAGTGAATATTATATGAACGATCCAAAATGCTCATAAAAGTCTGGACACGCCCTAACACAAGTGAGTCCAACGAGGAGCCGAACACTAGCTTCTTAGCTAGCGAGCATGACCACAGCAGCAGCGGTACAGATGGCACCCCACAAACAAGCTTCGAAGAAGAATTCCCTCCCCTTCCCATCTCACCGAGTTAACCTCCGCTTCCCAAGAAACCGTCTTCTGTTGCAAATGCTGAAACCGGGCTTGGCTCAGACGATGCGCTGCGCTCCCTGGCTGATCTTGTTAATACCAGAAGTGACACCCTCAAAAAGATATTGAGAAGAGAGTGAAGAGGACTGAGGATTCTGCTGTGAAAACCATGGACCGGGTCAGCGATATGGTACGCTACAGTTGATGGTGGAACCTGCGGCTCCGGGGTTTGTCAGAAGACGGGGGGAGGATGTGCAGGCTCGAGGGATCACTGTTTGTCGGCCGATTTTGCCAGAGTAAAAGGAAATGCTCCCTGCCACCATAGATGTCGCACACTGAGTGGGAAGACCTCGACAAGATAGCTCAAAACCCCGAGGCGTCATCTTCAGGTTCGTCTATTAAAGATACAGGGACATTGTCTGGAAAACATCAAAAAACAACTCCTATCTCCAAAACAAGGACCTTCACCTAACCAAGGACTTAACCCAGGAGGACTTAACCCAGGAGGACTTAACCCAGGAGAACATAACCCAGGAGGACTTAACCCAGGAGGACTTAACCCAGGAAGACTTAACCTAGCAGGACTAAACCCAGGAGAACTTAACCCAGGATGACTTAACCCAGGAGGACTTAACCCAGGAGAACATAACCCAGGAGGACTTAACCCAGGAGGACTTAACCCAGGAGGACTTAATCCAGGAGGACTAAACCCAGGAGGACTTAACCCAGGAGGACTAAACCCAGGAGGACTTAACCCAGGAGGACTAAACCCAGGAGGACAGAGTGAACAGACAAAAGCTTTGGCCGCATATAAAGAAGCTCAGGATGAAGGAAAAACAACCTACTTCGTGGGAGGAAGAGGTTTTGTGAACGGCTCAGAAATTCATTTATGATCTGTTCAAAGTTCTGATACAAAGGTCGGTTTAACAGGTGCCTCATGCTCAGACCATAAATACTCAGGATTATTGCTCTGGTTTGTTCTGCCTGGGGCTCTATAAGGTTTAAATTATAAGTGTTTTTTGTTCTAATAACGGGAGAAGTACCTGTTGGTTCAGAAAAGGGTATAATGTTTACATAATTCTTCTTACATCTATGCTTATGCATATATTATTCACTTTTCAAACACGGTACGCTTTGTTCCCCTTGACAACAGGTGTAACTTCATGTTAGGTGCTCAAGTACATTCTAAAGGTGGTGCTGATCTCAACAGCTGTTATGTCTTATCAACACTTAAACATAATCTGGATGGGTCTATAGATAAGATTCCACCTTCTAAGCATAACAGAACAGATTCATATTTAACCAACTTTATACAAAGATTTAAACTGACAGATATATGGAGAGAGAAGAATCGAAAACCGCTCTAGGCAATCATGTCTGATAGCTTGAACAAGGACAATGTAGACGTTCACCTCTGCCGTACATCTTTAACTGACCATAAAGCTATATGCCTGTCTATTAATGTTTCTGCTGGTCCGACATTTGCCTCTCGTTCAAGCTATTGGAAGCTGAACTGTTCTAAACTGCAAAATGGTGAAATCCAAAATAAGATTAGGAATTTGGTTTCATTCAACTAGTCTAAAGCAAAGAAGGAAAACTGTTTTGGACTTAACTGGGAACTTCTCAAATATGAAACAGGAAAATATCAAAGAAGGTTTTGTGCTCCAACAGTCAAAGACAGGAAAGTGGAGGAGTTGAAAATTGTCTCTAGCATAAGTAATTTATTCAGCAAAGACTGAGGGCCTGATCTTCCACCAGATCTCCTAAAGCCGCTAGGGATAGCGGGTAGCGGGAGGGCGTTCCCCCTCAAAGAATGCAATCTTCCACCCTTGCTAAACCCGCTTTTTATAGAAAAGTTAATTCCAGAGGTAGAGCTGTTTGTGCACGTCCACATGTGACCAGGTGGACGCACATTGATGCCATTTAGACACGCTCTTGTACGCGCTGACCACCCGCTACCGCTACCCTGAACCCGTGATGGCAAGATACCGAGTTTACAGAAAGGGCACGCCCATTGCCACACCTACAAAGTGAGTAAGGGAGTCGGCATAGTGGGTAGTGGCTTTAGGTAAGCGGAAGATTGCATTAGCAGTTATTGGAGGTTCCTAAACCCGCAATTTGCGGATAGCGGCTAGTGGGTAGCGGCTAGCGGAAAGCGGCTAGCGGGAAGCGTATGATTGGGGTCTATGACTCCATATCAGAGGAGGAAAAAGAAGAACTATCTTATATCACCAAAAAGCAAAGGGGGGCTTCATTAGGTCTTGTTCTAAGTGGTTAGAAGAAGGTGAGCAAAACTCTCATTATTTTTTTAGCCTGGAGAAATATCACTCCATTAATAATATTAGTTAGCTAAATATTTATGGTGCTATTACTTAAGATCAGTGTAAAATAGGGGACTTTTGTTCAAGCTTTTATAAAGAAATGTATAGATCTAAATGGACTCATGGTGGATTTCTACAAAGCATTTCATACTGTTGAACACCCACTTATCTTGCAGTCCCTTAAGAAATTTGGTTCTGGAAGGAATTTTTCCTCTGCTATCAAAAGTCTATACAACAAAAGTAATAGTTTAACAATTAGACTACCAGATGGCGTGCCCCCCCCCCCCCCCCCCCCCCCCCCCCCCCAGATCCAACATCTCTAGAGGCATTAGACAAGGGTGCCCAGCTTCACCAGACCTGTTCCTACAGCTGCTGGCTCATCATATTAGGATGAGTACTATTCCTCAACTGGCAGATGACATGACATTCTTTCTTAGAGATGAAAATCACATTTCTATTGCAATAAGTAGTATAAATGATTTTTCCAAGGCCTGTGGCTCAAGGCTGAATCTTAATATGTGTGAAATTTTGTCCATTAAGGACTGTTTGAGATCATCTATCTGTAATATTCCCGTCAGAGATGAACTTGTTGACCTGGGTATCAAAATCATCAGGGACCAACATTAAAGAAGTTCATTGAACTTCTCGCCTTTTATCCAAAGGACCAAAAAAAAAAAGTCTGAACCAGTGGCTATTCTGGGATCTCTCTGTCAGAGGTAGAGTCCTGCTCTCTGAGGTAGAAGGTTTATCAGCTTAACATATTTATCTTTGTATGTGGACAACAAACACATTACTGAAATTGACAAGCTACTTTTCAACTTCTTATAGAAAAACAGAACGCATCATTTAAAGAAATCTGTTCGGACAAATGACTATGGAAACAGTGGACTAAATTTTCTAGACTTCTGTACTTTAAAATAAACTGGTTGAAACACTGTATCACCTGGAGATTATACAAAAGTCTTTGGTGCAATCCCTTCAGGTGTTTTCATGCTTTTTAGAGCTCAGCCTACAGTAGAAACCCGACAGCCTCCCTCGTTATCTCTGATACTTAAATTGGTAAAATCTCTTTATCCTGCAACAGTGGCGGGACCAACAAACTGATTAGATCCCTGTTTAAATCACATGTCATCACAGTGGCGTATATGGTTCATACTGGAATAAATTTGTGGAACACATTAACTGGAAAAACGGTCTGGTTCTTACCCAACCATTACTTACTGACCAATAAAGTTAGAGAAATTTCTTTTAAATTAATTCATAAGTTTTACCCGTCAAATGTAAACATTGTTAAAAGGTTCAGGAAAGACATTGATGTGAAATGCACTTTCTTTTCTGTGTGCATTGAAACAGTTTTGTTGTCCAAAACCTCTGGACTGATATTTGCAATTATATTGCTAGTAACATTGAAAGAGAGTTACAGTTGTTTTGAGGGAGATGTGCTCGCTGACTCTAACAGAAAGTCAAAGCCTACTGAGACATTTATTATTATTAATCTCATCATTCTTTTGGCCAAATTTCTTATTCACAAATGTAAGTTCACCCATAAAAAATAACTTTTGTTGCTTTTGTTGTTGCAGTGAGGTCAAGCAGTACATTGACTCAGTTCAGTTTTCTCTTAACCAAAAGGCAACTGTGAATACTTGTAGTCGTTTTGGCATTTTGATGTAATCCCCTACTTCCCCTGGCAAGGTATTTGGTGTGTTGAAATGTTTGTTTTATTTGTTCTTTGTTTACTTGTTTATTCAATTCTGCAGATTTTGCACATTAGTATACCTTATATTTTGGAGGCCTACTGTTCTGTAAACTGTACATATGAAAAATAAAGCTTATTTGAAGAAAAAAAGTGCCTTATGAGGCTTCATCTCAGTCACTAGATACAACTTAATTGTAAAATACTTTTATATTCCAGTTCTCGGGTGTCATTGTTTCATATTGTTGTTTTCATAAGGATGATTCCAGAAACACCATATTAACTTATAAACCAAACAATTATTATTTTAGATAATCGACATGGTTCCGACTATCAAACTTCTGATTAATAATCTAATTCCGTTAATGTAGCATCGGGAGGTACGTGTTTCCGTGGCAACCAGTTGTCGCAGGCAGACTGGTACCATGTTAGATGTTCAAGGGCTAAAAGATGAACCCAAGACGTTAATGACGGAGGACAAAATGAGAGTCACCTATCAATAAATGGAACAAAAGTAAATATGTGATGGGTCCGCGTTTTTTTAAAGAAGGGAGCGGAACCTTTTGCAGCGCTGCCTTGGTTTCTCGGGTCGTCTTTTATTGCTGAACACAACAATGTCTCCTCGGACTAGAGTCATGTCGGGTCGATGACGGTTTCTGTTTTTTTTTTTTTTTTTTTTTTTACTTTTATCAGGAAATGAAGGGCGCAGGATTTAGGTTAGTCCTTTAATACACCTACATTTGAAAACGTAGTTAATGTTAGCTAATAATTTATCGTTAAAACGCGGACTTTAAGAGCAGCAGTCCACCTTAATCGCATTACTTTACGTTTTGTCGTAACGTCACGACTGTTCACCTTCATTTATAAAATATACGGTTCTTTTGATCTATTTTCCAAACAACCATGCACATAAATTTGAGAGAATTAAAAAAAATACTCTTATTTCCCGCTGTTTTATGTTGAATTATTCTGTATAAAAAACATCTAAAATCATATGATCATATTGGGTTTTAATATGAGGCAAATACAACCTCAGATGAACAGCAGTGTTTAACTTTTTACTGTTATATAATTTATTTAAGTCAAAAATACCTAAATCACGAGGGCAGTCCCAAGTACCCCCTTGATGACCAGATCCACCTTCAGCAGCAGTGATGACCTTATCTGTCTCACGGTTGTGGAGGACTTCTGGTCCTTTACAACATCCAGTTCACTGAGGTTCAAGTCTGGACTGACAGAACATTCCAGAACCTTGATTCCTTTATTTTTGATCCATTCTGATGTGGATTTGCTGCTGGGTTTGGGATCTTGGTCCTTTCAGATGACCCACTTTCAGCCAAACTATAACCGTGGGACAAAACAAGCCCAAATCATGAGCCCTCCACCGCCGTGCTGGGTCAGTGGGTAGGAGATGTTTCTACTGAGTTGCTGTGTTAAGGCGTGAAGGCCAAGCAGCTTATCAACCTCATGCTTTCATGTTTTTTTTAGTCAGAAGAGGTTTTGTCCTGGACTTGAACATCGTGAACATTGAATATTCTCAGTGAGGCTCTGACATGTAGCTCCTGGGTTCTGACCTTCAGGTCACACTGTTAAAATTGTGACACAAAAAAAAAAGCTGAGCTTTTCAAGGATTTTCTAAGACCATTTTGGCAGTGTTAACACACAGCAGCACAGAGGCTAACAGTTGCTGATGACATGTACCTCTGCTGTATGTTCTTCCTTCAGCTGCAGGAACATCTGAAATCAGCAGAAGAAGATGTTCTTCTCCCACCTGCGTCTGTGGCTTCAGGCTGGGGTCCACGCCGTCGCCCAGCGGGGCGTCCATAAACTGGCGTCCCTTCAGAACGCTGCCACCCTCCCTCCCAGAAAGATGCAGAGCCTGCTGTACCCCTTCAGTGAGCTGGAGACGTACCTGCACAGGTGCCGTGGTTTGTGTCTGTCACGTTGCAGGTACATTTAATCTCACACTTTCTAACGTTCTCCTCTGGATCTTTGATCAAACCGTCAGGTCTGTGGACAGGACCGAGTTCTACCTCTTTCATCCCAGTCTGGAGGGTTTGATGGAGGCAGAGAAGCTCTTCCAGTCCTCTCCATCTCATAAGATAGATTACTACGCCTCAGCGGAGAGGATGGACCACGTTCCTGCTCTGAAACAGCCGGAGGTCAGCGCTCCCATCCACACAGACTTTATTCACAGCAGGATACAGAACAAATCAGACTTTTACTTTTTCATTTAAATATTAGCTCATTTGATCTTTATTTGAATGTAAATGTATTGAATGTATAATATTGATATGTGATATTGAAATATTAGCTCGTTTGAGTTAATATGTTCATGAAAGGGCCCAAACTTTTTCTTTTTCATCATTACATCATCATTAATTGGAAGAATCTCTGTGTCTGGGACAAAGCCCAAAACACATCTGCAACAGTCCAGAGATAACATGCCAGATGTTGACTGGGAGACATTTTTGAAAAAAACAGAAGTTCATCTTGAATTTAATGGCAGCAACACGACTTGAAAAGGAAAAAACGGTTGTTTCCTTCCAGCCACCAGACTTGTTCGTTTCAACCATTTGCTCATTTTTGGGGCTGATCTCGTGGCTGGATGGCATCAACCGGAGCTCCTGCAGGACAGCTTTGCCCATCTCTCTTTATTCAGTGTACAGTTGCAGAGTACTGCAGAAGAGAAGAAACCCAGGTGTTAAACCAGACGTTGTGCGTATTCTCCCTTCTCGTTTAAAATCTAGACCCAGATGGTCAAATGTGTAGCGTAATGTCTCCTCCTCCTCCTGAAGCCTCATGTATTAGTCAGGAGGAGTCGGCGCTCCATTATAGATCAGCAGATTTATAAAAGTGCAGGCGGCAGAGTTGAGCGGACAGCTCAGGGTGGATCGTTGTGTTGGCAGGACGCCGTCCTGAGTTAGTTACCCCCCCGCTTCTGTCAGTGATGAATTCACACCCCCGCTGGCCGCGAGGACTGCCATCCATCTGCGGGGCGCTGGGGAGACAGATGAAGGCAAAGAAAAGGTGGTTTGGTCCAGATGTCGGAGGGGTTCAGAGGACAAGCCACATCTGATAAGACCAAATTTGATCTGTTTGGGACTAAGGATGTAACGATATGGAAAATCTGATATCTCGATTATAGTGAACAAATTATCACGGTTTACGATATTATCATGATATTCTTAATTGCTGTACAAATTGCCAAAAAAAGACAATTCAAATAATTTCACAAAATCTTGTGATTTTCTTGTCGTACTAAAACATCAGAAGCCAAAATCTTCTCAAAATGAAACTTTCACATTAAACGGAGAAACAACTGGCACAGAAAGAGGTTTTATTTTAAATGAACAAAATAAGTAACAAAGCTGATGTGTCTGGTGCAAATTTAAATAAACACTTTAACAACCAAAGTAGCTCAAAATATGCAAACAATTAGTTTCAGTTAAAATGAAATAAACTTTAAGCTGAACCTTAAATACGTATAAATGTGCAAATAAAAAAACTGTTGTAAAGGAGCCAAATATGTTGTTCTGAATTGTAGTTCACTCTGTGTGTCTGTGGGTGTCGCTGTGTTGTTACCTGAGGGTCAGGTATAAAGGTAGCTGCCTGGTATTGGTTAGGTGGTTTTTGACCGCTGTGGTGCTAACTGCCGGCGTTATGGTTGTCGGATCAGTTAATGGAATAAATTAATATTTTAACTGCATCAGAAGAACATCGTTCCGGTCATTTTTCGATCAACACGCAACAGTAACGTTTACGAAATGTGAGTTAGCGAAGCGCGTCGACCAGGTTACTCTTGGTCAAACATCTCAGTAGCTTGAAGCATTAGCCTTAGCTCCTTCAAGTTGCTTGTACAAATTACAATAAAATGTAAACAAGTGCTCTGCAGACAGAATAACTGTCCTCCACCAGGTGTCCCTCTGCATTCTTAAAAAACAAAAAATATATGCCCAGACCTTGGATTTCGTCATTTTAGTGGGTTGGTAAATGTCGTGCGTGCTATCACCACTTTCCGCCATGCTAACGTTACGATGCTGATGTTATAAGCTACATATTCACGCGAGACACAGTTGCGAGTCGCTCACAGACTTGAATGAGGCTGATATTACATATCCCGGTAATAATGAGATGAAGTCAAACATAAACGGTAATCGTTATCGCGTTAAATTTTACCGCGCTTTACCATAATACCGGTAACCGTATTCTGGAGCCACATAAACTTTATTCCTGCTCAGACAGTTCTATGGCTTTGATGCAACGTTGCTTTAAACTTAACCTGCATCTGGATCCTCTGGTCAAACGGCTTTCATCTTGGATCATTTCAGCCAATCGTACTTGGCTACTTCGCCAAGGCCGCTGCTGTTGCTTGATCAGCCCAAATTCCATTGATTACTAAGTGACCCATAGAACTGAGGTCACCTGTGACCAATTTGCTGTGCTCGTTTCAGCTCTGGCTACACTCAGTTCAGATCTGGCTACGCTCGTCTCAGAGGTCGTTTCAGCAGTGACCCCTGAAACGAGGACATTTGGACAGGTCTAATCAGAATGGATGGGTAGCATAAGCTAAGCTAGAGTTTGCAGACTTTCTTCTTCCAGGGAAAACGATGAGGATGCTTGAAGAGGACTGTGACAAAGGATAAAGAATATTGTACAGAAATGCAGAAGGTTGGTTACTTTGAATAAATAGGGTGAAGACAGTTCTGTGAGTGCTGAAACAGAAGTTGTTTGACGGAGAACCAGGAGAGTGAAGTCCATCCTCACGTCTTCCTGCCTGAGACCACGTCTGCCGGCAGGTGTCCTGTTCCTTTCGTTCAGTCTTTGGTCTGAATTTGTTTTCCAGGTGTGTTTCATCGGCAGAAGCAACGTGGGGAAGTCGTCTCTCATCAAAGCTCTATTCTCTCTCACTCCTGAGGTCGAAGTCCGAGTCTCCAAAACCTTGGTGAGTCTTCCCAGTCCGTGCACAGATATCTTAATTTCCATGTTTGGATAGAGCTTCCCTGGACATCCAGAGACAAATGCTGCTGTTCTGTGTCAGCTTTGAGAACTTCCAGGTTTGGAGTTTGACACTGGACACCCTGGTTGATGTTGCATGTTTGGAAAGAAGCTCCAACACGGTGTCTGTGTTCAGATTTATGCAGCTTTAACTGCACCTGGATGTGTGAGTTTGTGAGATTATCAGTCATCAATAATGGTAGGCTAGAACAAGACAGAAAAGAAGAACTGGATGATGACGAGAGCACAAACAACACTCCTGTAAGTAACATTCAGGGTTCCCACGCGTCCTGGAAAACCTGGAAAACCTGGAAAATGATTGACCAATTTTCCAGTCATGGAAAACATATGGAAAATGAGAAAAAATGCCAAATGTCCTGGAAACCATTAAGTTATCCTGGAAAATTATTCATCCTCCCCCTGTCTTGTGAGCGAATGCAAACGTGTTAAAAGTTATGCGCATAAATGTCTGTCATCAACACTGAGGCACAGCGCTTCTCTAGCTGGCGCAGTGCCCCACGTGAAGCTACCAATCAATCAAATTCGCATGTCTGCTTAGCGCAGTCCTGCAACGAGTGCTTCCAGTTGACTTTGTCACAGCATTTAGCGGCTTTTCAGACCGCATTAAGAACTTTGCGCCATGAGACAAAAGTAGCGACTGTAAATTGAAAAGTGTCCTCGTGTGTGAGGTCTTTCACTCCAATGACCATCGGCTCCTCACTGTCCTCTGATGAGTGACATCACCAACACAGTCACATCATTACGTGGCCGCCATTCTGGTCCTATGGCCGGTTCTCCTAATACATCCATGCTGTCTGCAGGTATTTCTTGTTATAAGAGGCAGTATGGCGCTACACCTACGACATGTGGTTGACCTGTGATTGTCTGGGCTGTTAATGAACGAGGGCAAGTGCGTTCCGTTTCCCTCTTCCATTCCCTCTCCTGCCCACTTCCCCTCCACTCTCCAAGTGGCCTCCGTGTGACGTATTAAGGGCTGAGGGCGATTGAGTGGGAAACGTAACCCGCTTTTGAAACGCAGCCATAGTGTCGTTTATGGAGTTGGCCGTGCGCAGTGAGCAACGTATTTCTGATTTCAGCGGTTCAAGGTAATAACGGTTAACAGATAATTAATGGGCCACGTTTCAACTTTATTAGGAATTCAGTTACCGTATTTTCCGCACTAAAGCCTTTAACCCTTTAAGCGCCAAAGTCGCAATATTGCGACTTTGCTGTATCTATAAATGTGGTGCCGAAACGTGTCACTACTTTTCACCAGGAGATAGGAGACATGTGTGCCTGTAATCTGAGTAGATTTTTTGGGGGTGGTGTCATTCAAAGTTTCAGAGAAAAAGAGTTTGCAAAACACCCTCCGTCGTAGAGTGGCGGCGGCGCAGCGGCGATTGTACTGCTGAACGGAGCGAGAACAGAACAGAGCGAAATAGTATTTTTCTCATTTACTTACGATGCTGAGAGGTTGATTTACCATTGACGAAGTACTTCGTCAGTTACTGGCTGACTCCTATTCCGAGGAGGAAAACGTAGAGTTGTTCAGTGACGAAGAAACTGACATGAGTAGTGACGGGTCCGCGCGCCATAGTCCACAACCATCACACAGTATAGCAGGTGCTTCACCTCAGTGTGGCTTGCAAAAACCAAGCAGAGGACGTGGTCGGGATGTCAGAGGGTTTCATGACACTGCGATTATAGGTGAATGTAGCAGGGATGAAAACAGCCGCGGTTGTGGGAGACGCGGGAGAAAACACACCGCAAATGGCGGTGGAAATGGCGTTCAACGCCGCACCACAAGTCACGCGGCAATGATTATAATGATGATGGCTGGGAATTCTTGAGAGGAGAGGAAGAATATCTAAAGCGGATCCCAAATTTTGACGAGCCTGTTGGTTATTGTGGAGACGATCTGACAAATTTTGAGCCACTTGATTTCATCTTTCTTTTTCTGAATGATGAATTCTGGAGCCTCATCACCCGTGAAACATCCGTCAGTGTGGAGTAGGTCTTTGTGCTGTGCCTTGCAATGAAAGATACCACACACTGAAAAACTACTAGCAGTGCCATCTTGATCATTGAAGGTCTTTGAAAATAATACAATTCCATATGGCCCCCAAACAGTGCCTAAAGATTATACAAATTGGATCAGTGAATTTATTTCTATCAAAGATTTTATTTCATACTGAATATATTTCACATTGACTGTTGAAAGTATTCCCTTATCTCAAACCGCTCAAATTATAGCCTTTTGAAATCTTTATAAGAAAATTGACATTTTCCAATATGGCCGCCACCTCTTGATGTCACCAATATGCAAATTAGTTGACAATTTACTTACAGCCCAAATTTTGCTTCAACAATATTTCTCAATTATAGTATGCCCTTATCTCAAACCACTTTCAAATTGCAGCCTTTTGAAATCTTGAAAACAAAAATGGATGTTTTCTATGCCTGCCACCTGGTGATGTCACAATAATCAAATTAGATGACAAATCTACTTCCATCCCAAATTTTGGTTCATACTGAAGATATTTCTCATTTACAGTATGCCTTTATCTCAAACCACTTTAAAATTATAGCCTTTTGAAACCTTGATATCAAAATTGAACATTTCCCAATATGGCCGCCACCTTGTGACGTCATAATATGCAAATTATTTGAATAATTTCACTCCTATCACAAACTTTGAGTCATACTGAACAATTTTCTCATTGACAATTTTCTCATCTCAAACTGCTTTCAAGTTATAGCCTTTTGAAATCTTGATATCAAAATTTAATATTTTCTTGAAAAAACTCAGGCGCCTAAAGGGTTAATTTTCTCAAAAAACGACAGTGCGCCTTATATATGGATCAGTTGGTTAATTGGTTGATCCATACTAGTTGTACACGGCGCTCAACTATCGACTATCTGCCGGATTAGCTATAAAAGGCTAACAATCCTCATATTCCCTTTTAAGACACAAAGTCTTATCATTCACACTTGGTGAATCTCTAATCTCACCAATAAGTACGACTGGTAAACTACAACGCCACACCGCACCAGCATTACGGCTACCGTAGTCAGTAAACACTGGTACTGTGCTTACTCACAGTCCCACACCCACAGCACAGCTCCATCTAGTGGATGCATAGCGCAACCCCAGTCAAACGTTTGACTGCAGTATCTTCTATTCTATGCGCCTTATAATCCGGTGCGCCCTATAGTGCGGAAAATACGGTATATAAAAATACTGTGTATGTACATGGATAGATGGGGAGAAGGAATTAGAGAGATTAGCGACTTTTCATGTAGTCTTAAACTCCTTAATTTAAAATGAAAGTAGTTGTCAACAGAGTGAGATGTGCAGAGACCACAGAGAAAAATGAGAAAAGTAGGCAGCGAAAAATTAACATGTTCAACATACATTTAATTTAAACCACTGGCATTTCTTATTTCCAATGTTGTTAGCATATAAGTGAATGTGATTTAACATGGCTAAATTAGCATTAGAGCTGTCAATCAGGTAAAGTTATGGTTGGTAATCCTGGAGAGCTAGCAAGAGAGCTAGTGAGATTTAAAAAGTGGCACCTTCTCTGTGTTCAACCCCCAACTTTTAAATAAATCAAATGCAATTCAAAGGGCTTGACAGGTTGATTATACAACATTAACAGGCAGTAATAGACATCTTAAAATCTGTATTGTCCTCTAATTACAGGAGTGAGTGACAATGTCAGGAAGACAGTCCAAATTCAAAAGTGAGTGGAAGGAAGACCCCCAGTTCAGGGACTGGCTAGGAGATGTGTCCGGAGATATAAAAAGCATACTGCAAGATTTGCAGAAAGTCTTTCGATGTTGGCAACATGGGTGTCTCAGCTCTCAAGAGTCATGCGCGGGCAAGGCCACATTAAGACAGCTGGACAATTAAAACAAGAGAGACGAATGACAAATTTTATGAGGAGTACAACCAACAAAGAACCACAAACAGCCACTGTACATAAGGAAGGTGTCAGTCAGGGAAATATAGCATCACAAGGCTCCAGTTCAGAAACACGAGGAAGCTCACCATTTTTTTCGAGCCAAGCCGTGTTTGAAGCAGAGATTCGCTGGGTAATCAAGATGGTAAAGTCGCACTATTCATTCAATTCCAGCTCTGACATCTCAGCAATTTTTGGACAGATGTTCCCAGACAGTGCGATTGCTAAACAGTTTTCATGTAGTGCAACAAAGTCTGCTTATCTTATATGTTTTGGTTTAGGTCCTTATTTCAAAGAACAGCTGATCAAAGATATAAGAAAGGCACAATGCTATGTTATATCTTTTGATGAATGTCTAAACAAAGTGACACAGACAGAACAGTTAGATGTTGTAGTGCGGTACTAGAATGAATGTGAAGGGAAGGTTGTGGTGCATTATTTTAGTGCTGGGCAATATGACGATATATATCGTGAGGACAATATAAAAGTGTATATCGTGCCATTTCTCTTCTATCGTTTCTATCGTTTCTATCATTTCTAACCTAATTTTATCAATTATTTCAGCAAATATGTAATTAAATAACCTGCAATGATAAATTTGATAGAATCACATCTACTTCTACAAAGTAGCCTTTTATAATTTTCACTTTTATTCATGGTTAATGCCTTAAACAGAGTTCTCCTCAACCCTGATGTTTACTTTAGACACTTTATATTGGTTTGCAAACTTTGCACTACAAGGTTTCAGAAAGTTGAAAAATAATTTGTGTTTATTTTTTATAGCTGAACTTCAGTGCAAAAATGTGTTTTTCCTCTCAGAAACTGTTGTGCACTTTAAAAAAAATGTGAAAGCTACTGTACCTCTGTACCTACCTGTTTTTGCTGAACGGGTTTGCTAAAATGTATGTTTGTGACAGTTCAGCTAAATGTCCTTTAAAAATAAAGTTGAAAAGTAAGCAATGAAATTTTTGTCAAACTTTTCAGAGAATAACTGAAAACATACTTTATTATGGTATATCGTGATATATATCGTTATCGTGATATAAAATAGTCCATATCGTGATATATGATTTTTTCCATATCGCCCAGCACTACATTATTTTGACTCAGAGTTTATGGGACACACTCAAGCAGAGAAGCTTCTGGAAAAAGTAAAGAGAGCCCTGTCACCGCTCAATCCCAGCAAGCTCCTACAGATTTCAATGGATGCCCCAGCTGTCAACTGGAAGTTCCTGAGGCTGTTCCAAGAGGACAAGAGCCAAGAGGACCCAGATGCACCAAAGATAATCAACCCGGGAAGCTGTGGTTTGCATATTGTGCATTCAAGTTTTCAGGACGGAGAGAGAGAAACAGGTTGGAGGATGGGAGATGTGCTCAGAGCTCTTTGGCAGGTCTTCCATGATTCACCAGCAAGACGAGATGACTTCATTGAGGTGACCAAAACAACAAAATTTCCTCTGAAGTTCTGTGCCCATCGATGGGTTGAAGATTTAGCAGTTGCCGAGCAAGCAATAGAACTGTGGCCAGCTGTGCAACAGTACATCAGAAGCCACCAGAAACTCCCAAAAAGCAAAGTACCATCATCTGCATCCTACTGTACAGTGAAAGGGGCTACTGATGACCCTCTTTTTCAGGCTAAGCTCCAGTTTTTTGCATTTGTTGCCAGACAGCTGAAGCCTTTTTTGGAGAAATTCCAGACAGATGTGCCAATGGTGCCCTTCTTGGCAAAAGAGCGCCAGTCTATTCTGAGACACTTGCTGTCATGCTTTATCAAAAAGGAAGAATTGGAGAAGAGGAAAACACCTGTCCAGCTGCTGAAATTGGACCTCCAAGACAAACCAATCCATGTGCCACTCAAACAGCTGGACATAGGCTTTGCCACAAAGCAAGCTTTAGAGAAGGCATCCGAAAAGCTCCAGGAAAATCCAGTGAACATACAGGTGTTCAAGAAAGAATGCGTCTCCTTCCTTGCTGTGACCTGCAAAAAAATGATGGAGAGAAGTCCTCTTGTGTACCCAGCGGTGCGGCACATGAGCTCCCTTGACCCTGTGATCATGGTGACAGAGGCTGAAAGCGCAATAGCAATGTTTGAGAAACTCCTACAGGTTCTCCTTGATGCAGGATGGCGCACTGCCTCAGAGTGTGACAAAGTCCTTGCTCAATATAAAGCTTTCTCATTGCATGCCAGCGCAAACCATAAAGCAGAAATCCAAGATTTTGTGTACAGTTGCCAGCTGGATGAATTTCTTGGAAAATTTGTCAGTGGCAGAGAAAAGTATGCAGCACTTTGGGACCTGATGAAATGTCTCCGCACACTGTCTCATGGACAAGCAGCAGTAGAAAGAGGCTACTCTGTCAACAAGGACATGCTTGTCCAAAACTTGAAGGAGAAGAGTCTAATAGCGTTGCGCTTGGTTCAGGATGCAATGGCTGAGTGTGCAGTAGATGAAGCCCTGCCAAAAGACCTCATTCAGCATTGCAAAGGAGCGAGGATGAGGTACATGCAGTACCTTGAGGATGAGAAAAAGAAAAAAGAACAAACTGCAAATGAGAAAAAAAGAAAGGAGCTCCACCAAGAAATAGAAAATGTGAAAGCAAAACAGAGAAGAATAATGAAAAGCAGCGAGATGATGCAGAAAGAGGCAGACGAAATGGCAGTGAATGCAGAAAAAAAACACGACTTCACATTACTGACCAAATCAAATGCGTGCCGGAGAAGTGTGGCAGAGAAAAAGGAAGAGCTGGAAGCTCTAGCACAAACACTGGATAGCCTGCAGGAGAGTGTCAAGAAGCTGCAGTAGCTGAGGAACTTTTTTTTTTTAGGTAACATTTTTATTAGAATGACATATTGCTTTGTTTTACATTGACCTTTTTGCACTGCAGGATACAAATATATTTATTTTGATATTTAGATATATTTATGAAAATGTATGTTCTGCTTGGCTATTTTGGCAGTGATTTTGATTTTTATTATGTTTGAGAAATGCCAGCTGTGTAAAGTAAACTGAGTTGTGCACTAAACTGAGATGAAACTCAGGAAATTGTTCTTCTGTGATTTATTGAAAATATACAAATAGTTTTAGAGGAAGTGCAGGAGAAAAAGCAAGAGAGAAGGGAAAGTTGAGTTAGGAATTGCCCAGTTGAACATTTAAACTCCAATTAGTCCTCCTAATGAAGTGTTACGGTGTAATCTGTGGGTGTGTTTGCATTATTCCATGATAAATTTGTCATAATTTCAGAGAATTTAGGAGATTATCTCATACATAAATTACAGCCATAGATTGCACATCAGATGTCTGAGGAATAAACATAGAAACAGTCTGGCTAAATGCAAGGTACAACTGTTGAAAAAAAAACAGTAATCACGTCATAGACTGATACAGTGTATGACGTGATTACTTGTCTCTGTAGCGGCTGAAAATGTCCTGGAAAACGTCCTGGAATATAATATCAAGGAAAGAGTGGGAACCCTGAACGTGTGACCTGTAAGATGGAGACAAACCTTTAAAATGTTTATAAATCAACCAAATGAATGTCAGTACACCAGAAAACAACCATCTAAAAAAGAACTGGACAAACTTCCTGAGATGTCACCCACAGCTTTCTGAAGACAGTTTTGAAGACTCTTTTTCATCTTACTGCACAACACCTTGTTGGTAGGACCTAAATTCCCAAGTTTACCAGAATGTCCTCCAGGTTAATGTCAGAATGTAACCCCCGAGAAACCATGGAAGAACCAAGGGGAAACCATGGAGGAAGCATGGGCTAACCTTGGGAGAACCATGGATTAACATGGGGGAACCTTGGAAGTACATGAGTGGAGACCATGGAGGAAGCTTGGGCTAACCATAGGAGAACCATGGGTCAACATGAGAAACCAAGGGGAAACCATGGAGGAAGCATGGCCTAGCCATAGGAGAACCATGGATTAACATGGGGGAACCTTGGAAGAACCGAGTGGAAACCATGGAGGAAGCTTGGGCTAACCATAGGAGAACCATGGGTCAACATGAGGAACCAAGGGGAAACCATGGAGGAAGCTTTGGCTAACCATAGGAGAACCATGGATTAACATGGGGGAACCTTGGAAGAACCAAGGGGAAACCATGGAGGAAGCTTGGGCTAACCATAGGAGAACCATGGATTAACATGGGGGAACCTTGGAAGAACCGAGTGGAAACCATGGAGGAAGCTTGGGCTAACCATAGGAGAACCATGGATTAACATGGGGGAACCTTGGAAGAACCGAGTGGAAACCATGGAGGAAGCTTGGGCTAACCATAGGAGAACCATGGGTCAACATGAGGAACCAAGGGGAAACCATGGAGGAAGCTTGGGCTAACAATAGGAGAACCATGGGTTAACATGGGGGAACCTTGGAAGAACCAAGGGGAAACCTTGGAGGAAGCTTGGGCTAACCATAGGAGAACCATGGGTCAACATGTGGAACCAAAGGGAAACCATGGAGGAAGCTTTGGCTAACCATAGGAGAACCATGGGTCAACATGAGGAACCAAGGGGAAACCATGGAGGAAGCTTGGGCTAACCTTGGGAGAACCATGGATCAACATGTGGAACCAAGGGGGAACCATGGAAGAACCAAGGGGGAAACCACTGTGGAACCGTGAGAGAAGTATTAGGGAGCCAAGTAGGGGTCATAGAGGAATCAGCAAGGAACCATGGAGGAACTAAACCAGACATCCTACAAATGTGTGAAGAAGCAGTTGTAGAAAGAGGAATGTTCCAGAATCAGATTGTCTTGATGTCACTGCTGCCAAAGAAGGTTCAACCAGCTGTTAACTTCAAGTAGAAACGTACCTTTTCCTCCAGAACTGTGAATGTTTGATGGGTGCATGTTTTATAAAAAGATAGTAAATTATATATATATATTTTTTTTATTGTTCCTTTGTCAGGGTCACACTAAGAAGATGAACTTCTTCAGAGTGGGCAAAGCTTTCACCCTCGTGGACATGCCGGGATACGGACACAGAGCTCCAAGAGACTTTGTGGACATGGTGGAGTCTTACCTTCACACAAGGAAGAAGTACGTTGTGGTTCTTCTGTGTCCACCTGTTCCGTCCAGATCCTGACGTGTCGTCACCACTAGACCTGGAACCGCTCTGATATTATTACATGTTGTTTGTGATGACGTCCACCAGATGGTGCTGTCTACAGGGGAAACATTCATTACAGTCATTAGTATCGTGTGTTGTATGATTAATTATATTATATGATGGTAATATATAGTTGGTCTGTCTGTCTCGTGTTCTTCCAGCCTTGTGAGGACGTTCCTGTTGGTGGACGGCAGCGTTGGTCTTCAGAAGACCGACATGATTGCCCTGGAGATGTGTGAGGAGACCAGATGTCCTTATGTGGTAGGAAGCTCGCAGGATTTTACCTGTTAAGGGTCTCATCAGGCTGATTAGCTGCGGAGGAATTAAATACAACTCAGAATTCCTGTTTTAGATCCAGAACTGTTTAGGCCAGTCAGGATTCCTGATTTTTTTTTTCTCCAAAATTTAGATTAAGAAGAATACATACAGCTGGAATTTTGGCCCATTTGTCCAAATTTAGAGGTTAATTTGGTGTCTTGTCTCTTTAGAAGACCCAACCCAGCCCAGGCTTTGACTTGTCCGATGTCAGTATATCGAGAGAATCTATTTCTTCTCATGATACTGAAAAAGCCCCTGGAGAAACTCAGCTCCACATCATGATGCTTCCACCTCCATGCTTCAGAGCTGGGATGGGATTCTGATGCTGCCTCCTTAAACCCTTCCAACAGTCATTATGACCAAACAGTTCAGTTTTAGTCTCGTCAGACCACAAAAATGAAGGTCTTCATCTCCATGTGCAGCTGTAAGCTGTAGTCTGGCTTTTTGAAGGTGGCTTTGGAGCACTTTGTGTATTAATATTAAACAGATGAACGTGGGACCTTCAGGTATCTGGAGTTGTAACCAAGGATGAGGCAGATTTGTAAAATTTGTGTAATGTCAGAAAAATGAGAGATTTTTTACTTCCACTAAGCTGACTGTGTCCTTAAACAGCTTTGACAACTCCACATGAAGGTCTTCTGGCATTAGAAGCCTTTATAGGCTGACTGACACCTGTGGATGGCATCATGGGAAAATTAAAAGAACAATCAGCCAAGATATCAGGAGAAGAATGGTGGACCTTCATGAGTCTGGTTCATCCTCGGGTACGGTTTCCACATCCCTGAAGGTCCCAGAGTGATTGGAAGCATCATGATGTCATTGTGACATACAGTCATGACTGAAAGTAAAGGCACCCTTGCACATAAAGACCAAACATCTCCAAATGTCGGTAAAATAAGTTTAAATTGACAACGGTTTTTGGTGTCTCAAAATCTTTATTAAACTAATAATAACACAGAAACTTTGTTTTTTAATCATAACTTAATATTTTATTTTAAATAATATATTACACAGAAATTGCTGTGGCAAAAGTATTGACACCTTGATTTCAATATTTGGTAGCACATCCTTTGGAGAACATGACTGCTGTCAAACGCTTCCTATAGGTTTCAGTGAGATGCCTCCACCTCTCTACGGCCAGTTTGGCCCACTCTCCTTTAGCAAACTGCTCCAGTTGACCCGGATTAGAAGGGTGCCTTCTTCCAACTGCCATTTTCAGATCCCTCCACAGGTGTTCAATGGGACTGAGATCTGGACTCATTGCGGGCCACTTTAGAACAGTCCAGCGTTTTCTGTTGAACAATTCCTGGGTGCTTTTTGATGTGTGTTGTGGGTCGTTGTTCTGCTGGAACACCCATGATGTTCGACCCAGACCCGGCTTCATGACATTTGGTGAAACATTTCTCTCCAAAATACCTTGGTAATTGCCAGATTTCATAATCCCACGCACACATTCAAGGCACCCAGCACCAGAGGCTGCAAAACAACCCCAAAACATTAGTGAACCTCCTCCATGTTTGACTGTAGGGAGGCTGTTCTTCTGCTTGAAAGCTTCATTTCTTTTCCTGTAAACACTATATGATTTACCAAAAAGCTCCAGTTTTGTCTCATCTGTCCACAGGACATTTTCCCAGAAGGATTTTGGCTTGTTCAGGTGTGTTTTGGGGCTTTCTTGTGTCTGTGTTTCAGTAGAGGCTTCCTTCTGGGTCTTCTACCATAGAGCCCTCTTTCATTGAGCTGGCGATGGATGGTACGCGTTGAAATAATTATACCTTGTGTCTGAAGGTCAGCTTGAATCTGTTTAGCAGTTGTCCGAGGTTCTTCTGCCACCGTTCCAACAATCCTTCGCTGCATTCTTTTGTCCATAATTCTCTTTCATCCACTTCTTGGAAGGTTGGCTACCGTACCATGAGCCTTAAACGTCTTTATAACATTTCTCACAGTGGATGCAGGAACATGAAGGTCTCTGCAGATGGACTTGTAGCCTTCAGATTGTCTATACTTTGCTACAATCTTTTCTTTGACTTCCTCAGACAATCCTCTTCTTTTCTTTCTTCTGTCCATGCTCAGTATGGTCATGCAGTGACTCACATCAGCAGAATGAGGGGGTTGCTCCTTTAAACTGGTTGGATGACTGATTACTAGATTGCTGTCACCTGTAAACTCACCACAGGTGAGTTCAAGGTGAATGACCTGCTTGAAATTCTTTTATTCTTTGTAAATCTAAAAAAGTGTCAAAACTTTTGTCACAGAATTTTCTGTGTAATATATTATTTAAAATTTAATATTAAGTTCTGATTAAAAAACAAAGTTTCTGTGTTATTATTAGTTTAATAAAGAATTTGAGACACCAAAAACTTTTGTCAATTTCAACTTATTTTACAGACATTTGGAGATGTTTGGTCTTTACGTACAAGGGTGCCAAAACTTTCAGCCATGACGGTAGATAAGGACAACAAAGTGATACTTGAGCGGCCTTTATACCTTCCCTCTAGTTCCCTCCACCAGTCTGGTCAGAACCTTGTTGTGTTGTCAAGAGTAAAGGACCAAATTTCCCATCAGATACTGGGAGAAGCTTTTGGAGGACTACCTGAAACAGATCCAACTCATCCTTGAATTAACCTTTCGGTAAGCACCGCCCCCTCCCTAGTTACTGTTGCTAGGTCGGACAAACTTTTTGCTCCTCTGTTAAGGACTGTGTTAATTCGCTATTTTTCCAATGTGTATCATCAGTGTTAATATCACACTATAATAACTCCATGGTGAAATATTGCTGCTGGGGACCTGCAACAGTGACTCGAGGTGTCCAGAACATTTGGAGGGACATTTTTATTCCCCTTTAACAAGATAAAACAAACACTGGAAAAAAGCAGTGTGGGTTAAGTTGTGTGTCCGTCCACACAATCAACTGAACGTGGTGAAAGTTACAAAATACACCTACATTTACTCCAAGGTAAGTTAGCTTTGTTTATTAGATGATTGATTTAACCACCGTTTAATAAAAGTAATATGATTTAGCAGCATGGAGGGTGATGAGTGAAAACATCTCTCTGTTAGCATTCCGGCTAGCTTGCTAGCCACCTATTAGCCTGCCTCGTTGTCTACAAATATATATGGCCCTGGATATTTATTTTGTTAGGTATAAGGTGAGGCTAGTGATGTTAACGTCACTTTATTAATTATATTAATACAATGCTGCGACTGTCTGATGTTAACATAGCTCTGGTGTGGGACAGACCTATGGACCAGAGCTAATGCTAATGCTAACAGAGAACTCATCACCCTCCATGCTGCTAAATCATATTATTACTTTTACCAAACTGTGGTTAAATCAATCATCTAAAAAACAAAGTAAACTTACCTTGGAGTAAATGTTGGTGTGTTTTGTAACTTTCCCCACGTTCAGTTGATTGTGTGGACGGACACAACTGAACCCACAGCTGCATTCTCCAGCGTTTGTTTTATCTTGTTAAAGGGAATAAAAATGTCCCTCCAAATGTTCTGGACACCTCGAGTCACTGTTGCAGGTCCCCAGCAGCAATATTTCACCATGGCGTTATTATAGTATAATATTAACACTGATGATACACATCGGAAAAAATGGCGAATTATTATATTTAAATTGATCTGAACGACATCCAGCTTCAGGGAAAGAAACAAATCTAAATGTGTATAAATATTCTGTTAGTCTTATACAGGCATCATAAACTTTCAAACACCCTTCAGAGACAGAAACAGCAGCTTCAGCTGTGAAGCATCATGGGATACAGAAATAACTTGACTGCTCCTGACCCAGAAACCGTCCCCGGCAGCAGAGCTTCCATCCTCATTAACCAGCTCCATTCCTCTTCCTGCTCCAGACCCTCCTCATTACATCCACACCAGATTAACGCTGAACGCTCCCACTCAGCTATTTAAAATCCCCCGTCTGCTCAGAAACGCCAGCGCTGCGGTCAGTTACTCACGCTGTCAGGGCGCTTTAACACATTAGGACCGTCTCTGAGCTCAGGTGGGTTCAGTTCTGAGTCTGAAAGCGACTCGTTGAAACCTGCTGCAGTGGAAACAGACATGGAGCAGTTTGAACGCCGTCAGGAAGGTTTACAGTGCTAGGGTTCCTCTGTTGCATACACAAATGTAAAATGAACTCTGGAAGTCACAGACTGGAAGTTGCAGTTTGGTTTCTGTCCAGCAGATGTCAGTAAAAGCCTCCTCACAGCATGTAAGAGCCCAAAACCCTTTTAAGTGTTGTGATAAGCAGTAAAATCTTCACTCGTTTGGACTCTGTCACAGCCGTTGTTGTGTGGTGGTACATGTTTTTTTACATGCAGATAAAATTGTTTTATCGTTCAGGTGGTGGTGACAAAGATTGACAAATGTGGGCACGGAGTGCTGCTGACGAACCTGCTGAATCTTCAGGATGTGGTGAAAACACACACCACGAGCTGCTTCCCGCAGCCATTTCTGATCAGGTGACGTCCCAAATCCTCTCACAGATCTACATCTCACTGTGAACGGAACTTGTAGAAACCACAGTCAGAAGAGTTACTCCCACATGTTCGCTTTAGCTTCACCCCAGAAGCTGGAGTGTTATATATATACTATAAATAACATGTAAAAAAAAACAGAAATGAAACAACATCTGTTCTACATGTCTGTGTGTCAGCATGGACGTCTTCCCATGGTTCCTGTAGATGTGACACCTGGTAGTAAAATCCAGACATTTAAGCTCTTTTGGGGTCTTTCAGATCTTCTGATGTGTTCAGGACGAACAGTGGCTGTATATCAGTCAGAGCCCAGACTTTAACCCCACAGACATGCTGTGGAACCACCTCAAGAGAGCTGCTCACGCTAGACCTAGCTTATCAGAATCAAAACATCGCTCCAGTGGCGAAGCATAGTGGAGGGAGAACCATACCATGATCTGGGCTTGTTTTGCAGCCCCAAGGCCTGGCAACTTGCTTTTATGGATGGGGAAAATTGATTAACAAGGGTACAATGGAGGAACCTTGGGGGAACCATGGAGGAACCCTGGGGGAACCATGAGGAACCATGGAAAAACCCTGGGGTAACCATGGGTAACCATGGAGGAACCTTGGGGGAACCATGAAGGACAATGGGGAACCATGGAAGAACCCTTGGGGAACCATGGGTAATCATGGAGGAACCATGGGGTAACCATGGAGGACAATGGGGAATCATGGAGGAACCCTGGTGGAACCACGGGTAATCATGGAGGAACCATGGGGTAACCATGAAGGACAATGTGGAACCATGGAGGAACCCTGGGGGGCCCATGGGTAACCATAGAAAAACCCTGGGGTAACCATGGAAGAACCTTGGGGTAACCATGGAGGAACCCTGGGGAACCATGGGTAACCATGGAAGAACCTTGGGGAACCATGGAGGAACCCTGGTGAACCATGGGTAACCATGGAAGAACCTTGGGGTAACCATGGAGGAACCCTGGGGAACCATGGGTAACCATGGAAGAACCTTGGGGTAACCATGGAGGAACCCTGGGGAACCATGGGTAACCATGGAAGAACCTTGGGGTAACCATGGAGGAACCCTGGGTAACCATGGAGGAACCCTGGGGAACCATGGAAGAACCTTGGGGTAACCATGGAGGAACCCTGGGGAACCAAGGGTAAACATGGAAGAGCCTTGGGGTAACCATGGAGGAACCCTGGGGAACCATGGGTAACCATGGAAGAACCTTGGGGTAACCATGGAGGAACCCTGGGGAACCATGGGTAACCATGGAAGAACCTTGGGGTAACCATGGAGGAACCCTGGGGAACCATGGAGGAACCCTGGGGAACCATGGAAGAGCCTTGGGGTAACCATGGGTAAACATGGAGGAACCCTGGGGTAACCATATACGAACCCTGGGGGACCCATGGGCAACCATAAAAAAACCCAGGGGTAAACATGGGTAACCACGGAGGAACCCTGGGGAACCATGGGTAACCATGGAAGAACCTTGGGGTAACCATGGAAGAACCTTGGGTAACCATGGGTAACCATGGAGGAACCCTGGGGAACCATGGGTAACCATGGAGGAGCCTTGGGGAACCATGGAAGAACCTTGGGGGAACCATAAGGGTAACCATGGAGGAACCCTGGGGGAGCTATGGAGGAACCATCAGAGAACCATGGGGGGATCATGATACAGTCAGACCGTACACCTGGAAAGAGAAATTCCTCCAGAATGTTGTGCTAAATATAGACACGTGTTGCATCGTAAAGCGAACTGAGTTGCTTCAAGGTCAGAGCTTTTATAATCATGTTGAGGCCAAGGACCGATGACTCAGAGATCATTTAAACCATTATATACTCTGAATTCTGTCTTTTGTGTTTTGCCATCATAAATCATACTTTAGTGGAATAGTCTTGTTCATAAAACAAATGTTAACCTTGAAACTCTGGAGGAATCTGGGATGGACCGTCACTCAGAGGAACAGTGTATTGCAGTAACTGAGGAGTACCACAAGGCTCCGGATGAGGACCACAGCCTCTTTAACTCTGCATGCTCCCACTCAGTGTCTTTTTGTGTTATTTATTATGAATTTCAGTTCATATGCAGATGACAGTCTGCTTTATGTTTCCAGTCAGTATTCCTGTTATTTAAATTTTTTTCTTCATGGATTGCTTCAGCTTTCCTTCTCTTTTTTGGACAGCTCTTTGCATTACTGGGGAGTCCACCTGCTGAGATGCTTCATCGCTCATGCAGCAGGCAGCATCAAGTTGAAGGACACGTCTTCCAGCTGATCGGAGGACTCGGACTGCAGACTTGTCTTTTACAAACCTTTACAAAAGTATCAAAGACTGCATGGACGCCGCTGGAACCACAGTTTTCTAATAAAATATAAAACACCTCTGGCTGACTTGACTGTCACTTTAATCTCATATTTATGTGCTGAAGAAGAGATGTTTAAATGTTTGATTAGACTTTGATAATGTAAATGTTACGCTGCAGCTGGACTGGGTTGGAACGGCTGTAGATGAGCTGCCATAAACGCTTTTATAGACGCCGCTCTGCAGAAGGTCAAGGTTTACCGCTGAAACGTTCTGTTGCTTGACAAACTTACTCAGATGGACACTTTCCCCCCATTTTAAACTTGTTTTTGTTTTTGTAAAAGCATAAAATCACCAGATGGTAGTGGGTCTCTGGTGACAAATACAGCTTCAATGATGCGTCAGGTCATTCAGGTTCTTGGTCAGGTTGAGGTTTGGACGTTAAACCAGGTCATTTAAAAGCATTGATTCTCCGTTTACGTCTCATGTAGATTCGCTGGGTTAAGATC
This sequence comes from Hirundichthys speculiger, assembly GCA_018398805.1. NCBI lineage: Eukaryota > Metazoa > Chordata > Actinopteri > Beloniformes > Exocoetidae > Hirundichthys > Hirundichthys speculiger. The sequence continues at coordinate 133,545 of JAGFBZ010000516.1, forward strand.
CACCAACTCCACACCATGACCCCTCCACTGCCGTGCTTGACAGCTGTTTCTGTTGAAATGCTGTGCTTGGTTTTCTCCAAAAACGGTCCTGGGACTCCACTTTGGGCTCCGTCTAGTTTACTACATTGACACAATCCAGGAAGTGACTTTTTTTTTTCTTTTTTTGTCGTTGTTTATAAGGGTTTTTTTTTTTTTTTTTTTTTTTTACTTTATTAGCAAATCTTGCTATACAAAAATCATAAGGTATACAATGGTATGGCACAGCACATACAATGATGGAGTAAATTATAAAAAATATATAGTATGAATAAGAAGTCATAATATAGATAATCAAGGTAACAGTCATAATAATAATAATAATAATAATAAGATGAATAAGTAAATAAATAGAGAATAAAATAAATACAAAAATAAATAAAACAGGAGAATAAAACAGGTATGAGGAATAGAATCAGATGCATAGAAAACAATTAGGAAAGGACAGTTATAAATAAAAGGTTAGCCAGAGGATACAAGGAAAAACTTTTCATAGTTGCTTAAAAATATATTGCTTTTTTTGTTGGTTATCAAATAAAGAGATTTAATGAGAGAATTTAATTCTAGTAGAAAAGGGGCAAATTTAGGAGTAGCACCAGCAAATCTTTGTTTGTGAATAAAGAATTTAGCGCAAATAATGATAAAATTCAATAAGTGTTCAAGAGCACGATCTTTAGGATAATCAAAGTAACATATAATATCTTTAATGTTAAGTAAATAAACAGATTTAGCAGCATTGAAAAAAATCCAGGAAGTGACTTCCAACTATAGAGGGCTTTCACGGCGCGTCATCCAAGCGGAAGTCGCCATCTTGGAGGCACGCGGCAACGTAAACAAAGCGCACACACTGGAGTAATCCGGACGTCTTCATTGAAAATGGTAAATTATTGCCGTGTTTTTGGCTGTACCAACCTGACAGACCAAGAGAGACACTTGGAGTTTTATAGACTTCCAAAGGTTATTAAAAATCAGGGAGAACAATGGCAGAAGTTGTCAGAGGAAAGGAGGCGCTTGTGGTTAGCAAAGCTAAACCAAGACCTGCGTGGCAAAAATCTGGACAACATCCGAATTTGTTCGGCCCATTTCGTGTCAGGTAAGTTAAGTGAAATGTTGTTAGCTCTTTATTTCACACATGAACAATTATCAAGAAAAAAGCTCTTAGTTTCTAGTCTAATGATAATATCAAGCTACCACCTAGCTACACTAGCAACACAGTTCTTAAAATGTAGAGCTACAATGTGCTTTATTTCTCATTGTATTCCAGGTAAAAGGTCTGACCTTTATCAAAAGGATGACCCAGATTGGGTCCATCTGTTGGAATGATGGGTAGAAACCAGGTAGTTTACGATGTCGGGGTATCCAATCGAAGGGCTCCGGCTCATCATTGCTCCAAGACGAGGGAGCTAACTCGTATGGACCGGCACCACCGACAAACTGTAACTTTTCAGAATATCGTTCCCTTTCCCGTGGACCAAGTCCTTCTCTGGAAGTTTTTGCGTCTGTAACGCCTTTTGAAGAGCTTTTCTGTGGTTTATCCATCCTTTATCCACGGTTGTGGATAAAGGATAAAGGACGCACTGATACGCACTGATAAAGGACGCACTGATCCAGCGGTGTTTACATCCGAGTACCTCCAAGATGGCCGCGCATCCGGGTCACTGACCAAAACGTGACGTAGGTGAAAACCCTCTATACAGCAGATACCTGCAGCCTGGTTCAGGGCTGGTCTGGAGGGGTTCGCTGACGAAGCTTAGTGCAGAAAATGCAGCTACGCGTCACATGGACACAAACCACGTGATTGGTCTGCGTGGTAGATTGATTCTTCTTCTTCATATTTCTCGCTGCTTCTTCTTCATCGTTTTCAGGTAGAAAGGCAGTTTGCTGTGACGTCTGTAACAAATTCAACATTTTTCAGCATCAACTCACATAACGTCTACTATACTAGTTGCATTGCTGTGTCTGAGCTGCATAAAGGAAGTAAAGAAAAGGAAGCTCAGCACTGCCAGCTGCAGCAAAGAGAACCTGCAGTGCCACCTAGTGTCTGCCGATGGCATTACAGAGGAACACAAACGACAGCAGATGGGTATAAATACCACCGTGAACGTGTGTCAAAGTGATGTAGAAGCATAAATCAGGCTTAACTGGACCATTAGTTGATGCTATTCATTGTTTATTAGCCTTTATTTAGCCAGGTTAGTCCCGTTGAGATCAAAGATCTCTAACAACGTATGACATCGCAGTCATACCTTCCAGTGATTTAGAGTCACCAACTGGAATGAAAGAAGAGGCTTCACCAGACCGCCTGTTTCTGTGCCGTCAGTGATTCAGATGCAGTTTAGGGAACCTTTTTCTTCTGGAAACCCTTCCTAACAAGCTGCACCGGTTCAGTCTTCTGATCACGCTGCCTTCAACGTTCAACCTGCTCCGTGACGCCTGGAGGATGTTTTTTTTGTTCTTTTGTAAAGAACAAAAGAACAAAAGTCTCGTTGTAAACTAGCTGTATCTTCGACTCCTGACAACATGGCATAAAAGAGGGGGTACTAAATTTTACATAACTGCTTTTACGGTGGAGCAGTGAGTCGGATCGGATCGTTATCTGGAGGCAGATCTCAAGGTTACGATCGTGCCATTACCCACACTGATGAAGGACAGGGTCAGATGGAGACAAGGAGATAAAAATCTGACTGATAAGACTTTTCTCTGGAGGAGAAGAGCTCCATCGTTAACGCTTCCAGGAGGAATGATACACCTGCACACACCTTTAAATTTACAAGCTGAATAGTTTTGAGAATCACTTCCTTTTCAAGTCTGCGTCATTCTAAAACCAGTCAATTATTAATTAACTCGACTCTGAGGATCGGATCAGCAAGGCTTCTGCATCGTCACGTTCTCCCTGAGAAGATCTGCGCCAGGATGCTCTCAATAAGAGTCTCTTTACCCTCAAACAGGTACAACAGAGGCCATGGAGATGAGCCCAACCAGGTTTTGGTTGGCCTCTAGGTTTCTGACTTAGAGGATAATCAAATTTGTCCCTTGTGGTGCTCTGGGAGTATGGTGTATTGGGCCCTTTGTCAAGGCCCGTTCGGTACCGTTACAACCCTTTAAGACCTCGGCTTGCATTGGTAGCAGTAAGTCAGAGCAGTTCCTGGAGGGTGTTGGACTCCACCAGGAACTGCTCCGTGTCACCAGTTCGGTTCATAACCAACAGTTACTGGGGTGGTCTGCAGCTGGAATGAAGATCTCTACAAGTCCAAGCCCATGGTCTTCAATCAGAGAAGAGTGGATTACCCTCTCTGGGTTCAGAAGGAGGTGATGACTCCAGCAGAGGCATCCAGGTCCCTTGGGCCCATTTAGATGAGTTGGAGTAGAGTTGTGGAGATGTAGAGCATTTCTGAGAAGTGAACTCCAGAGTTTGCTGCTGCAGTTTGTTCCAGTTTGTTCCTTTGACTTGATGCTGCTTCTCCACCTGCAGACTCAAAACATGATCCAATAGAGAAACAAAGAAGAATTTAGATTCTGTTCATACAAACTACATGGTATTGGATGGCATATAGATATAAATACTCACAGATACAGATACCCATATTTTCAGGAGGATCAGGAAGGATTGCTGATACTGATATTGGTATCAGAACCACTGATTAATGTAGACCATAACCATGAACTTGTATACGGTAGGGAAAAAAATTCCTTAATTTAATTGAATTTAATGTAATTTCTTATTTTATAACCTATGTGTAAAATGTTAGAATAATGATAGATGTTTAAGAGATCTTTTATGAGTTCCTTCAAAGTCTTTGTTTTCATACCCTTGGTCAATAATTGATAGAACTGTAGTTAGCATGTTTAAATTGGTTCCATATGAGAAGAACTGGAGACACCTGAGGTTACTCTACCGACCACTAGAGGTACTGCAGCCTCTAGTGGTCAGTAGAGGAACTGCAGCCTCTAGTGGTCGGTAGAGGAACTGCAGCCTCTAGTGGTCGGTAGAGAAACTGCAGCCTCTAGTGGTCAGTAGAGGAACTGCAGCCTCTTGTGGTCGGAAGAGGAACTGCAACCTCTAGTGGTTGGTAGAGGTACTGCAGCCTCTAGTCGGTAGAGGAACCGCAGCCCCTAGTGGTCAGTAGAGGAACTGCAGCCTCTTGTGGTCAGTAGAGGAACTGCAATTAAACCTACTTCCTGGCAGGACTGGAGCCAGAAGTGGTCTGTACCTGCGTGGTTCAAACATTTTCAGTCGTCCTCCTCAAGCTTTGGTCAGTGACTGCTGACAGGATTGGAGGAGCTGAGTCCAGTTTGTGTCCTTTAACAATGTCATCCACAAACTCTCTCTGGGACTGAGATCAGGAACCTTCACTTTGTGATCCTGAAATTTCCAACTAACTTGAGGGTTTATTTAGAGTCTTGTCCATTTCGAAGACCCGTCCACATCAAAGCTTTGACTTTTTGGCTGATGTCTTCTTCAATATCCACTGAATCATCTTTCCTCGTAATGACATCATCCCAGCCTTCAGGCATCTGGAAATAGTTCCCAAGGATGAACCAGACGGCTGAAAGTCCACCATTCTGTTCCTGGTCTCTTGGCTCATTTTCCCATGAGGCCATGCTGTGAAGCCCCCGTGTTTAAAGTTGTGTCATAGAATCCATGCACAGGTGTCAGTTAGCCAATCAGAAGCTTCTAACATCTAACATCTAACATCAAAACAAGCATGATTCTCCAGGCGGTTTGAAGCCTCAGTCAGCTCGGTGGACGTAGTAAAAATTCCTGATGATGGGACTGGTCCACACAGCCTTGTTAAAAGCCACATGTCAGTTCAGACTTTCTCTGCACCAGTAACTGTAGCTTATACGACCCGGTGTCTCCATCTAAAACACTGGGTAACCATGGTAACAGCTTGACACATCACCTTTTCTTTAACGAGCCCGAGCAAAGTCCGACCCGGAGCTCTGAATTTTTAATGGAAGTCCGGCGGACCCTGAGACCTACACGTGAGTTGACAGGGTTTTTCTGTTGCTCCAACAATGTGCAGCATTTTCTGCAACTTCATGAATCATTTTAATTTTTTTATTGCTCCAGGAGAGGAAAGGGATGGTGTCTCAGTCCAACCCAGCCAATCTTTATTTATAACGAACATTTACAACAACTGAGCTGGCAAAAGTGCTGCATATTAAAGGGATACCCTTCAATAGCCCTTGTGCTAGGTGTCACCTTATGCAGCAGTGTTCAGCAGTCCAGCAGCGTGCTGGAAGGGTGGGAGGCGCTGACAGCAGAGTCGGCACCTCCCATCGCTCAATAATGACTTTTTTTTTTCTATTTATGTTTTTCCTAATAACTTCCCTCTCCACACCCGGGACTGGACGACAACGGCGTCGGAGGTTGCGGTCACCCCTCTGTCTCAACGGGTGCTACCCACACAGTGCACACCATGCAGCCTGACCACTCGTCAGTAATATCAGGGAAAAACAACGGCGCTCCTCAGCAGGACCGGCACCAACAGCGACAGATAAACTGACGTGCTCGCGACCCAACGGACACAGAAACAGACAAGCGGCAAACAGGCGCACGGGCACAGAGCCAGAACCGCACAAGCACAGGCAGGCAGGGAAAACAAAACCAACACACAAAAACTCCACACCACACCGACGCAGGCCAGCGAACGAAAGGGACAAAAATCACACTCACCAGAGCACAGTGGTTCCGTCCGAATTCTGTTAATGTCCCCGACCAGCTGCCACCGATCACCCTTTCACGAGGCTGGATTTCCAAGGCTAATGAACTTGCGGCCAAGAGGAGCTAAGTCTCCCCCGATCCAGGATCGCAGCGGACGACCAGCAGACAAAGCATAGAAAACAAACGAAAAACAATCAAAAACCCAGTGGACGCCACTGTTGCCTGAGAATTTGGATATCTTCCCAGTCGTAAGAATTATTATTATTGTGCACTGGTGATGCAATCTATTCGGTTGTTAAACAAGGCACTGACAAACGACAAAGGTGCAAAACGGAGTTTATTCTCCAAGTCTGCATTCAAAATTCAGAGAGGTCATCACAGAACGCTGGAGTCTTCAGAGTGACCAAGACAAAAGGCGGGCAGTTCATCTAAACAACAAGTGGAAAAACACAGTTACCTTGGGATCTGTCTAGACCTAAATTAGCTACTTGATGGAGACAACACCAAAACAACCGGTGGCCTCAAATAAAGCAGGATTTGAGGCGAAATTTATGCCACAGCATGACACAGCAGTTTTAGCAAGTTTAGGCCTCAGAATGAACTTAGCAGTTAACACAACAGTTAATCATGAATTTTTAACATCATGCTAGGTCAGGGGGTAAATACTTTCTCTTGCTAGCCCACGATAGCATTCTTGCTCCAGCTGGCCTGAGTGACAAAGCAACTCCAGAATGTTCTCATTTACATGTTGTGATTTGTGACATGAATATGTAGCATGAGATGCAACAATCTCAAGTACATTCATAGGACCCACTGGTCACTTTATCAGGTCCAGCTTGCTAGTTGAAGGTTTTCCTCCAGAACCACCTTAATTCTTGATGATTCAACCAGGTCTTGGAAACGTTCCTCAGAGGTTCTGGTCCATGACAGCATCACCAGCTGCTGCTCATCCATGATGAGAACCTCCAGTTCCTCCAACATCCCAAAGCTGCTCTACTGGACTGAGATCTGGAGGACACTGGAGGACAGTGAGCTCAGGTAGACTGTGGTGGTTAAACCAGAATCAGCTGGTACTGAGAACATCTCCTCCAGACCATCACACCACCAGCAGCAGCCTGGACCGTTGATGGACCAGGATGGATCCATGCTGTCATGTTGGTTCCATCTGGATGTTGCAGCTAAAATCCAGACTCATCAGACCAGACCAGGTTCCTCCAGTCTTTTGTGGTCCAGTTCTGGTGAGTCTGTGTTTCCTGGTCTCAGCTGATAGCAGAGACTCCTGCTGTGGTCTTCAGCTGCTGGAGAACATCTGCTTCAAGGTTTCAAGGATGTGCAGCTGACAAATCATGCAGCACCTGGTGATGCTGTGATACAAGGACCGACATCTCTGTGGAATGTTTCCAACATCTTATTGAATCTATAAGACCAAGAATTAAGGTGGTTCCGCTACTACCAAGGTGGACCTGATGAGGTGGTCACTGATTGTACATACATCATAGAGGCTTCCTCAGTTCTGCAAATTGGTTAAATTGTTATCCATTACGTGGCGGTAACACTTTGCATTCGGGACTTTTTGCAGGCACAACTATTTAAACAACCGATACAGATCAATCATTTAGTCATTTTCTACCTTTAAACAACCATAGGGTACTACTGCGATGCTGTGGAGTGGACGTTACATAGAAGCAAAGCAAAGAAACTACACATCCATCCCTTCATGGCCGATGTGGAGAAGATGGAAGGAACTGTTTCAGCGTGAGAGGACAGGGAAGAATGTTGACGGAATGAACCTCACAAGAAATTCCCAGCTACGTTCCCTCAAGGAACAGATCGGTACTGATGGCTACACGGGTTGTGATCCTGTCAACTTCTGCTGGAATAACTGAAGGAAGCCACTAGCACAGAGAAAACTGGAAAGGCCCAGATGACTGCTGCCACCTTACATGTCCGGTTCCATGGTACTCAGGTAGCCTCTATTACTTTACTTGATGGACAACTGTCCATTAGGTCTACCTGGCGTGGAATATTTATCCAGTTTATTTTAATCACACCGTTTATCACTTCACACAGCCTTGCCATCAACGGTAGCACCTGGTCCCAGCAATAACAGTCACTTCCTGTCTGCATCAAACTCTACAGAAGGGAACGGTTGGGACATTTATGTTGTGGAAGGTGAGGCCATGGGCTTGGCTCAGTTGATGTTCTGATGAAGAAAAGGAGTGCATGTGCTAGAAAATCTCAGGAAATGTTTCTGCCAGAAGCTTCAGAAATAATAAGAAATCCACATGAATGGAGTCAGAGAGATATGAAGGTTGATGCACTGTCACACTGGGATTCACTATATGACACTTGTCTGAAATATGCAAAATAAACTCCCCTCTTGGACAACAGAAGACTCCAGCAGCTTTCTGGTTATAATTTAACTTTCTCTCCAGAACTGACTGGTGACCCAGGCATGACTCTTCTAGGTTTTGAACTGCCCTTCTTTCCCGCTCAGCTTCCAGAACCTGTAGTTCTTCCTCTGAATAATGTGGCTCAAACATAGATTGTTTCCCTGAAACAATTACCATCATCTGTTGACTGGAGCCTCCCAACGTCTGCCATGGTGGCCAGTCACCTTGGTCCCTGGCTTATCAAAGGCTGACCTTCAAATGTACAGAGTGCCAGTCTGAGCACCGTCAGTTTTTCTAGTGAAAACACACATCTGCATGGTCCACTGAGCAGAATTTTAAAAGATTATAACTAAAAAAACAAATATATGTAGAGGCCAAAGTGACCATCTTCTCCAAGGGTTAGGGTTAGGTTTACCCAACCTTTCAGACTTATAGTAACACCAACTATTTTCCAAGTGTCATTCCTGGTGAACGGTGGCAAGACCTTTACAATGTCCACATCAGATAGCTTAGACATAACGTTAAGGTAGTCACAGTCACTCTAAATACTTTAAGATGATACAACAGGTGGAACAGGGAAAATGTACAGTGTCTCCTTCCAATACTCTGAAACCTAACATGAAGGAATCTGATGTGGACACCTGGTGTCATCTTCTAATACCTTTATATCAGGTCAAAGGTACATGACGTGGACCAGGCATCCATCCATCATCCTTCCATCCATCCAGCCATCCATCATCCATCCATCCAGCCATCCATCCATCATCCATCTATCCATCCATCCAGCCATCCATCCATCATCCATCTATCCATCCATCATCCATCCATCCAGCCATCCATCCATCATCCATCCATCCATCCATCATCCATCCATCCAGCCATCATCCATCCATCCATCCATCATCATCCATCCATCCATCCATCCATCCATCCATCCATCCATCCATCCATTCATCATCCATCCATCCATGCATCATCCATCCATCCAGCCATCCATCATCCATCCATGCATCATCCATCCATCAATCATCCAGCCATCCATCTATCATCCATCCATCCATTCATCATCCATCCATCCATGCATCATCCATCCATCCAGCCAACCATCCATCATCCATCCATCCAGCCATCATCCATCCATGCATCCATTCATCCATCTATCCATCCATCCATCTGTTGGAATAATTGTATCTAGTAATCGCACATTTGTGATGCCGAGTGAAGAACTACTGAAAGAAGTTAAGTATGTGTCAACTTTAAGATAACTTGTGTGATTGCTGGATAACATGCTGTATAAGAGTGTGAGAGTTATCATCCGAACAGAAGGAGAGGAGCCGGGAACTGGAACTGCACCAGAGAACACTGGGTACTGTAGTTATGTACTGATAAGTGTAATAAGATAGGTCAGATTAAGATATGCAGTTAGTCACCCCCCCCCCCCCACCCCCACCCCCAAACCCCTTAGAGCTGCATATCCTCTGTAACCAGGGACGTTCAAAGAGAATAAAAGAGATAGTTCGACAGGAGTTAACTCTCTGTCCATTCTCCTAGTAAAATATGACCAACCGTCTCTTGTCTTCCTTTTCAGAAGTGTTTTAGGTTGGCTGAACCTGACAGCATCCATCCATCAGGTAGATGGAGTAGATGAGTCTGGCCCAGCTGTTGATCTTTGTTATTTCTTTCCAGTTTTTTCAGTAAATCTCTGCTCAGCTGGAAGTTGACTGGTTGTCCTTTAACCAGAAAGTTACACATTTGTCCGTTCAGTCTTCTCAGACTCAGCCGTTCTGCAGCAGGAGTCACTTTGGTCAGAACACCTCAGAATATCTTCATCTGGATTTCTGCTGCCTTTATCACAGGTATGTAGCGAGCCACTGAAGAGATTGATTGTTTCCATGCCTGACTGTTGACCCAGAAACTCTCTACAACTCCCTCTGGCAGCTTTTTATGTTTTTATTGGTTTACGACACCAATGTGGATCTAATTAACTACACCTGAGAGCTGAGGAGGCTTCAACCTAGAAGAACTGGAGAAGGTCAGTTATATTATACAGGATCATTTAGGATAAAAGATTACAGCTGGGGGAGAAACTCAACAACTTTTTACTTCTCCTCTCAAGTTCTCACAGTTTTGCTTTTCTGCTGCCAAACACAGAGAAAGCTCTCTTCATTATTATATCATTTAGCAAATGAATAACTGCAATGCAGTCTTCTGCTGCCAACCTTCACCATTACAGCTGTTTTAATAATGTGTTTTGTTGTATAATAAATCATAAAGAGATAATAAAGATCATCTGGGCAATCCCAAGTGTCCCCTTACTACCCCGTAGGATTTAATACCAGCAGCCAGGTGCAAATCAAATCAAACTTTATTTATATAGCAGTTTTCATACATTAAAATGCAACACAAAGTGCTTCACAAAATAAAACATAAAACCGAAACACAACAGATAATAAAACCCCGTCCCTCCCTCCCCCACATATAGACCCCCCCCCCCCCCCCCCCCACAGTAACTAGTTCAGTAACATATCAGGACACTGAGGATCCAGGTGAGGAGGAACCACCTGTGGAGGTCATCCACACTGAGAGGCACCACAGCCTGCAACCACAGGGGGCGCCGTCCCAGAGACCACCTTGACCCAGGTAGACCAGGGTAGACCTACACATTATCCAGACCCCCCCAGTCCAGATCTCCAAGACCACGTCCCTGCAGACCAGACACATCTCCCAGTGTGGAGGGAAACACTGGAGCTAAAAACTAGAAGATTAAAAGACAGTTTAAAAACAGGATAAAAACAGACAATAGATACAAGAATGATAAAATGTATAAAAATGTGAAAGTTTGGAAATTTAAAAGTTTAGGAATAAAAAAAAAATTAAAAATTAGGGCTGGGCAAGTTAACGCGTTATTATCGCGTTAACGCATTAATTTATTAACGCCGACATTTATTTTATCGCGCGTTAACGCATGTTACTCACATGCTTTTGTTTGATGCACTGAAGGAAGTGCAGGGGGCAGCATAGTTTACATGTATCTCACTAAAGAAGAAGAAGAAGAAGAAGCTGATGAGCTAGAACCAGTCCAGTTGGTGTCCTCTGGTTAGTCCTGATCATCAGCCTTCAAACTGGACTGAAAATAGCTGCATCAGGCTGCTGTACTTTCCAGGCCAACCCAGAACCGGTCACAGTGGTTAACAGTTCCACATGAGGAACTGCAGTCTCTACTGGTCGGTAGAGGAACTGCAGGTCTTCCATATTTGGACTGAGCGTTGGTCCATGGTCATAAGAAATGAATCTCAGTGTCAGTGAGGTTCATTTTCATGTGTTGTTTGTTTCCTGTCATATTGATGAGGTAATTCTTCACCAATCGTAAGCTTTGATTAGAGCAGACTCATCATCGTACAGTCTGACCGACCGTTCTGGACATCGTGGCCATGATCTTGTGAGATCTTATGATCTTATTCCTCCGCAGAAATGGTGCAGTGAAGAGGAGCCTTGAAGACAGTTCCAGTTTCAAACCCTGGAGCTTCATCTCAGAGCAAGTGTCAGCCAATCAAACTGTGGCTGCACAGCTAGAGCTAGCCAATAACATCATACAGAGGGCGGGACTGATTCGAAGCACACGGCTTATTTGTGTAGCGAGCAGAAAGGAATTGGATTGGTTTGTTTTTGATATAAAGAAGGTACATTAGAACATTAGAAGCCCCCACCCCCCACCTAACCCTAACACTAACCCCTAACCCTAACAGTGTTCTCTGGACAGTTGAGACCAGAGTGGAGTTGTTTGGCCTCCATGTCCCCAAAGGTAACCATGTTGGGAGAAAACCAAACAGCATTTCAGCAGAAACACCTCATACCCACTATAGAGCACGGTGGTGGAGGGGTCATGATCTGGGATTGCTCAGGGCACCTTGCTGCCTTTCAGTGAACCTTGAACTCCTGTGTCTGGGGGCCACAGACAGTGAAGCACGGTGGAGCCAGCATCATGATGTGGGGATGGTGTCTGGATCAAAGATCAGTCTGGAGACATCAGGACACTTGAGGACCAGTCTGATACTGAAGACAACGACAAGACGAGTCCAAACTCACCAGTCAGCAGCAGCATCCTGGTTCCAGACCACCCAGACCAACGTCAGACCTGGATCCAGTAGAGAACTGGAGACACCAGAGGAGAAACCAGTGGTCCTGGACTGGAACACCTGTTCACAGGTGACTCCATGAACTCAGATGTGGAGCAGCTGTCCTCCAACTGAAGATGAGTTCAGAGATTCACAGGAAACATCAGCTTTTCTCACGCTGGAGTCTGGAGGAACTGCAGGAACTGCTGCAGAGCATCTGCGTGTTTGGCAGTAAAAACCATCAGAAGGATTTTCAGCTTTAGTCGCTTTTTTTTAAAAAAACACTCTGCTGCTACTTTGAAGTACAGCGGAGTTTTAGGGCCACACTGAGAAAAAAAACTGTGGGCAATGATTTTTTTTTCATTCCTCACTTAAGAGAAGAAAGTCGAAATGTCGAGAATAAAGTCGAAATGTCGAGATTAAAGACGAAATGTTGAGATTAAAGACGAAATGTCGAGAATAAAGTCGAAATGTCGAGAATAAAGTCGAAATGTCGGAATAAAGTTGAAATGTCGAGAATAAAGATGAAATGACAAGAAAAAAGACGAAATGTCGAGAATAAAGTCGAAATGTCGAGAATAAAGATGAAATGACAAGAATAAAGACGAAATGTCGGGAATAAAGATGAAATGTCGAGAATAAAGACGAAATGTCGAGAATAAAGTCGAAATGTCGAGAATAAAGACGAAATGTCGAGAATGAAAAGTCGAAATGTCGAGAATAAAGTCGAAATGTCAAGAATAAAGACGAAATGTCAAGAATAAAGTCGAAATGTCGGAATAAAGTCGAAATGTCGAGAATAAAGATGAAATGACAAGAATAAAGACGAAATGTCGAGAATAAAGTCGAAATGTCGAGAATAAAGATGAAATGTCGAGAATAAAGACGAAATGTCGAGAAAAAAGTCGAAATGTCGAGAATAAAGTCGAAATGTCGAGAAAAAAGTCGAAATGTCGAGAAAAAAGTCGAAATGTCGAGAATAAAGATGAAATGTCAAGAATAAAGACGAAATGTCGAAATGTCGAGAATAAAGATGAAATGTCGAGAATAAAGACGAAATGTCTAGAAAAAAGACAAAATGTCGAGAATAAAGTCGAAATGTCGAGAATAAAGTCGAAATGTCGAGAATAAAGATGAAATGTCGAGAATGAAGTCGAAATGTTGAGAATAAAGTCGAAATGTCGAAAAAAAGTCAAAATGTCGAGAATAAAGACGAAATGTCGAGAAAAAAGACGAAATGTCGAGAATAAAGTCGAAATGTCTAGAATAAAGTCGAAATGTCGAGAAAAAAACGTAAAAAGTCGAAATGTCGAGAATAAAGATGAAATGAGAATGAAATAGACGAAATGAAATGTCGAAATAAATGTCGAAATGTCGAGAATAAAGACGAAATGTCGAGAAAAAAGAAATGTCGAGAATAAAGTCGAAATGTCGAGAATAAATGTCGAAAAATGTCGAGAATAAAAGACGAAATGTCGAGAATAAAGTCGAAATGTTGAGAATAAAGTCGAAATGTCGAAAAAAAGTCAAAATGTCGAGAATAAAGACGAAATGTCGAGAAAAAAGACGAAATGTCGAGAATAGAGTCGAAATGTCTAGAATAAAGTCGAAATGTCGAGATAAATTCGAAATGAGAAAAAATGAAATGACAAGATAAATCGAAATGTCGAAATGTCGAGAATGAAATGTCGAGAATAAAGACGAAATGTCGAAATGTCGAATTCGAAATGTCGAAATAATAAATGTCGAGAATAAAGAAATGTCGAGAATAAAGTCGAAATGTCGAGAATAAAGATGAAATGACAAGAATAAAGACGAAATGTCGAAATGTCGAGAATAAAGATGAAATGTCGAGAATAAGACGAAATGTCGAGAATAAAGTCGAAATGTCGAGAATAAAGATGAAATGTCGAAATGAAAAATGTCGAAAAAGAAATGTCGAAATAAAGTCAAAATGTCGAGAATAAAGAAAATGTCGAGAATAAAGTCGAAATGTCGAGAATAAAGTCGAAATGTCGAGAATAAAGTCGAAATGTCGAGAATAAAAGTCGAAATGTCGAGAATAAAGTCGAAATGTCGAGAATAAAGATGAAATGTCAAGAATAAAGACGAAATGTCGAAATGTCGAGAATAAAGTCGAAATGTCGAGAATAAAGATGAAATGTCAAGAATAAAGACGAAATGTCGAAATGTCGAGAATAAAGATGAAATGTCGAGAATAAAGACGAAATGTCGAGAATAAAGTCGAAATGTCGAGAATAAAGACGAAATGTCGAGAATAAAGTCGAAATGTCGAGAATAAAGTCGAAATGTCGAGAATAAAGACGAAATGTCGAGAATAAAGTCGAAATGTCAAGAATAAAGTCGAAATGTCGAGAATAAAGACGAAATGTCGAGAATAAAGACGAAATGTCGAGAAAAAAGACGAAATGTCGAGAAAAAAGTCGAAATGTCGAGAAAAAAGTCGAAATGTCGAGAATAAAGATGAAATGACAAGAATAAAGACGAAATGTCGAAATGTCGAGAATAAAGATGAAATGTCGAGAATAAAGACGAAATGTCGAGAAAAAAGACAAAATGTCGAGAATAAAGTCGAAATGTCGAGAATAAAGTCGAAATGTCGAGAATAAAGAATGAAATGTCGAGAATGAAGTCGAAATGTTGAGAATAAAGTCGAAATGTCGAAAAAAAGTCAAAATGTCGAGAATAAAGACGAAATGTCGAGAAAAAAGACGAAATGTCGAGAATAAAGTCGAAATGTCTAGAATAAAGTCGAAATGTCGAGAATAAATTCGAAATGTCGAGAATAAAGATGAAATGTCAAGAATAAAGACGAAATGTCGAAATGTCGAGAATAAAGATGAAATGTCGAGAATAAAGACGAAATGTCGAGAATAAAGTCGAAATGTCGAGAATAAAGATGAAATGTCGAGAATGAAGTCGAAATGTCGAGAATAAAGTCTAAATGTCGAGAGTAAAGATGAAATGACAAGAATAAAGACGAAATGTCGAAATGTCGAGAATAAAGATGAAATGTCGAGAATAAAGACGAAATGTCGAAATGTCGAGAATAAAGTCGAAATGTCGAGAATAAAGATGAAATGTCGAGAATGAAGTCGAAATGTCGAGAATAAAGTCGAAATGTCAAAATAAAGTCAAAATGTCGAGAATAAAGATGAAATGTCGAGAATAAAGTCAAAATGTCGAGAATAAAGTCGAAATGTCGAGAATAAAGTCGAAATGTCGAGAAAAAAGACGAAATGTCGAGAAAAAAGACGAAATGTCGAGAATAAAGTCGAAATGTCGAGAATAAAGACGAAATGTCGAGAATAAAGACGAAATGTCAAAATGTCGAGAATAAAGTCGAAATGTCGAGAAAAAAGTCGAAATGTCGAGAAAAAAGATGAAATGTCGAGAATAAAGACGAAATGTCGAAATGTCGAGAATAAAGTCGAAATGTCGAGAATAAAGATGAAATGTCGAGAATAAAGTCGAAATGTCGAGAATAAAGTCGAAATGTCGAAATAAAGTCAAAATGTCGAGAATAAAGACGAAATGTCGAGAATAAAGATGAAATGTCGAGAATAAAGTCGAAATGTCGAGAAAAAAGTCGAAATGTTGAGAATAAAGTCAAAATGTCGAGAATAAAGTCGAAATGTCGAGAATAAAGACGAAATGTCGAGAATAAAGTCGAAATGTCGAGAAAAAAGTCGAAATGCCGAGAAAAAAGACGAAATGTTGAGAATAAAGATGAAATCTTAAGAATAAAGACAAAATGTTGAGAATAAAGTCGAAATATCGAAAATAAAGTCGAAATGTTGAGAATAAAGATGAAATGTCAAGAATAAAGTCAAAATGTCAAGAAAAAAGGCGAAATGTCGAGAATAAAGTCGAAATGTCGAGAATAAAGACGAAATGTCGAGAATAAAGACGAAACGTCGAGAATAAAGATGAAATGTCGAAATGTCGAGAATAAAGTCGAAATGTCGAGAAAAAAGTCGAAATGTTGAGAATAAAGTCAAAATGTCGAGAAAAAAGTCGAAATGTCGAGAAGAAAGTTGAAATGTCTAGAATAAAGTCGAAATGTTGAGAACAAAGTCGAAATGTTGAGAATAAAGTCAAAATGCAGTTTCCAGAATCAGTATAGTTTCTTTTTCTGAATAGGCTCAATTTCTGACACAATCTCTCACATAGACACAGACATTATGTTGGTAGAGTAAAGCTAGTTTGAATAAATCTTTAAGACAACTTTACTGTGGAAACTGCATTTTTACTTTTTTCTCGTAAGTGAGGAATTAAAAAAAAAAAATCATTTCCCACAATTTTTTTTCTCAGTGTGTCCCTAATACTCCGTCATACTGAAGATAACTGAACGTCAAAATGAAAAATAAAAGAATGGAGGTTATGAGATGTGCTGGTCAAAGTCTGGACAGTAAAAAGAGAGCAGAGGGCTGATTTTTATGTTTCCTGTAACTGAGACGTGCAGGCATCTTCCCTCCTCATGACGATGATGCTGCAGAGCAAAGCGGCCCAATAAAGTTTTAAGAGCCAAGCGGCTGTAAAACCTGGAGCAATCATGCTCTTCATTTCAGAAAGATCTCTTTTTATATGCATGTGCTTCTGAACGCTGACCCCATAAAACATTAAGGATCGGTTAATTTTTGATTTTGCCCTCCCTCCCAGCTGTATCTGTCGGCATAAAGAGCAGCGAGCTGTCGCCGCCGTCACCGTCGTCTTCTGGACTCCATCCACTCCTGGTTGTGTAGGAACTCTCATCTCTGCTGGTTCCCCCGCCGCCATCATGTCTGCTCTGATGATGACCGCTCTGGAATCCCCTCCCTGCGACGCCGCCGCCACCGTCTGCTCAGGCACGAACTGCCTCGTCCCCCCCAGTAACTTCAACGCCATCCTGAGCGTGGTCATGAGCACCGTCCTGACGGTGCTGCTGGCCATGGTCATGTTCGCCATGGGCTGCACCGTGGACGCCTATAAGCTGTGGGGCCACATCCGGAGGCCCTGGGGCATCGCCATCGGCTTCATCTGCCAGTTCGGCATCATGCCCTTCACCGCCTTCGCCCTGTCCCTGGCCTTCGGGGTGATGCCGGTGCAGGCCATCGTCATCATCATCATGGGCTGCTGTCCTGGAGGATCCAGCT
This sequence comes from Hirundichthys speculiger, assembly GCA_018398805.1. NCBI lineage: Eukaryota > Metazoa > Chordata > Actinopteri > Beloniformes > Exocoetidae > Hirundichthys > Hirundichthys speculiger. Next base: position 150,913 of record JAGFBZ010000516.1, read on the forward strand.
CCAACATCATCTGCTACTGGCTGGATGGAGACATGGACCTCAGGTGAGTCATGGTCCGGTTCTTCACGGTCCGGTGGGGGTCCGCTAGGTCCAGGGTCGTCTTTGAGGGAAGGTGGTCGGGTCAAGAAAATAAGGTCACACTCGCTTCATTTACACTTATTTATAATAATAATAATAATGTAACTGCAACTTTGTCACATTATCACAAATTTTGTTGTAAAATTTCAAAAACATACTTTTTTTTACAAAATCATGATTTTTTTTTTTTTTATAAAATCACAAAATTGCTTCTTTTTGACAAAAATTCTCAACTTTTAATGTTGAGACTTGACTCCTTTTTGTGCGTTTTTGTTGTAAAAATCTCACAAAATCTGCACTTATTAACTTCATGATGCAACTTTTTGTCCTAAATTAATTTTTCGACACAGAATTACCGCCTTACTTCCTAAAATAACACGTTTTTGTTGTAAAATCTCAAATTTCACAAAATCGCAACTTTTTTTATCAAAAAATCCAAATTTTCATAAAATTAGAACTTTTTGGCACCAAATCATGATTTTGTGTCATTTAGATTTAAATTTTAAATTTTATAAAATATTGTTTTGAACAAAAAAAAAATCTTCAATTGAAATTTTTTTCGAATTGAAGTTTTATTTTTGTGAAAATAATAAACTTTTTGTTGCCAAATCGTCTGTCCGCTCCTTCTGCTGGTGAAACACCTGCTCTGCAGTCGTTCTGCTAAAACGACGCAAGTCGGAGGTCAAAGGGGGCGGAGCTTGAACACCACCTGGAGTCTACCTGTGCACGTGTCTCCCTGGTTCTATAACTTGTTCCTAGCAAGCGATGTCACAGATCTTTCAGGTGTAGTTCATCAAACGAACAGGAGGGACGTCAGCTTTAACCCCTTAAGACTTCCACCAAAGCAAAACACGATTCCAACACCGAGACACATAAAAATACATCTTAAATATGTCGTAAAATCACAAATTTTTATTTGGGCTCATTCCTGTCCTGGAGGTTTTCCCATCATGAATCACATTCCAGTGGAAAACTGCACTTCATTCATGTAATGTAAAGTCTTTGTCACGAATCTAAATCTTTTTTTTCTGTTGGGGGCCCAGGTAGCTCACCTGGATCAGCAGGTAGCTCACCTGGATCAGCAGGTAGCTCACCTGGATCAGCAGGTAGCTCACCTGGATCAGCAGGTAGCTCACCTGGATCAGCAGGTAGCTCACCTGGATCAGCAGGTAGCTCACCTGGATCAGCAGGCTGCACACCCCAGATTCAAGTCCTGACCTCCCTGCTCCTCTTTCCTGTCAATTAAGGCCACAAGAACCAGAAAACCTTTGATTCTTTGACTCCCGTCTCAGATGGTGTCTGGTACCAAAGAGGTAACACCGAACCAACATTTTGTGTTTTGACAGGACCGTACCTGAAGTGACACTCATATTTAGAGTAGTTCTAATTTCAAACCAGTATCAGGAACACTCACTGGTTCTATCTGGATCTCCCAGTTTTTACGTCTCTGCACCATCTGATAAAATCGCATCCAAACATTTCTACAAATTTATGAACCGTCTGTTGATTCTGTTGGCTGTGGAGTTTTCAACGAGGTGTTAATCACCCAAATGCACGGACACATTCAGGAAATACCTCACCAGGAACTATAAAAACTACTGGTTTTATAGTTTGGTACCTGAATTCAGCCAACGTGGTTGATTTGGAAAGTCTGTGCACACGTTCCACTTCAAACACTTCTGAACAGGTAAATCCTCCTTGGTCCCCTCATTTATGGGCCCGTGGGCCAAATGTGGCCCGCCACGTCATTTTATTTGCCCCTCGAGAGCTTGGGCATTATTGGCTTAAATTTTAAACCAATATTTTTAGACTTAAAATAAGCTTACAGCGCTTTAAAGCGCATATTGACGATAAACTACATCTCCCATCATGCATGTCGGCGTTATCCACAACAATAATGGTAGCTATGAGCAAGACGATTTTTCAGAACTGATGCACTTAAGAAAAACCTCCACAAACTAACTCCAAGGTCTCAAGGTGAAATAACAGTGTGTCTTTTGTGTTAAGAGGCGGTGTCAGTCGTGAAAGAGTTTAATCTACGTCTGTATTTTGACAGCAAACACGGAGCTAAGTATGCTAAATTTAGCCTACAAGAAAAACAAAGAATCACTTTCGCTTCTGAAACCAAGCTAATGGATATTCTGAGTTTAACATAATAATGACTTAAATATTTGAAACTTGAATAAATACAGAAACTGTTATTTAACATTATAATAAGGTGTAGTTTAATATATTTTGAGTTACATTGCATTTTGTTACATTCATGCTGTCAATCTGGCCCTTCAACCATGATGCTGATGTGGCCCTCAGTGAAAATGAGTCTGACACCCCTGATTTAAAGTGTTCAGGTGGTCGATCCACCTCAACAAACAGAACCGTCCCTGTGATTTCAACGGCCCGGCAGCTGAGTCTGGGCCTGGAGCTTCCTGTCCCCTCACAGGTGTTACCTTTACCTGGATGTCAGATTTACTGGCAGACAGCTTGTATTTGCTGACACCTCCTTGTTGTCCCGGTTTCTCCGACCGTCCAGCATCAGCATGACGGCCTGCTCCTCCATCCTGGCGCTGGGGATGATGCCGCTCTGCCTGTTCATCTACACCACCACCTGGACTGCCAGCGACACCATCAAGATCCCCTTCGACAGCATCGGTAAGACACCGGCGGGAGCATCTCAGCTGGATTACGGTCCGGTTGGTCCTGCATTTAACTGTTTAGAAACAGAATGATACCGGGTCTTAGTCAGATATGATCTCCTCGGAGCATGCCAGCGTAAACTGAATGCCAAGGGAGAAAGATGTCAGTTATGCTATTAGAGAAACATTTGCTGCTCCACATGAGTCTGGGAGCAGTTGTAAGTAGAGATGGGACAGACCAGAACCACGATCGGTACCGGGGGACGATACTGCCGTTGTTGACTGACTGGACATCAAAATGACAACACTGATCGAAAACATGTAGCTCACAGCGTTGAAAGATGTAAATCAGTGATTCCCAAAGTGTGGGCCGCGGCCCCCTGGTGGGCCGTCGCGGGACTGCAGGTGGGCCATGAGAGGTTATTAAAATTAAACAAATGCGTTTTAAAACCTCGATCTTTTTTAAGTATGTTTTTAATTACTGTAAAATATTCATGGCATGATTAAAAAACATTCATCGTCATCTTAACTTAATATGACAAGTGTCACCTTATTTGTTGACTCCTTACATTAATATCGGATCATGGTTCCTTGTCCTGTATGTTGATCACAGTTGTGATTAAAGGTTTCGGTGGGCTGTGGAGATTTTTCACATTTCAGATTTGGTATTCTGAAGTTTGGGAATGTCTGCTGTAGATGTTTGTGTTTTATTCAATTTAAAGACAACAAACAACAATAAGATGCCCCCTTTGATATCAGATTCAGTATCGGTTATTGGTGCATCTCAGCTCTAACCATTTCCAAGTAGACTTCAGTTCTGGTCCAGGTCCAGGTTGGACTCCCGGCCCCTGACCCTCTCCGCCCCCATTTCCCATCTATCAACTATCAATGAAGGCCCACAGAATCTTGAAAAAGAAAATGTTCTGTGGTGAGAAACTGTTCACAAGCAAGATGGGCATCAATCAAATTTACTCCAAAGTCAAAGCCTAAGAGCTTCATCAGCATCTACAGGCCTCACTGAGCGAGGTCTTCACGGGTCCACTTTCATGGACATGAACCAGAATGGACCCGTGAAAATTCAACCCGAAACCGACCCGACCTGAGCTATTATCATAAATCCAGGAGTCCAAACCTGAATGGACCTGGAACCGACCCGACCCGAGTCTTTAGTTTTCGACCACGAACCAAACCGAGTTACCCGAATAGAACCGAGACAATCCAGCCCATAGTTGCTCCTGTTAAAGTTGTCCAGCGTTGAATAAAACTTGATTTTCTTACCTAAAGTTGTCTTCTTCTACCGGTTCAGTTGCTACATAGGCTACGTGATGTAAACAACAATAAATCCACATCGTTATTTTCTTTGTGGATACAGATGCTATTGGTAGCAACTGCTAACGCTAATAGCCTACACTGGTCAGGACGTGTCGTTAATATGTTCTCTCCTCCAGCGTTGTCATGTTGGTGATCCGTTGTGCTTTACAGCTGCCGGGCAAACCGCTAATAACACGCTACGGCAACACGATCGTTTCATGACAAACACGCCACGTTAATGAATAATTAATTAAACTGCCCCGAGTCCTGACATTGGCTGCCACCGCCAATATATCTTTACCTCTCTGGAGTAAACGTGGACCCAGCCTGTCAGAGAGCACCGACCGGACCCGAGACTAACTGTACCGATTCAGACCCGAACCCGGAGTCACGTCTTTTGAATGGACCCGAGACCCGATTCGGGTCGGGTGAGAACCTCGGGTTTTCGGGTTGTTCAGGAGACCTCTACCTTGGAGCGGTCTAGCCCTCTGGGTGGTTCTCTCATTGACGCTCCTGTTCGAGTCCACCCTCGCCCTGTAGCTGGTTCGGTATTTCCTCTACTGGGGGACGACCCGGTGTATGGGAGGGTACCAGAACCCTTCCACCAGAGAGGTGCAGTAACTACAGCTCTTCCACCTTCTCAGGTATCACCCTGGCCGCTCTTCTCATCCCCATTGGTCTGGGAATGTACGTCAAGAAGAGGTGGCCCCACCTGGCAAAGAAGGTCCTCAAGGTAGGAACGTTTTTATCGTTCCGATGCTGTAACTGTTTAAATGCTTGCATTAAAGTTTTTAATTTGGCGTTTGTGTGACTGTGGCATCCAGGTGGGCTCAATCGCCGGCTTCGGCCTCATCATCATCATCGCTGTGATTGGGGGGGTCCTCTACCAGTCGTCCTGGACCATCTCTCCTTCCTTGTGGATCATTGGAACCATCTACCCCTTCGTTGGCTTTGGTCTGGGCTTCCTCATGGCCCGTTTTGTGGGTCAGCCCTGGTACAGGTGAGGTGGTGGACCAGTGAGGAGGCTGGGATCAGAAGCGGAACAAGTGACTGCCGGGCCGGGCGGGGCACATGACCGGGCCCTTTAAGCCCACAAAGCTTGTGATTACATCGTTTTATAACATACACATGCCCGCAACAGCGGGACTTACAAGCATTACTACATTTGACAGATAGCTTAAAGCATTTGAAGAAGAGTTCAACACCACGAAGAGCAACCATGTCATTTTGAAATCAATCAAACCGTCATGAAGTCTAACAAACCAAGAGAACAACAAAAACATTAGGCTACCTGGCCCCTAATAATATAACAACACAAAGTCAAAGCAGTTCAGCACCACGGGTAACTACATCATTCTGACACCCACTTTAACGAGCAACTTCAACTAATGAGAGCACAGTTACTGTATCAACAGTGGGAACGTTTTGTAAAATAGGCACAGCGGCCCACACGTTCACATACAAACATAGATTCAATATAAAATAGCAGAACTACTCACCACTATTGAAAGGGTACACGACGAGCCTTGCGCTCAGCGAATTCATCCACGATGCGCTGTATGTCCGTCTCCTTGGCTCGTTCATGGACAACATTGCTAGTCCACTCAGTGTCTCCTGTCCCATCGTGCTCCTCAAGTGGTTTTTAATAAGCTTTAATTTGGAGAAGGAGCGCTCAGAGGTTGCAACTGTGACAGGAAGGGTCAAAAATAAAGGGAGGGCTGTGCAAACCTCGCTGAATGTTGACGTTAGTGCTGGGTGGCCGACAATTAGCATTTTTGCCAGATCAGCGACAGACTTCTGTTTTGCGATCTGGTCCCTGAAGCAGCTTCTGAAAGAAAGCAGCTGAACAGGGAAGCTGGGGGCGATGTCCCGGCTGTAGTGTTTACTGAACCGCTGGGGAGCTTGGAGTAGCTCATCATCTCGTGCTTGCTGCAGTGTGTTGGGGTGAATTGCCTCAAACATCTCAACAGTGTCATTTAAATTGGTGAATCTTTGGGACAGTTGCTGGATGATAATATCAAGACAGGCATTTAAAACGTTCACCCGAAAGTTGCTCTCTGCGTCAGTGAGGCGACTGTCTTCAGAAAGTTCATCAAAGTGACGCTTAACTTTTCTGGCTCTGGTTGCTTCAAACTGCATTTGACTTCCCCATTTAGTAGCTAAGGCAAGACTGTCAGACTTAGCCTAATCAAATTGCTCCCTAAACTCCATCAAAAAACTGATAGCATTTTGCAGAAGAGTAGATGCTTTGAGAATATCCGCGTCCTTAGCTTGCAATAACTGTGAAGCAGCATTTACACACACCAGAATCTTGGTTTGCATGTTGACCAAAAGTATGAAGGAAAATGTGCCTATGGCATTCTCGAGCGCACTTGCTTTATCACGCTCATCTTTTTTGTCACTGGTGAGGGATATTTTAAAGAGGGCTTTTATGATATCTCCGTATCTGTGCCTTAATGCAAAAAGCACATTATGTTGAGAAGACCAGCGAGTGGGACATAGTCATTTTAATGTGACATTTCTGCTCTCTGGCGTCATAAAATCACCGAGGAGCATCAGTGTCATAGAACTGCTTCACTCCAGGGACATTTTTAACAGAGTCGTTGAGAGCTAAATTGAGATTATGAGCAGCGCAATGAACATAACAGGCGAGGGGCTCCTTCTCTGTTATTCTTGCCTGTACGCCTGAATACACACCGCTCATATTAGCAGCCCCGTCATAACCCCATCCACGGCATTTTGAGAGATCTACTCTGTTTTTCTCTATAGAGCCCAAGATTGTGTTTTCAAGTTCTGACGCTGATGAGCTTCAAAACCCAAAAACACTTCATTGATCTGTATATCTGTTGCAATATCCATATCATTCTTAACAACAGTTACGTAGCGGTAAACCTGACTCAACTGGTCTATTTTTGACACATCTTGTGTTGTGTCCATGATAATGGAATAAAATGGGGCATCGTTTAATTCATCAATTATGTCAGCTCTCACACGTTGTGATAATATGTAAATAATCTCATCTTGAATCTGGTGATTTAGGTATTTCACTGACCCTTCTGGTCGATTGATTAGCTCTTTCAAAATAGGGTCGTAGCAAGCTAATAATTCGATTATGGACAAGAAGTTGCCAGCATTTCCCTTACCTAGAGCCTCCCTATGCCCCCTGAATGCCAACTTGCATGAAGCCAGAGTGAGAGTTACATTTACAATGTGCTCCACCACCTGTCTCCAAAACAAAGCAGCAGCACGTATATTTCTCTCCATTTCAGTGTCTATTGTGCCGTTGAGATTCCACTGCTGGTAGACTATGCATGCATCAAGATGTATTTGAGTAGATTCATGCTTCTCAATTTTGGCGGAAAGATGTTTCCAGTCTTTTATTCCATTTACCCATGCATTGTTGTGGTAGGGTGCGTTTCGGCTGGCAAAAAACCCGCAAGGCTCACAGTAACAGCGGTCTAATTTTGGAGAGTAGCACATCCAACTGCGGGAAAGTTTCATCCCAGTTTTAGTGGTAGATGTGTAATAACTCTCTGAAAAACACCGATTGTACTTAATCGGTGGGAAATGGACCCTTGGGTCTGGATGGGCCCATCTTGAAGATATATCTTTTAATGTCGGCGTCCTGGATGTTTTCAGTGAAATTTGCCCGATCAGTCGGAAAACACTCCAGAGGAGGGGTTTCATCCTCCACCCGAAGCGTGAGGAGGAGACCTGCTGCTTTCATTTCCAGTGTACGATACTTCCCTTTGCAGTGTGGATGAGGAGGGCTGCTGGTCAAGGATCAGGTCCAGCTTTCCCCTGGAGCAGCTAGCAACTGCAGAGTCCCTAACATCACTGCTATACAACCAAGAGACAAATAAGAGGATATAAGCTAATGTTAGCGGCCGGGCTACTCTGATAACAACCACATCAACAGTTTACAACTAACTCACGTATTGTTTTCAGTGTCAGTGATTGTGAGAAATTGTACCTGTAAATCTGGCTCCCTGACCACGCTGAACAACAATGTCAGGTTCATCTCCAGGATTGGGACGAACAAAATACGAGTCCAGCTTTTGAAGTTTTGTTTTCTCCTGCGCTCCTTTTTCCCTTTCTTTGCGTTTTGTCGCTCCACTTTTATGTATATATGCACTGCCACTCATGATTACTTTAGTCTTTTATCCAGCTAGCCTCCACCGCAATCTGTTGACAAGTGACTGACGATGACGCTGATGGACGGCTGTTGATGACGATTTTACCCCAAATACATTTGGAGATCTTGTAAATTTACACATTGTAAAGTTAACTGTGAGAGTGAACATGAAGCCAGCCATGCAGCACAACATTTAATTCACCGTGTTGAATAAACGTACATGACCAAAGTCAGTCTTACATTTTTTGACCAACCATGATTCATTCTGGCTGGAGCAACCTATATATTACCTCAGACGAAGCACAACATATCTTGTGTAAAAATTAATGAATCCATGTATATGCGAACTGTAACAGACACTTAGGCCTGTTGCTTCATCTTTCACCGGGCCCCCCAGGGCCCGGGCCGGGGGAGTACCACCCCCCCAGTCCCCCCCTGACGCTCCGCTGCTGGCTGGGATATTTCCCTCCCGCTACTACCAGGCACCGTTCAACCCAATCCTGATCGTCAAGTCACAGATTAAGGTCTCTGATGAGCACCGTTCTTTGTCCAGGTGTCGAACCATCGCCCTGGAGACTGGTTTCCAGAACTCCCAGCTGTGCAGTACCATTGTCCAGCTGTCCTTCAGCCCGGAGGAGCTGGAGATCATGTTTGCCTTCCCGCTCATCTACAGCATCTTCCAGCTGGCGGCTGCTGTCTTCTCTGTGGGTGGTGAGTCAAACCTGGCTAATCCTTCCATTGGTGGTGTCCAGGCCCGGCGTGGCGGCCGTTCTCCTCGGCAGCACTGGTCTGGGTCAGGCTCAGCTCTGGGTCAGGTTCAGCTCAGGGTCAGGCTCAGCTCTGGGTCAGGTTCAGCTCAGGGTCAGGCTCAGCTCTGGGTCAGGCTCAGCTCTGGGTCAGACTCAGATCTGAATCAGACTCAGCTCTGAATCAGGTTTAGCTCTGGGTCAGGTTCAGCTCTGGGTCAGGTTCAGCTCTGGGTCAGGTTCAGCTCTGGGTCAGGTTCAGCTCTGGGTCAGGTCAGGCTCAGCTCCGGGTCAGACTCAGCTCTGGGTCAGGTTCAGCTCTGGGTCAGGGTCAGCTCAGGGTCAGGCTCAGCTCCGGGTCAGACTCAGCTCTGGGTCAGGTTCAGCTCTGTGTCAGACTCAGCTCTGGATCAGGTTCAGCTCTGGATCAGACTCAGCTCTGGGTCAGACTCAGCTCTGGGTCAGACTCAGCTCTGGGTCAGTCTCAGCTCTGGATCAGGTTCAGCTCTGGGTCAGGCTCAGCTCCGGGTCAGACTCAGCTCTGGGTCAGGCTCAGCTCTGGGTCAGGTTCAGTTCTGGCTCAGGTTCAGCTCTGGGTCAGGTTCAGCTCTGGGTGAGGTTCAGCTCAGGGTCAGGCTCAGCTCTGGGTGAGGTTCAGTTCTGGCTCAGGCTCAGCTCTGCTCAGCTCCCAGAGCAGGCTCAGACTTCTGCTTGTGAAGCTATTCTGGGTTTACTATCTCTCAGAAGTTTTGGGTTTAAGGGGTTAAAACATTTGTTTCTGAACCCGCGTCTTTTCCTCCACAGCCTACCAGATGTATAAAAGGTGTACGGGCCGAGGTCCGGGCAACGCAGACGACGGAGCCCCGTCCTTGGAAACCGGCGACGGCGATGAAACGAAGGAGAAGCAGTACGGTCTGGAGAACGGCGGGTTCGAGTTGGAGGGGAACGTGAAGGGCTCCTACACGAAGACGGAGCAGTGACATCACCACAAACCCGCCCATCACGCGCTCGTGAGCAGCCGCGACCCCTGAGGACGGCAGGCTGACTCGTCTGTGAGCCCACGTCGCCCTCCGCTGGCTGGAAGTGTGAACTGCACAACTTGCTGAAGAAGGACATGTCTTCCACAGTCTTCTTGTACATAGACCCTCTTTTCCTTTAATTTATTCATATATAGATATTTAAAATCCTCTTTTTCCAGTCAGAGACTCCCCCTCATGTTCCTCGTGTTCCTCATGTTCCTCATGAAAGTTTCAGGCGTCTCTCCTGTATTCATGTATTACAGCCATTTAAACTGGTTCTTCAGGGGTTCGTATCATCTGGGGACCAGATTAATCCCAGAGCAGCACACTGGACCCCCCCCACCCCCCAACCCAGACACTCACAGGGCCGGTCCAGGCCCGGATAAAGGAGATAAAGGACTGAGACCAGAATCAGAGACTGAACTCTGACGACGACTTGATGCTCCTGAAACGATCTGTTGTTGTTTAATCAGGACATTTATACTGTAAAACCCTAAAATCCTCAATATTGAAACTTTTTGTAGTAAAATGCTGAATTTTGTAAATTTCTCATAAAAACACATTTTTGTCATAAAACCTCCACTTTTTTAAAAACTGTGACTTTTAACTGCAGATTTCCTGTAAATGCAGCTGTTTGCTTTAATCGCAGTCGTTTGTGATAAAAGTCACAACTTTCTAGCTTCATGTTACAACTTTTTGTTGTAAAATCTTTTTGACGTGAAATTACAGATTTATGTCCTAAAAGAACAACTGTTGGTGTTAAAAAGTTTTTTTTTTTTTGCCATAAAATCTCAGATTTCACAAAAGCAAAACGTTCTGACATCAAATCACAACATTTTGTTTAACTGCAATAAAGTTTGTTAATGAGATGTTTTATTGAAGATAATTCTGCAACATTTCTGTCAGTTTTCCCTTTTAATGGCTCTATAGATCTAAGATCTTCTACTAAAGTTTATTTATAAAGGAATAGTTTTAAAAAGCTTAATTCACTGAACTGGTCTCTGTTTTGGTATAAATATGAGAACGGAGGTCAATAAACTGAAGTCATTCAGCAAGGATCAGCTCTGAGGACATCTGGGTGTTTCTGAGGATTTTACTGACGTCCACCCCTGGAAGACTCCTGGAATACTCCTGGAAGACATCTGAGAAGACTCCTGGAAGACCCCTGGAAGACTCCTGGAGACTCCTGGAAGACTCCTAGAGACTCCTGGAAGACTCCTAGTTGACCCCTGGAAGACATCTGAGAAGACCCCTGGAAGACTCCTGGAAGACCCCTGGAATACTCCTGGAAGACATCTGAGAAGACTCCTAAAAGACTCCTCAGAAGACCCCTGGAAGACTCCTTAAAGACTCCTCAGAAGACTCCTTGAAGACTCCTGAAAGACTCCTCAGAAGACTGCTGGAAGACTCCTGGAAGACATCTGAGAAGACGCCTGAAAGAGTCTGGTTGACCCCTGGAAGACTCCTAAAGACTCCTGGAAGACCCCTGGAAGACTCCTGGAAGACTCCTAGAAGACTCCTGGAAGACTCCTCAGAAGACTCCTGGAAGACTCCTCGTAGACCGCTGGAAGACCCCTGTAATACCCCTGGAAGACTCCTGGAAGACTCCTGGAAGACTTCTGGTAGACTCCTGGTAGACTCCTGGAACACCCCTGGTAGACCCCTGGAGACTCCTGGTAGACCCCTGGAAGACTCCTGGAACACCCCTGGTAGACCCCTGGAAGACCCCTGGTAGACTCCTGGAAGACCCCTGGTAGACCCCTGGAAGACTCCTGGAAGACCCCTGGAAGACTCCTGGAAGACCCCTGGAAGACCCCTGGAAGACCCCTGGAAGACTCCTGGAAGACCCCTGGAAGACTCCTGGAAGACCCCTGGAGACCCCTAGTAGACTCCTGGAACACCCCTGGTAGACCCCTGGAGACTCCTGGTAGACCCCTGGAAGACTCCTGGAGACCCCTGGAACATCCCTGGTAGACTCCTGGTAGAACCCCTGGAAGACTCCTGGAAGACCCCTACATCCCTGGTAGACTCCTGGTAGACCCCTGGAGACTCCTGGAAGACCCCTGGAAGACTCCTGGAAGACTCCTGGTAGACCCCTGGAAGACCCCAGGAAGACTCCTGGAAGACCCCTGGAACATCCCTGGTAGACTCCTGGTAGACCCCTGGAGACTCCTGGAAGACCCCTGGAAGACTCCTGGTAGACTCCTGGTAGACTCCTGGTAGACCCCTGGAGACTCCTGGAAGACCCCTGGAAGACTCCTGGTAGACTCCTGGTAGACCCCTGGAAGACTCCTGGTAGACTCCTGGTAGACCCCTGGAGACTCCTGGAAGACCCCTGGAACATCCCTGGTAGACTCCTGGTAGACCCCTGGAGACTCCTGGTAGACCCCTGGAGACTCCTGGAAGACCCCTGGAAGACTCCTGGTAGACTCCTGGTAGACCCCTGGAGACTCCTGGAAGACCCCTGGAAGACTCCTGGTAGACTCCTGGTAGACTCCTGGTAGACCCCTGGAGACTCCTGGAAGACTCCTGGTAGACTCCTGGTAGACCCCTGGAAGACTCCTGGTAGACTCCTGGTAGACCCCTGGAGACTCCTGGAAGACCCCTGGAACATCCCTGGTAGACTCCTGGTAGACCCCTGGAGACTCCTGGTAGACCCCTGGAGACTCCTGGAAGACCCCTGGTAGACTCCTGGTAGACCCCTGGAGACTCCTGGAAGACCCCTGATCCACTTCTGGAAGACTCCTGGAAGACCCCTGGAAAACCCCTGGTAGACCCCTAGAGACCCCTGGAGACTCCTGGAAGACATGACACCTGTCTAGAATGACACCTGTGAATCCTCTCTGTAGAACACTGGCCTCCACGTGGCTGGAAAAGCTCATCAGTAGCTGCTGATCAGCTCATTGGTGGTTGTTGATCAGCAGCTGCACGGAGGTGCTGAGTCGACCACACCTGAGACCACCTGAGACTCGCCCACCAACACCAGGACCCCACTGCTGTGATCAGACATCAGGTGCTCAGGCCAGGAGAACAGCGAACGCTCAGTTCATTCACACTGATCATCTATTATCTATCATTTGATATAATACAATATAGGGCCGCCCCCGTGGGGGGGTCACAGGAGTGGAGTTAGATATAGTCCGGTTCACCTCAACACATGGACTCTGGAACCAGTCTCCTCCAGAGAGGCTGGACCTGATTCTACTCTGTTTTCTGGTAGATTTTTGTTCCAACCCTCACCTGTGGTCCTGAACTGTAGAGACTGAAAGAAGGAGACCAGTGATAGCAGCAGCTGAATGAGTTTCCTCCAGCGAGGCTGGACTCTCCCTTAGAGATAGGAGGAGAAGTTCAGTCACCAGGAGAGACTCAGAGTAGAGCTGCTGCTCCTCCACATGGAGAGGAGCCAGTTGAGGAGGTTCATCTGGTCAGGATGACTCCTGGACGCCTCCCTGGAGAGGAGTTTCAGACATGTCCAACTGGGAGACGACCAGGAGACAGACCAGGACACACTGGAGAGATGATGTCTGTTGGGTGGAATACAGATTTAGCGGAACTGATGTATAATATAATATAATATAATGTAATGGTAATGTAATGTAATGTAATAATATAATATAATATAATATAATATAAATATAATAATATAATATAATATAATAATAAACATAATATAATATAATAATAATATAATATAATATAATATAATATAACATAATATAATATAATATAATATAATATAATATAATATAATATAATGTATTTACAGAAAATTACACACACAAAATCAAAAATCTCAAATATACCAAAATCACAACTATTTTATTGTAAAAACACATAAAACCTTTTTTTCCCATAAAATCTCACTTTTGTAGAATTGTGCCTTTTGTTGTCAGAATAATGATTTTTTTTTGTTGTAAAATTCTGACCCAAAAAAATCACAACTTACCATCTTCATTTTATTGTTATTATCATTGTTATTATTATTATTTTTAATATATCACAATTCTTTGGTATAAAGTTATGAATTTATTTCTCAAATTGCACAATATAAACTTTTTGTTGTAAAAAGCTACCTTTTTTTTTTTAAAATTAAATCTAAATATTTGCAAGATCACGACCATTTTTCTTTATTTTTTTTTTTGATCATCTGTGCCATAAAAAACATGAATTTTACAAAATTACAACTTTAAGACAGAAGAAAATCCCAACTTTTTGCGGTAAAATCGTGATTATTTTCTGACGTCGGAGCCGGGTGGACCGAAGTCCAGTCAGTCTGACGTCATGACAGTCTGGTCAAGATTCTCACAATAAAACAGCATTTTTTTAGGTTTCTGGTCACGTTTACAGTCCTTATAGTCCCCGTTTAAACCTCAGACACAAAATATTTCACTCATAAAATAATCCCATTAAACTCCCGCTCTGAGAACAAAGTCTCCTCCTTTCAGATGAGAGCGCGGTCACGAGGACGTTTACGCTCCGCAGCTCCAGCTGTAAGGAGATAAAACCATTCAGAGAACGGACTAACGGAAACACGCCCTTCTGTCAGCACCGAGGCCACGCCCACTGATGAGAGCTGATGCTGCCTTCACGACCTGGAGGAAGACTGGGACATCTCACTGCTTTCTACGCGAGCGAAGTGTCTAAGATAGATACGATGATGTCAAATTAGTTTTTGTGATGTTGAGAGGAAAAGTGAAACATGTTTACAGAGAAGATAAACATGAAAGATACAGTTCTGACCCTATTTAACATCTGAAACTAACAATGTCTCACAGATGCTTCACTGCTCACATGTTCAACCAAAGATGGACAGATGGACCTCCACAAACAGGAGGTTTGAGACCCAAAGGGGGCTTTAGAAATGAAGAAAACTGCAGTTCCTCTACTGACCACTAGAGGCTGCAGTTACTCTACTGACCACTAGAGGCTGCGGTTCCTCTACCGACCACTAGAGGCTGCAGTTCCTCTACTGACCACTAGAGGCTGCGGTTCCTCTACCGACCACCAGAGGCTGCGGTTCCTCTACTGACCGCTAGAGGCTACGGTTCCTCTACCGACCACAAGAGGCTGCGGTTCCTCTACCCGCCGCTCCCCGAGGCTGTGGTTCCTGTGGCTGCGGTTCCTCTACCGACCGCTAAAGGCTGCGGTTCCTCTACCGACCACTAGAGGCTGCGGTTCCTCTATTGACCGCTAGAGGCTGCGGTTCCTCTACCCACCGCTAGAGGAGGCGGTTCCTCTACCGACCGCAAGAGGCTGCGGTTCCTCTATTGACCGCTAGAGGCTGCGGTTCTTCTACCGACCACTAGAGGCTGCGGTTCCTCTACCAACCGCTAGAGGCTGCCGTTCCTCTATTGACCGCTAGAGGTTTCGGTTGCGGTTCCTTTACCGACCACTAGAAGCTGCGGTTCCTCTACCGACCGCTAGAGGCTGCGGTTCCTCTACCAACCACTAGAGGTGGCGGTTCCTCTACCGACCGCTAGAGGCTGCGGTTCCTCTATTGACCGCTAGAGGCTGCAGTTGCGGTTCCTCTACTGACCTCTAGAGGCTGCGGTTCCTCTACCGACTAGAGGCTGCGGTTCCTCTATTGACCGCTAGAGGCTGCGGTTCCTCTACCAACTGCTAGAGGCTGCGGTTCCTCTATTGACCGCAAGAGGCTGCGGTTCCTCTATTGACCACTGAAGGCTGCGGTTCCTGAGGCTGCAGTTCCTCTACTGACCGCTAGAGGCTGCGGTTCCTCTACCGACCGCTAGAGGCTGCGGTTCCTCTATTGACCACTGAAGGCTGCGGTTCCTGAGGCTGCAGTTCCTCTACTGACCACTAGAGGCTGCGGTTCCTCTACCGACCGCTAGAGGCTGCGGTTCCTCTATTGACCGCTAGAGGCTGCGGTTCCTCTACCAACCGCTAGAGGCTGCGGTTCCTCTATTGACCGCGAGAGGCTGCGGTTCCTGAGGCTGCGGTTCCTCTATTGACCACTAGAGGCTGCAGTTGCGGTTCCTCTACTGACCGCTAGAGGCTGCGGTTCCTCTACCGACCGCTAGAGGCTGCGGTTCCCATATTGAACACTAGAGGCTGCGGTTCCTCTACCGACCGCTAGAGGCTGCGGTTCCTGTACCGACCACTAGAGGCTGCAGTTCCTCTACTGACCACTAGAGGCTGCAGTTCCTGAGGCTGCGGTTCCTCTACCGACCGCTAGAGGCTGCAGTTCCTCTACCGACCACTAGAGGCTGCAGTTCCTCTATTGACCGCTAGAGGCTGCGGTTCCTCTACCAACCGCTAGAGGCTGCGGTTCCTCTATTGACCGCAAGAGGCTGCGGTTCCTGAGGCTGCGGTTCCTCTATTGACCACTAGAGGCTGCAGTTGCGGTTCCTCTACTGACCGCTAGAGGCTGCGGTTCCTCTACCGACCGCTAGAGGCTGCGGTTCCCATATTGAACGCTAGAGGCTGCGGTTCCTCTACCGACCGCTAGAGGCTGCGGTTCCTGTACCGACCACTAGAGGCTGCAGTTCCTCTACTGACCACAAGAGGCTGCAGTTCCTGAGGTTGCGGTTCCTCTACCGACCGCTAGAGGCTGCAGTTCCTCTACCGACCACTAGAGGCTGCAGTTCCTCTACTGACCGCTAGTGGCTGCGGTTCCTCTACCGACCACTAGAGGCGGCGGTTCCTCAACCGGCCGCTAGAGGCTGCAGTTCCTCTATTGACCGCTAGAGGCTGCAGTTGCGGTTCCTCTACCGACCACTAGAGGCTGCGGTTCCTCTATTGACCGCTAGAGGCTGCGGTTCCTCTACCAACCGCTAGAGGCTGCGGTTCCTCTATTGACCGCAAGAGGCTGCGGTTCCTCTACCGACCACTAGAGGCGGCGGTTCCTCAACCGGCCGCTAGAGGCTGCAGTTCCTCTATTGACCGCTAGAGGCTGCAGTTGCGGTTCCTCTACCGACCACTAGAGGCTGCGGTTCCTCTATTGACCGCAAGAGGCTGCGGTTCCTGAGGCTGCGGTTCCTCTATTGACCACTAGAGGCTGCGGTTCCTCTACCGACCGCTAGAGACTGCGTTTCCTCAACCGACCACTAGAGGCTGCGATTCCTGTACCGACCACTAGAGGCTGCAGTTCCTCTATTGACAGCTAAAGGCTGCAGTTCCTCTACTGACCACTAGAGGCTGCAGTTCCTCTGCTAACCACTGGAAGCTGCAGTTTCTCTATTGACCGCTAGTGGCTGCATTTCCTCTATTGACGGCTAGAGGCTGCAGTTCCTCTACCGACTGCTAGAGGCTGCAGTTACTCTACGGACTGCTAGAGGCTGTGGTTCCTGTACCAACCACTAGAGGCTGCAGTTCCTCTACCGACCGGTAGAGGCTGCGGTTTCTCTATTGACAACTAGAGGCTGCAGTTCCTCTACTGACCACTAGAGGCTGCGGTTCCTCTATTGACAACTAGAGGCTGCAGTTTCTCTACTGACCACTAGAGGCTGCAGTTCCTCTATTGACCACTAGAAGCTGCAGTTCCTCTACTGACCACTAGAGGCTGCAGTTCCTCTATTGACCACTAGAGGCTGCAGTTCCTCTACCGACCACTAGAGGCTGCAGTTCCTCTACCGACTGCTAGAGGCTGCAGTTACTCTACGGACTGCTAGAGGCTGTGGTTCCTGTACCAACCACTAGAGGCTGCAGTTCCTCTACCGACCAGTAGAGGCTGCGGTTTCTCTATTGACAACTAGAGGCTGCAGTTCCTCTACTGACCACTAGAGGCTGCGGTTCCTCTATTGACAACTAGAGGCTGCAGTTTCTATACTGACCACTAGAGGCTGCAGTTCCTCTTTTGACCACTAGAGGCTGCAGTTCCTCTACTGACCACTAGAGGCTGCGGTTCCTCTATTGACCACTAGAGGCTGCAGTTCCTCTACCGACCACTAGAGGCTGCAGTTCCTCTACTAACCACTAGAGGCTGCAGTTTCTCTATTGACCACTAGAGTCTGCAGTTCCTCTACCGTCCACTAGACGCTCCAGTTCCTCTACTGACCACTAGAGGCTGCAGTTCCTCTACCGACCACTAGACTCAGTTCTCTACTACTAGAGGCTGCAGTTCCTCTATTGACAACTAGAGGCTGCAGTTCCTCTACCGACCACTAGATGCTCCAGTTCCTCTACTGATCACTAAAGGCTGCAGTTCCTCTACTGACCACTAGAGGCTGCAGTTCCTCTACTGACCACTAGAGGCTGCAGTTCCTCTACTGACCGCTCGAGGCTGCAGTTATTCTACTGACCGCTAGAGGCTGCAGTTCCTCTATTGACCGCTAGAGACTGCAGTTCCTCTACTGACCGCTTGAGGCTGTAGTTCATCTATTGACCACTAGAGGCTGCAGTTCCTCTACCGAACGCTAGAGGCTACAGTTCCTCTACCGACCGCTAGAGGCTGCGGTTCCTCTACCGACCACTAGAGACTGCGGTTCCTCTATTGACCGCTAGAGGCAGCGGTTCCTCTATTGACCGCTAGAGGCTGCGGTTGCGGTTCCTCTACCGACCACTAGAGGCTGCGGTTCCTCTACCAACCGCTAGAGGCTGCGGTTCCTCTATTGACCGCTAGAGGCTGCGGTTGCGGTTCCTCTACCGACCACTAGAGGCTGCGATTCCTCTACCAACCGCTAGAGGCTGCGGTTCCTCTACCAACCGCTAGAGGCTGCGGTTCCTCTACAGACCGCTAGAGGCTGCGGTTCCTCTATTGACCACTAGAGGCTGCAGTTCCTCTATTGACCACTATAGGCTGCAGTTCCTGAGACTGCGGTTCCTCTACCGACCACTAGAGGCTGCGGTTCCTCTACCGACCGCTACAGGTGGCGGTTCCTCTACCGACCGCTAGAGGCTGCGGTTCCTCTACCGACCACTAGAGGCTGCAGTTCCTCTATTGACCAATAGAGGTTGCGGTTCCTGAGGCTGCAGTTCCTCTACTGACCTCTAGATGCTGCGGTTCCTCTACCATCCACTAGAGGCTGCGGTTCCTCTACCGACCACTAGACGCTCCAGTTCCTCTACTGAAGACTAGAGGCTACAGTTCCTCTACCGACCACTAGAGACTGCAGTTCCTCTACCGACCACTAGAGGCTGCAGATCCTCTACTGACCACTAGAGGCTGCAGTTCCTCTACCGACCACTAGACGCTCCAGTTCCTCTACTGACCACTAGAGACTTCAGTTCCTCTACCGACCACTAGATGCTCTAGTTCCTCTACTGACCACTAGAGGCTGCATTTCCTCTACCGACCGCTAGAGGCTGCGGTTCCTGTACCAACTACTAGAGGCTGCAGATCCTCTACTGACCACTAGAGGCTGCAGTTCCTCTACCGACCACTAGACGCTCCAGTTCCTCTACTGACCACTAGAGGCTGCAGTTCCTCTACCGACCACTAGACGCTCCAGTTCCTCTACCGACCACTACAGGCTGCAGTTCCTCTACTGACCACTAGAACCTGCAGTTCCTCTACTGACCACTAGAGGATGCAGTTCCTCTCCTGACCACTAGACGACCCAGTTCCTCTACTGACCACTAGAGGCTTCTGTTCCTCTACTGACCACTAGAGGCTGCAGTTCCTCTATTTACCACTAGACGCTGCAGTTTCTCTATTGACCGGTAGAGGCTGCAGTTCCTCTACCGACCACTAGAGGCTGCAGTTCCTCTATTGACCACTAGAGGTTGCGGTTCCTGAGGCTGCAGTTCCTCTACTGACCTCTAGATGCTGCGGTTCCTCTACCGACCACTAGAGGCTGCGGTTCCTCTACCGACCACTAGACGCTCCAGTTCCTCTACTAAAGACTAGAGGCTACAGTTCCTCTACCGACCACTAGAGGCTGCAGTTCCTCTATTTACCACTAGAGGATGCAGTTCCTCTCCTGACCACTAGACGACCCAGTTCCTCTACTGACCACTAGAGGCTTCTGTTCCTCTACTGACCACTAGAGGCTGCAGTTCCTCTATTTACCACTAGACGCTGCAGTTTCTCTATTGACCGGTAGAGGCTGCAGTTCCTCTACTGACCACTAGAGGCTGCAGTTCATCTACTGACCGCTAGAGAATGCAGTTCCTCTACTGACCACTAGAGGCTGCAGTTCCTCTATTGACCACTAGACGCTGCAGTTCCTCTACTGACCACTAGACGCTCCAGTTCCTCTACTGACCACTGGAAACTGCAGTTCCTCTACCGACCACTAGAGGCTGCAGTTCCTCTACTGACCACTAGACGCTCCAGTTCCTCTGCCGACCACTAGAGGCTGCAGTTCCTCTACTGACCACTAGAGGTTCCAGTTCCTCTACCGACCACTAGACGCTCCAGTTCCTCTATTGACCACTAGAGGCTGCAGTTCCTCTACTGACCACTAGATGCTCCTGTTCCTCTACTGACCACTGGAGACTGCAGTTCCTCTACTGACCACTAGACGCTCCAGTTCCTCTACTGACCACTAGATGCTCCAGTTCCTCTACTGACCACTAGAGGCTGCAGTTCCTCTACTGACCACTAGACGCTCCAGTTCCTCTGCCGACCACTAGAGGCTGCAGTTCCTCTACTGACCACTAGAGGTTCCAGTTCCTCTACTGACCACTAGACGCTCCAGTTCCTCTACCGACCAGTAGACGCTCCAGTTCCTCTATTGATCACTAGAGGCAGCAGTTCCTCTACTGACCACTAGATGCTCCAGTTCCTCTAATGACCACTAAAGGCTGCAGTTCCTCTACTGACCACTGGAGACTGCAGTTCCTCTACTGACAACTAGACGCTCCAGTTCCTCTACTGACCACTAGAGGCTGCAGTTCCTCTACTGACCTCTGGAGACTGCAGTTCCTCTACCGACCACTAGAGGCTTCAGTTCCTCTACAGACCACTAGAGGCTGCAGTTCCTCTACCGACCACTAGACGCTTCAGTTCCTCTACCGACCACTAGAGGCTGCAGTTCTTCTACCGACCACTAGACGCTCCAGTTCCTCTACCGACCACTAGACGCTCCAGTTCCTCTACCGACCACTAGAGGCTGCAGTTCCTCTACCGACCACTAGACGCTCCAGTTCCTCTACCGACCACTAGACGCTCCAGTTCCTCTACCGACCACTAGACGCTCCAGTTCCTCTACCGACCACTAGACGCTCCAGTTCCTCTACTGACCACTAGAGGCTGCAGTTCCTCTACTGACCACTAGACGCTCCAGTTCCTCTACTGACCACTGGAGGCTGCAGTTCCTCTACCGACCACTAGAGGGTACAGGACTCTCCCTTAGGATGAGGTGTGCAGTCATCAGGAGAGACTCAGAGTAGAGCTGCTGCTCCTCCACATGGAGAGGAGCCAGCTGAGGTGGTTCATCTGGTCAGGATGTCCCCTGGACGCCTCCCTGGAAAGGTGTTTCCAGCATGTCCAACTGGGAGAAGACCACGAGGAAGACTTAGGACACACTGTAGAGACTACATCTCTCAGCTGGTCCTTGGTTTTCTCTCAGAGGAGCTGGAACAGGCAGCTGAGGAGATGGGGGTCTGGACCTCCGCTGAAGCTGCTGCCCTGCAACTCAATTATGGATAAGCGGAAGTTAATGGATGGATAAATAATCAATGACATCTGTTTGATATAATCAACAGGGTGAATAATAACCTGAAACAGTTCACCCAGTTCAGGAAGCGACATCTTCGGTTCAACCAAAGCCATCCTTCAACGGCTCGTTTCCACACCGGAAGCTGTAGTTTACGAGGCAACATTGAACGCAACAAATGTCCGCTTGGAGCGTTTGGAGACACTGAAGCTTTGGAGAAGAAACGGCCTCAGGACAGAAGCTGGGAGTCCAACACGTAGGTTATAAACTCTTAAACGACCTTTGGTGAAGTATGTTTTTGCTGTTTTGTCTCTTTTAATCGCTGTCTCGCGGTTCAGCCCGACAACATCCGGTTTCGATCCGATAGAAAAGTCTCGCTGCCTCAGAAAAAAGTTCTCAACAGTCCCTCATCTTCAGCTGGACCTCTTCTGGGTCTCTGTGGGAGTCTAATTTCACGGTCTGAGCTGACTTACGCTGTAAAAGTGTCTTTTAAAACCGCCCAGACTCAGAAATGTGTGATTCCGTTAAAGTAACGGCTCAGAAACGGTCGTCCCGGTTAACTGTCCTCAGAAACCGAGACTGAACAGACGAGGAAAGACCTGATCCGGTTCCAGCTGTTGACTGGCTTCATGGAGACAGAGACACGAAGTCAAGGCTTCAGGAGACAGTAAGGAGACAGGTTTAGAGAAACCCCGAGTACCCCAACAGATCCAGATCCAGATCCAGAAACTGCTGCAGGTACCCGACTGTCCTGTTGGACTTCAGTTTGTCCTCAGACATCAGTGTGTCTCATGGTTGAATCAGTTGTATCAGAGATTGTTTGACGTTAGTTTTTGTAAAGTTGGACTTCAGATCTGGGAGTTTTAGGAGTAACATGTTTTCTAGAAATATCCAGTTTTTCTGTTGTGGGTTCAGCTGAGAGCTGCTGGACTCATTAAAGGACCAGTTCCTCCTTTGACCCTCCGAAGTCAGTATAAAGGCTGTCTTGTGACTTAGAAATGGGACAGCCCTTGAGTGCAGTTACGTCTTCAGACTGTGGGGGGTGGCCTTACGCCAAAGCTCAAGAAAGCTGTCAAGAAAACGATGACGACAAAAAAGAAGAAGTTAATATATTTATATATATATATATATATATATATATATATATATATATATACCAAAGACAATAAGATGGTTTCGTAACATTTAACTATGAAAATACTTACATTGGTAGCTAGCTTTTTTCGACGCCAGCCTTTTCCAAGATGTCTTGGCAAAAATACGCAATGCCTTCTGGGTAGCCCTTACTTCCAAGGGTGGAGCTGGAGAGTCTCAATAATGAAGGTGATACAGCCCTCAAACTCGTCCCTCAATTTGACGTTCTGAGAATCGGGACAGCACTAGCACTTACCGGGAGCATTTTAGAGACTGAGAGGTGAGACTGAGGTTTGAGACTGAGGGATGAGATTGAGGTTTGAGATTGAGGTTTGAGACTGAGGTTTGAGACTGAGGTTTGAGACTGAGGTTTGAGATGAGGGATGAGATTGAGGTTTGAGATTGAGGTTTGAGACTGAGGGATGAGATTGAGGTTTGAGATTGAGGTTTGAGACTGAGGTTTGAGATTGAGGGTTTAGATTGAGGGATGAGATTGAGGGTTGACAGCTCTGTGGGACCGGCGGCCGGGTGTCCTGGTCCCGTCGGCGGTCCGGGTCGGCTTCACGTTACTTGTATACCTTGTTGTGTAGCGACGGAGGACTGAATAATGAACCCTCTATTGTGTTATTTGCTAATATTATTTGGAGAATGTACGGTGCTCTTTTCAATGTTATCCCTGTGTCATTTCAGGAAATACAGAGACAACACGGGCTCTGATACATTTTAGTCTGATGACGTAACTGCACTTGAGGGGTGTCCCATTTCTAAGTCACAAGCTAACCCTTACACTTACTTTTGAGGGTTAAGATTGAGGGCAAAAAATTGAGGGTTAAGGGCGAGGGTTGAGATTGAGGGTTAAGAGAGGAATTGGAATTGGCCCGATTGAGGGTTGAGACTGAGGGTTGATACTGAGGTTTGAGATTGAGATTTGAGATTGAGGTTTAAGATTGAGGTTTGAGGGAGGAACTGGAGTTCACCCAAAGTCTCTGGTCTTCTAACTGGTTTCTTGTACGATCGTACATCCATGAAGGGAATCCATCACCAGAATGCTTCTCCCAGTTCCTCTAATGGTTTAAAGGTTTTCCAGCCTGTTTCTTAGCTGAAAGTCAATCATGTTCGTCAATAACAGCAGCCAACGATCAATATGAGGCGACTGGACTAAACCACTGACATTTAAATCACAGTAAAATAGTTCATGTTCTTGACTGGACAGAAGTGGTCCTTTCATTAAAACGGAGGACAAAAGTCCACTTGATCACATGTATTGATGAGGATGACCTGCATTGATCCTGGATCAGTTCCAGAACTCTCCTGGTCCTGTTCCTGGACCCGTCCCTCTGTCTCTGACATTGACATCATGGACACGTCCTGTCCTAAATCTCTGACAGATAACAGAGCTGGAGTCAGGATGTCCCCATGACTGAACCACCCTGGTCTGCTGGACGTGTCCAGGTCAGGATGTCTCCATGACTGAACCGTCCTGGTCTGCTGGACGTGTCCAGGTCAGGATGTCCCCATGACTGAACCGTCCTGGTCTGCTGGACGTGTCCAGGTCAGGATGTCTCCATGACTGAACCGTCCTGGTCTGCTGGACGTGTCCAGGTCAGGATGTCCCCATGACTGAACCACCCTGGTCTGCTGGACGTGTCCAGGTCAGGATGTCTCCATGACTGAACCGTCCTGGTCTGCTGGACGTGTCCAGGTCAGGATGTCCCCATGACTGAACCGTCCTGGTCTGCTGGACGTGTCCAGGTCAGGATGTCCCCATGACTGAACCACCCTGGTCTGCTGGACGTGTCCAGGTCAGGATGTCTCCATGACTGAACCGTCCTGGTCTGCTGGACGTGTCCAGGTCAGGATGTCCCCATGACTGAACCGTCCTGGTCTGCTGGACGTGTCCAGGTCAGGATGTCCCCATGACTGAATCGTCCTGGTCTGCTGCACGTGTCCAGGTCAGGATGTCCCCATGACTGAACCGTCCTGGTCTGCTGCACATGTCCAGGTCAAGATGTCCCCATGACTGAACCGTCCTGGTCTGCTGGACATGTCCAGGTCAGGATGTCCCCATGACTGAACCGTCCTGGTCTATTGGACGTGTCCAGGTCAGGATGTCCCCATGACTAAACCGTCCTGGTCTGCTGGACGTGTCCAGGTCAGGATGTCCCCATGACTGAATCGTCCTGGTCTGCTGCACGTGTCCAGGTCAGGATGTCCCCATGACTGAACCGTCCTGGTCTGCTGGACGTGTCCAGGTCAGGATGTCCCCATGACTGAACCGTCCTGGTCTTCTGGACGTGTCCAGGTCAGGATGTCCCCATGACTGAACCGTCCTGGTCTGCTGGACGTGTCCAGGTCCTGGAGGAGCCTGTTAATTCATTCAGTCATTTATTAATTAGTGAAAAGCTCCACTGCTTTCATGTGATCACAAGTCACCCAAACACATAAAGGCGTGGCCGTTCTGGTCATCAGAGAATCTTTGATTCTATTGGCTGTGTAGATTCCACAGAGCTGTCAATCATCCAGATCTGTCTGTCCATTCCTGACACGTGTCCTCAGCTGATCGTCCATCTTCTCTTCATGGTTTTTGGGTCTGTGAGGAAGAAGAAGTGAGCAGGAGAACAACTTCAGAGGAACCGTCAGCAGCAGGACTCGTTTCTGTGAGTACCACACTGGAGTCCCCAGATCACCTGGCACCTGTCAGGGGTTCAGCGCTGATCCGTTTGGTCATGTGACACCTTGAGATGTTGTGGTGGAAGTTCTACAGAGGCGTGGAGATGAGGAATGAGAACCTGTCGGTCTGGGTGGTAAAGATGAGCGTGACAGTGTTTTATTTCAAAAACCTGAAACCCGACACCCTGAAGTCATGACCCCTCCACCCCCGTGCTTCACAGTAGGTCTGAGCTGTCTCTGCTGGGTTCGGTTCTCTCCAGACGTGGTTCTGGATGCTGAGACCAAACAGCTCCACGTTGGTCTCATCTGGAACTGGAGACATAGAGACTGGAACACCAACACATGTGGACCAGATGACAGGAACCCACGGACCTACACCTGAAACTAGGGGTGCACGATAACTATCGCGCCGAAAACTATCGGGGCGATAACTATGGGGATGATAACTATCGGGCCGATAACTATTGGGCCGATAACTATGGGAACGATAACTATCTGGGCGATAACTATGGGGACGATAACTATGGGGACGATAACTATGGGGACGATAACTATGGGAACGATAACTATCGGGCCGATAACTATTGGGGCGATTACTATGGGTACGATAACTATCGGGCAATAACTATGGGGACGATAACTATCGGGCCGATAACTATCGGGGCGATAACTATCGGGGCGACAACAGGAAATTATGACGTCATCCCGATAAGTCCGATATCACGACGAATAGCCCCGGTAACATATATATTTCTGTCAACACAGCAGTGCCTCGCTCCCTCTGAGCCTTGAATGACCGGCAGTCAATGTTACGTTCAGGTGACGTTGGCATAATCAGAAAAACGATTACTCAATAAGGAAAATCAAGAATACCCCCTCATGCCAGAAAACAACTCGTTTAGTCGGTCATAATTTTGGTAGTTGCTGACTGTAATCGATATTTGCAGTATTTTCGCACATGTTACACATAAAAAAAGAAAAAAAAACAGAAAAGGCTGAAAGAACGACTAGCAAACGAGGGAACGTTTGCTAGTCATTACACCTTGAAGTCAGCCTGCAGCACAGCGTACTGATCACAACAAACATGGCGGCGTGGAACTTCGTTAAAGTTTCAGAAGACGATAGTTTGGTGGTTATTTGTGACGAATCCTCCGAGTGAATTCTACGAGGAGGGAAGCACAAGCTTTAATACGTAAAACCTGATCAGCCACCTACAACATAACAATCACTTCCATGGAGTTTTGAAATCACGCTAACGTGAGCTAATGGAAGCTAATGCTAACGTGCGCAAGTCAGCAGGAGTCTCTCCTCTCCCTCATTCCTTCCATCTAAAGCTTCCATGAGATTAAAAAATAAAAAACAAAAATCACTGAACCTCATTTACTTTAATTAAAGTAAAAAGTATTAAAGTAAACCGCCCTTAAAGTATTAATTTAAATGGAACCACAAGTCAAAATCCTTTAAATGTTAATCTTTTTCAGTTAGTAATTCTGATGCATGTATTTCCATCAGTTCAAGGAGCCTTTATTTTTTATATCAGTTAGTAATGAATCTTATTTGAGTTAATGTGAGATATCAAATAGGTTTGTTTGATAGCTTTATGAAAATGTTTGAGAGGCTTGACAGTAGTTTTTCATTGGAAAAAATAAATATCTGTTCATTTAAAGAGTCAAAACTATCTTTGGTTTTATTCATAGTATTGATGTAATGATCTTAGGTATATGTGTGTGTTATCGGTTATCGGTATCGGTTTTAAAAAAACAGTTATCGTGCATCCCTACCTGAAACCAGAAGGTTACATCTCATCCACTATAATGATTAACCTTTTAAACAGTCTGGGGAGGTCCAGATGATGATGTCATGGTTTTGGAAGCTTCTGATTTGTTAGTTGCCAACATTTGAAATAATTACACACTATTCCGGACGTCTACTGTTCCTGCTACACCAGGAATGTCCCCACTGAGAGACTGATAAAGGGACATCTCATCCTAACTGGAGACACACCTGTAGAGGTATTTAACTCCTCAGACTCACTGCTGGTGTGGCATCATGGGAAAATCAAAAGAAACCAGCCAAGACATCAGGAAGATAACTGAGGACCTCCACCAGTCTGGTTCATCCTAGTCCAGTTTCCAGATGTCTGAAGGAGCCACGTTCATCTGCTCCAACAGTTCTCCACCAGTAGAACCACCATGGGAACGTCCACCATCATAGTCCTTAGGCCGGAGACGGTTCTGAGTCCCAGATATGAACCTGCTTTGCGGGGGGGGGGGGGGGGGGGGGCTGGAGACTGAGAACATCATCATCCCAACTGTGAAGTACAGCGGTGGCAGCATCATGTTGTGGGGGTGATTAGCTGCAGGAGGACAACAAAGTCAAGTTTTGGTCAATGTCTCATTCTCAGGTGCTAGTGGTCCGGTTAGTCAACCTGAAAGGGTGAGTCACGATGATTCAGCACATCAGTACCTGCCGAGATGAAAGAATGAAGCGCACCTTTAAACACAGACAGTTCACCTGCTGCTCTTGGAGGAGGGGGACCCTTTGTCCCCTCTGCTGGTCTTGGAAGGTTCTATCAACTGATGCCCCACCCCCACTAGACCTCCCTTCATTGGCTAGCTCCAGCTGTGTAACCTGGTTGGCTGGTGCAGGTGTTGACGCGGGAAAAGTTGAAAATCCCCCAAATGTTGATGGAAGAAATGCCACCAAGGTGATGCACAGAACCCACAATTCAGTTGGGCAAAAGATGACATCACCCTATTCAACGTCTGTGGAGACGGACGGAGATGGACAGAGACGGACACAGACGACCCAGGAAATGCTAACGCCTGACGCACGGCGGCTCAAAGTCCTGGCCTCCTGTCAGGTCCTGCTCTCCTGTCAGGTCCTGGCCTCCTGGCAAGTCCTGGCCTCCTGGCAGGTCCTGGCCTCCTGTCAGGTCCTGGCCTCCTGGCAGGTCCTGGCCTCCTGGCAGGTCCTGGCCTCCTGGCCTCCTGGCAGGTCCTGGCCTCCTGGCAGGTCCTGGCCTCCTGGCAGGTCCTGGCCTCCTGGCCTCCTGGCCTGGCCTCCTGGCCTCCTGGCAGGTCCTGGCCTCCTGGCAGGTCCTGGCCTCCTGGCAGGTCCTGGCAGGTCCTGGCCTCCTGGCAGGTCCTGGCCTCCTGGCCTCCTGGCAGGTCCTGGCCTCCTGGCAGGTCCTGGCCTCCTGGCAGGTCCTGGCCTCCTGGCAGGTCCTGGCCTCCTGGCAGGTCCTGGCCTCCTGGCAGGTCCTGGCCTCCTGGCCTCCTGGCAGGTCCTGGCCTCCTGGCAGCTCCTGGCCTCCTGGCCTCCTGGCAGGTCCTGGCCTCCTGGCCTCCTGGCAGGTCCTGGCCTCCTGGCCTCCTGGCAGGTCCTGGCCTCCTGGCAGGTCCTGGCCTCCTGGCAGGTCCTGGCCTCCTGGCCTCCTGGCAGGTCCTGGCCTCCTGGCAGGTCCTGGCCTCCTGGCCTCCTGGCAGGTCCTGGCCTCCTGGCAGGTCCTGGCCTCCTGGCCTCCTGGCAGGTCCTGGCCTCCTGGCAGGTCCTGGCCTCCTGTCCTCCTGTCAGGTCCTGGCCTCCTGTCCTCCTGTCAGGTCCTGGCCTCCTGGCCACCTGTCAGGTCCTGGTCTCCTGTCAGGTCCTAGTCTCCTGTCAGGTCCTGGTCTCCTGGCAGGTCCTGGCCTCCTGGCAGGTCCTGGTCTCCTGGCAGGTCCTGGTCTCCTGGCAGGTCCTGGCCTCCTGGCAGGTCCTGGCCTCCTGTCAGGTCCTAGTCTCCTGTCAGGTCCTAGTCTCTGACTGACTGGATACCTTCAGCTGCTCCATGTGGGTCTTCATGTGTTTAACGACTCAACCTTTATTCCAGTTACAGTGACTGTAGACGGCATACGTGGTTCATACATGCAGGTCTGATCTCCCAGTGATCCAGCAGACCTGAGGAGTTACAACAGTCACCATGACAACGAGCAGCAGGAGAGCAGTTTCTCCCTGGAGCTCTGCTTTCCAGAAGGTTTGCAGCGTTTCTCCCCTGAGAAACCAGCAGTCACATGACCTGTGACTCAGAGTCCCTGCTTCTGCAACCAGGATGACTCACGCTGCCAGATAACGCAACAGCAACTGTCCTCTGAGCCGTTATTACTGCTGTGGTTAAAGAGGAGGAGCTACATCCTGCTGCTCTGAGGGGGCGGGGCCAAGTGACCAAACTGATGGTTCAATGCTGGAACACCAACTCAGTGCTGAGGAGCAGTGATATTTCCACCTGTGGCCTCTACAGTTTGATTAAATTGTTGAACAACTAGAGAAGAAACAGCCCAGTTGCTACTTTGTGTTCCAGTTATTTTCCAGTTAAAATAATGACGTCATCATGATGCTTCTAAACCTGCCGCTCAAAACAGGAAGTTATATGGCAGTATTGTGTCACTTCCTGTGCTGGCATTTAAAGGAACACAGGAGAATCATGTCTCTGGTAATAGATCGCGTATAGAAGTAAATATTCACCACACTTATCATTTTGCATGATAAGTGTTCAGAAGTTAAGTCTGCCTGGTTTATGTTTCTGTCTTCTAATATTGTTCTTTTGCTTCCTCTAGAAGCTGAGATGGAGGTGAGGCAGCCATGAGCCACAACTACCAGAGTCTGTGGACGGAGCTTCCTCAGAGCAGCCAGGCGCCACGCGATCGCTTCAAACACGCCTGCTGCAGCTACAATGGACACGTGTTCATGCTGGGGGGCCGAGACAGCAGCTCTCTGAGGGACTTCTGGAAGTACAGCGTTGGTAAGGATTTGGCATTCAGTAACGGTGTCCTTCTGATTTGATCTTCATCTAAGACACAGCGACAGGCCCATACACACCTGTCAAACGCCCGTCAACCGCCCCTCAACCGCCCCTCAACCGCCCCTCAACCGCCCGTCAAACGCCCGTCAACCGCTCGTCAAACGCTCGTCAAATGCCCTTCAACCGCCCCTCAACCGCCCCTCAACCGCCCCTCAACCGCCCGTCAACCGCCCCTCAACCGCCCGTCAAACGCCCGTCAACCGCCCCTCAACCGCCCGTCAAATGCCCTTCAACCGCCCGTCAACCGCCCATCAAAAGCCCATCAAACACCTATCAAACACCCGTCAACCGCCCGTCAACCGCCCGTCAACCGCCCCTCAACCGCCCGTCAAACGCCCGTCAAACGCTCGT
Organism: Hirundichthys speculiger; assembly: GCA_018398805.1. Classification (NCBI taxonomy): domain Eukaryota; kingdom Metazoa; phylum Chordata; class Actinopteri; order Beloniformes; family Exocoetidae; genus Hirundichthys; species Hirundichthys speculiger. The sequence goes on from JAGFBZ010000516.1 coordinate 181,388, forward strand.
CAAATGCCCTTCAACCGCCCGTCAACCGCCCATCAAAAGCCCATCAAACACCTGTCAAACACCCGTCAACCGCCCATCAAACGCCTGTCAACCCCCCATCAAACGCCTATCAACCGCCCATCAAACACCTATCAAACGCCCATCAAACGCCTGTCAACCCCCCATCAAACGCCTATCAAACGCCCATCAACCGCCCATCAACCGCCCGTCAAACGCCTGTCAACCGCCCATCAAACGCCCGTCAACCGCCTAACCGCCCCTCAAACGCCCATCAACCGCCCATCAAACGCCCGTCAACCGCCCCTCAAACGCCCATCAACCGCCCCTCAACCGCCCATCAAACGCCTGTCAACCGCCCGTCAACCGCCCGTCAAATGCCCGTCAAACGCCCATCAGACGCCCGTCAACCACCCGTCAAATGCCCGTCAACCGCCCATCAAAAGCCCTTCAAACGCCCCTCCAACGCCCGCCAAACACCCGTCAACCGCCCATCAAATGCCCGTCAAACTCCCGTCAACCCCCCGTCAACCCCCCGTCAACCGCCCGTCAAACGCCCGTCAAACGCCCGTCAACCACCCATCAAAAGCCCATCAAACGCCCCTCAAACGCCCGTCAACCGCCCGTCAAACTCCCGTCAACCCCCCGTCAACCGCCCGTCAAACGCCCGTCAACCCCCCGTCAAACGCCCGCCAACCGCCCGCCAAACACCCGCCAAACGCCCGCCAACGCCCACCAAACGCCCATCAAACGCCCACAGTGCTGAAGGAAAAAGTCACTGAACCCAAACAGCTACTTTGATCAATAAAACCCCAAACACAAACAAACAAACCCAATAGGTCTATCTCAGGACTCATTGGCCACGGTTACATGATGTTTTTTAATTTGAAATTAATCATTCCGAATTACATAAGTCAGAATTAAACTATTTTCCTTCGAGTTTACATGGAAATAGTAATTCTGAATTGAGGTTTACATGGAAAACACGTTTGATCGGCTTTATCCAATTCAGCTTAAGGTCTGGGGGTTGGGAAGGGTTCTGATTGGATGGGGGGGGGGGCGGACGTCTTTACGTCTTTATGTATTTACGTCTACCGGAAGAAAACAAACTTACTCGATTAGCAACAACATGGAGAAAGCTCCTTCATTTAACCTATCCGCTACAACTTTGAAAAGCTCACAATTTTTATGTTTCCTGCCATCTGTTTTTTTTTAATTATTTCCAGTTCCTCCAAGCTATTTATTAAATAAATCGTCTCTGCTCTTGAACACCGTTTACTGCGTGCCGCCATCTTGAAACTTTGTTTCGAAAACAAGCCCAGCGCGGAATATAAGCGTCATCGCGACAGGCGGGCAAGAGAACTAGCATGCGCAGAAAGACCGGAATTAATTTAAAGTGGAATGAGTGTAAACATGACCACGGAATTATTCTATTCAGATTTAAAATCTGAAGATTTAACCTGTTGCGCCCGACGAGGACGCCGGCGTCCTCATTGTGTAATAATTTTGTCTAAAAATGACTCATACACAACGATCACTTCATCAGTCATAGCTGTGTTTGGTATCATTGAACTCTGCAGAGTCTCCTCTATGCAAAAATAATGCCGTTTTTCTTTCATCTCTTATATATCTTGCACAAGAGGTGCCTAAAGACATAAAAGCCGAAAGTCGTGAAAGTCAGCACTTACCGGTTTTCGTCGGTAAAAGTCCCAGAAAACGCGGAGAAACGGGTTGAATCCGGTCCCTGTTTGTTGACAGAGGCTTAGCTTGTCTATAAACAGAAAGATGTTCACTCCAGCGATTTTTGGTTGCTGAGAACAAGCCCTGAACAAGCTTGGTTCTTCATGTACGGTTGAATTCTCGTGATCATTTATTGAGATTTAGTGTCAATAAATGTTATTACTTATAACTAAAGCACTTTTTTGCAATTCAGTACCATATTAGAAGTGTAAAAACGTTTTGTTTGATTTCCGATCGTAGTTTTTCAAGCAGAGGAATCATCTTCCCGAAACAAAGATGGCTTTGTTCGAATTTCCGGTGACTCTCTTTGCAATGCATTTGATTGACAGCTACAAGGCGGACCTTAGATTCGTCATTTCCGCCTTTTAGAGCATAGATCAACCTTTCCAATGACGTATTGCATGTGTAATTCGACTCTATCTGAGCCGTTTTATGCCTGCGCGTAACGGTGCGCTCCTCCAGTTGTGCCTATGCGCATTTACGCAGAGCGCTCAGCGGTGCAAGCAGCAAGATAACTCGCGTAAAATAAGATAACTTACTTCACGGTTAAATGGCTAAAAGTAAGTCAAAAACACGTTTTAGTGTCCAGGAGGCACTGGAGAAGATTTTTGAGGACTCTTCAGACAGTGAACATTATTCCTGCCTCCTCCCTGCTTGACCTTCATGCAATTGAGCCCTCATAACCTCAAAACCTTAACTGTAACATATATTTTAAAAAGTATATATGCTCCACATGTAGTCATATATATTTGTAGTCATCAAATATATTATGAATTGGTGGTTTTTACACAGTTATGTATGTTAGTATGTGATTTATGGTAATACCAAAAACTAGTTGTAAATTTAAAAATGGCAAATTTGTGACTATTTTAACTCAAACTGATGAAAAATACCAAAATGTAAAGGAAAAAGTACCTATTGTCTCAGAATATCATTTTGGTTTCCATGTGTTCATTTGGAGTCTCCAAAGGCCTTTTTGGAGCTGCGCCTAGATTTTTTAATGAAAAGACCACTGTAAAATGGTCATATGTTGTGCTATCTTCTTCAAATTTGAAACACATGTTCAGTTATAGTGTGCCTACAGCCTCATACTGTCATTTACTATTTCAGATGAATATTCAGACTATTATTCATCCTGAAAGTCATTTTTTATTTCAGATGGAACAAAATTTTTATTTTTTTACTGACTTCAGAGTTCCATTACTCTGTCTCTGTATCACCTAGAGTGTTCCTGACAGTTTTATAAGAAACTACAGAGTGTCTTCTTTATGGAACACTTTAATGCATCCATGTGGACAGAACAGTTTAGAAGTTACAATCATTTTAATTTGGGTATGTCATTTTTAGGCGTTTTGCTAAAAAAGGGGGTCAGGGTTTATCAGGTTAAAATCAGAATAATAATAAGTAATAATAATCAGAACCAGCCACTTACTTTGGAATTAAGTTTAATTCGGAATGGACATTTTCATTCGGAATTAGGTGTTTACATGGTAATTTTTAATCATTTTAAATCAGATTTAATTTTAATTCTGAATTAAAGAGGAATTAAACTTCCCATGTAAACGCACTAACTGAGAGGAGATCTCTGAAGACATGAGATCAAGGTAGTTGGTCTGCAGAAGGCTGGAAAAAGTGATCCACAGGTACACAAACAGTTTAGTTATGTCAACAAGAAATCTGCGCTTCAGGAAAGGATTTTAGCCTTAGAAACTGAAGAAGGACTTCATGGTCTGGTCCCAGTGGATCCAGTGGATCCAGTGGTCAGAAGTCCACATTTACTTCCAAAGGAAAGAAACTACTACTGACAACTGGGAGCTAAATGATAGCGTGTCTTTTTCAAGACTCTAAAGACATTTATAATGGACTAGGTGCTAAAATAAAGCAAAGTCAGAATATTGGTATCAAAGGAGGACGGAGTGGATTCTTCTAGAATAATGACTATTGTCAAACCACAAAGATTAAATAAGACAGGAACAGTCAGAGAAATCTTATCCACATCCCTGCAAGAACACAGCGTCCAGTTTAACTCCAGCTAACCTCAAACATGCAGTACTCAGTGTCAGATCTTTGAGTAACAAATTATTCTGAATTAATAGTTTTATTTCCTCATACAATCTTGGTTTTATGTTTTTAACTGAGACTTGGCTGGACAGAAACACAGCTAATGCAGTCCTGATTGAATCTAGTCCATCTAACTGAAACACGACTAAACCAGAGGGGTGGTGGTGTTTTACTGAACTACCTTCAGTTGAGCTGGGCTCTAAACCAGCTGTACAACAGCTGCAGGGCATCCAGAACCCTGGAACCCAGAACTCCTGAGGTCTCTGCACCGGTCCTGACTAGAACCAGGAGATACGACCGTATTAGTCCAGTCCTGAGGTCTCTGCACCGGTCCTGACTAGAACCAGGAGATACGACCATATTAGTCCAGTCCTGAGGTCTCTGCACCGGTCCTGACTAGAACCAGGAGATACGACCATAGTCCAGTCCTGAGGTCTCTGCACCGGTCCTGACTAGAACCAGGAGATACGACCGTATTAGTCCAGTCCTGAGGTCTCTGCACCGGTCCTGACTAGAACCAGGAGATACGACCGTATTAGTCCAGTCCTGAGGTCTCTGCACCGGTCCTGACTAGAACCAGGAGATACGACCGTATTAGTCCAGTCCTGAGGTCTCTGCACTGGTCCTGACTAGAACCAGGAGATACGACCGTATTAGTCCAGTCCTGAGGTCTCTGCACCGGTCCTGACTAGAACCAGGAGAAACTACCGTATTAGTCCAGTCCTGAGGTCTCTGCACTGGTCCTGACTAGAAACAGGAGATACGACCATATTAGTCCAGTCCTGAGGTCTCTGCACCGGTCCTGACTAGAACCAGGAGATACGACCGTATTAGTCCAGTCCTGAGGTCTCTGCACCGGTCCTGACTAGAACCAGGAGATACGACCGTATTAGTCCAGTCCTGAGGTCTCTGCACCGGTCCTGACTAGAACCAGGAGATACGACCGTATTAGTCCAGTCCTGAGGTCTCTGCACCGGTCCTGACTAGAACCAGGAGATACGACCTTATTAGTCCAGTCCTGAGGTCTCTGCACTGGTCCTGACTAGAACCAGGAGATACGACCACATTAGTCCAGTCCTGAGGTCTCTGCACCGGTCCTGACTAGAACCAGGAGATACGACCGTATTAGTCCAGTCCTGAGGTCTCTGCACCGGTCCTGACTAGAACCAGGAGATACGACCGTATTAGTCCAGTCCTGAGGTCTCTGCACCGGTCCTGACTAGAACCAGGAGATACGACCGTATTAGTCCAGTCCTGAGGTCTCTGCACTGGTCCTGACTAGAACCAGGAGATACGACCGTATTAGTCCAGTCCTGAGGTCTCTGCACCGGTCCTGACTAGAACCAGGAGATACGACCGTATTAGTCCAGTCCTGAGGTCTCTGCACCGGTCCTGACTAGAACCAGGAGATACGACCGTATTAGTCCAGTCCTGAGGTCTCTGCACTGGTCCTGACTAGAACCAGGAGATACGACCTTATTAGTCCAGTCCTGAGGTCTCTGCACCGGTCCTGACTAGAACCAGGAGATACGACCGTATTAGTCCAGTCCTGAGGTCTCTGCACCGGTCCTGACTAGAACCAGGAGATACGACCGTATTAGTCCAGTCCTGAGGTCTCTGCACCGGTCCTGACTAGAACCAGGAGATACGACCGTATTAGTCCAGTCCTGAGGTCTCTGCACCGGTCCTGACTAGAACCAGGAGATACGACCTTATTAGTCCAGTCCTGAGGTCTCTGCACTGGTCCTGACTAGAACCAGGAGATACGACCACATTAGTCCAGTCCTGAGGTCTCTGCACTGGTCCTGACTAGAACCAGGAGATACGACCGTATTAGTCCAGTCCTGAGGTCTCTGCACTGGTCCTGACTAGAACCAGGAAATATGACCATATTAGTCCAGTCATGAGGTCTCTGCACTGGTCCTGACTAGAACCAGGAGATACGACCACATAAGTCCAGTCCTGAGGTCTCTGCACTGGTCCTGACTAGAACCAGGAGATACGACCGTATTAGTCCAGTCCTGAGGTCTCTGCACCGGTCCTGACTAGAACCAGGAGATACGACCGTATTAGTCCAGTCCTGAGGTCTCTGCACCGGTCCTGACTAGAACCAGGAGATACGACCGTATTAGTCCAGTCCTGAGGTCTCTGCACCGGTCCTGACTAGAACCAGGAGATACGACCGTATTAGTCCAGTCCTGAGGTCTCTGCACCGGTCCTGACTAGAACCAGGAGATACGACCGTATTAGTCCAGTCCTGAGGTCTCTGCACCGGTCCTGACTAGAACCAGGAGATACGACCGTATTAGTCCAGTCCCGAGGTCTCTGCCCTGGTCCTGACTAGAACCAGGAGATACGACCACATAAGTCCAGTCCTGAGGTCTCTGCACTGGTCCTGACTAGAACCAGGAGATACGACCGTATTAGTCCAGTCCTGAGGTCTCTGCACTGGTCCTGACTAGAACCAGGAGATACGACCATATTAGTCCAGTCCTGAGGTCTCTGCACCGGTCCTGACTAGAACCAGGAGATACGACCGTATTAGTCCAGTCCTGAGGTCTCTCTGCACCGGTCCTGACTAGAACCAGGAGATACGACCGTATTAGTCCAGTCCTGAGGTCTCTGCACCGGTCCTGACTAGAACCAGGAGATACGACCGTATTAGTCCAGTCCTGAGGTCTCTGCACCGGTCCTGACTAGAACCAGGAGATACGACCGTATTAGTCCAGTCCTGAGGTCTCTGCACTGGTCCTGACTAGAACCAGGAGATACGACCACATTAGTCCAGTCCTGAGGTCTCTGCACCGGTCCTGACTAGAACCAGGAGATACGACCGTATTAGTCCAGTCCTGAGGTCTCTGCACCGGTCCTGACTAGAACCAGGAGATACGACCGTATTAGTCCAGTCCTGAGGTCTCTGCACTGGTCCTGACTAGAACCAGGAGATACGACCGTATTAGTCCAGTCCTGAGGTCTCTGCACCGGTCCTGACTAGAACCAGGAGATACGACCGTATTAGTCCAGTCCTGAGGTCTCTGCACCGGTCCTGACTAGAACCAGGAGATACGACCGTATTAGTCCAGTCCTGAGGTCTCTGCACTGGTCCTGACTAGAACCAGGAGATACGACCGTATTAGTCCAGTCCTGAGGTCTCTGCACTGGTCCTGACTAGAACCAGGAGATACGACCATATTAGTCCAGTCCTGAGGTCTCTGCACCGGTCCTGACTAGAACCAGGAGATACGACCGTATTAGTCCAGTCCTGAGGTCTCTGCACCGGTCCTGACTAGAAACCAGGAGATACGACCATATTAGTCCAGTCCTGAGGTCTCTGCACTGGTCCTGACTAGAACCAGGAGATACGACCGTATTAGTCCAGTCCTGAGGTCTCTGCACCGGTCCTGACTAGAACCAGGAGATACGACCATATTAGTCCAGTCCTGAGGTCTCTGCACTGGTCCTGACTAGAACCAGGAGATACGACCACATTAGTCCAGTCCTGAGGTCTCTGCACTGGTCCTGACTAGAACCAGGAGATACGACCGTATTAGTCCAGTCCTGAGGTCTCTGCACTGGTCCTGACTAGAACCAGGAGACCATATTAGTCCAGTCCTGAGGTCTCTGCACTGGTCCTGACTAGAACCAGGAGATACGACCATATTAGTCCAGTCCTGAGGTCTCTGCACTGGTCCTGACTAGAACCAGGAGATACGACCGTATTAGTCCAGTCCTGAGGTCTCTGCACCGGTCCTGACTAGAACCAGGAGATACGACCGTATTAGTCCAGTCCTGAGGTCTCTGCACCGGTCCTGACTAGAACCAGGAGATACGACCGTATTAGTCCAGTCCTGAGGTCTCTGCACCGGTCCTGACTAGAACCAGGAGATACGACCGTATTAGTCCAGTCCTGAGGTCTCTGCACCGGTCCTGACTAGAACCAGGAGATACGACCGTATTAGTCCAGTCCTGAGGTCTCTGCACCGGTCCTGACTAGAACCAGGAGATACGACCATATTAGTCCAGTCCTGAGGTCTCTGCACTGGTCCTGACTAGAACCAGGAGATACGACCATATTAGTCCAGTCCTGAGGTCTCTGCACTGGTCCTGACTAGAACCAGGAGATACGACCGTATTAGTCCAGTCCTGAGGTCTCTGCACGGTCCTGACTAGAACCAGGAGATACGACCGTATTAGTCCAGTCCTGAGGTCTCTGCACCGGTCCTGACTAGAACCAGGAGATACGACCGTATTAGTCCAGTCCTGAGGTCTCTGCACCGGTCCTGACTAGAACCAGGAGATACGACCGTATTAGTCCAGTCCTGAGGTCTCTGCACTGGTCCTGACTAGAACCAGGAGATACGACCGTATTAGTCCAGTCCTGAGGTCTCTGCACCGGTCCTGACTAGAACCAGGAGATACGACCATATTAGTCCAGTCCTGAGGTCTCTGCACTGGTCCTGACTAGAACCAGGAGATACGACCGTATTAGTCCAGTCCTGAGGTCTCTGCACCGGTCCTGACTAGAACCAGGAGATACGACCGTATTAGTCCAGTCCTGAGGTCTCTGCACCGGTCCTGACTAGAACCAGGAGATACGACCGTATTAGTCCAGTCCTGAGGTCTCTGCACCGGTCCTGACTAGAACCAGGAGATACGACCGTATTAGTCCAGTCCTGAGGTCTCTGCACCGGTCCTGACTAGAACCAGGAGATACGACCACATAAGTCCAGTCCTGAGGTCTCTGCACCGGTCCTGACTAGAACCAGGAGATACGACCGTATTAGTCCAGTCCTGAGGTCTCTGCACCCGTCCTGACTAGAACCAGGAGATACGACCGTATTAGTCCAGTCCTGAGGTCTCTGCACTGGTCCTGACTAGAACCAGGGGATACGATAATACAGTGCTACCTCTGCTTACGAAATTAATTGGTTCTAAAGTAGTTTCATAACCTGAAATTTTCTTAAGTAGAGACGCATTTTCCATCCGTTCCAAGCCCCTCAAAATTCGAACATAATTTTTTAAATAAATTATAAATAATACATGAAATGACAAAAACCTGTAAGAAATACATGTTAGAACTAGAAAAGCACTCAGAGAGTGCAGACCTCCACTAAATGCAACAATTATTAAAAATTTGAAAGTGATCCAGAATCCAGGATTTCTTTCGGATCACACCCAAAATAAAATCAGTTCTTCCTTTTCACATTTCTGACAACTCCTGAAAATTTCATCAAAATCCATCCATAACTTTTTGAGTCATCTTGAACACAGACAGACAGACAGATAAACGCCGGTAAAAACATAACCTCCTTGGAGATAAAAATTGTTTGTTTACCTGGTTGCTGGGTTACGCTCATACAGACAAGAGGCCCTCCTAGCCAATGGTATGCCAGGAAGATGCTAGCCGATAGCCAATGGCAGAGCAGCTGGGACGCACCGCTTTCAAACCCAGATACAGAGCCGACACCTACGATTACATTCAGTAAACTCTGGGAGCTGCGAGTAGCAGCGCTACTGGATTTTTGCTTTTCGTATCCTGAAATTTCTTTCGTAACTAGAGGCAATATTTTCCCGTTGAGGTGTTTTGTAACCTGAAAATTTTGTATGTAGACGTTCGTAAGTAGAGATTTTGTTAGGGCTGGGCAAGTTAACGCGTTATTATCGCGTTAACGCATTAATTTATTAATGCCAACATTTATTTTATCGCGCGTTAACGCATGTCGCTCACATGCTTTTGTTTTGAAAAGTCTGTTACTGGCTGCTGCAGAATTGAAGATAATTGGCAAGTAAACTTGCGGAAAAGTTTAAACAGACATGGAGAACGGTAAAAATTAGTGAACTTTACAGTTCAGGTAGCAACTCAGGTTGCAATATTAACAATTCTGTCTGAAAAAAAACTTTCAAACTCCTTTGTTCAAGAGGATCGCGTCATTCCTCCATGTTCCATCAGATCTGCTCCATGTGTTCACTGTCCTGCTGTTCTCTAGCTGGTTACTGCAGTGCGGCTCCATCTAGTGGCACAGATGTGTAATGACAACAGAAAGTCTGTTCCTTGATTAAAAAACAAAGCCATTTCTGGGTCACGTAAACCAGACAATAAAATATTAAAAACAAATTCAGTCCCGTAGCCTGTTTGATAAAATTGAAATATAAGAAAAACAGGCAATTTTTTTAGGGGTTAGATTAAAAAACGGGAAAAAAATTGAATAAAGTCACTTTTTAATTTTTTAAATTTTTGATTGACAATTGAAAAAAAAGAAACAAATGATACACAGATAATTACGGATTGGTAAAGTTACTGAACTTTAACATGGACATTTTCATTTTAAAGTTCTCCCAGACGGAGGATTCAAAAGAAACAAGGTTATTTGTAACAACTGACAAGTTGAACTCCCCGTTAAAAGTTTTTTGCTGTTACCTCAGAAATTACCTGTTTTAATGTTCTGATTGTGGCCTCTAGATTGTTAGGATTTTGTTGGTAGACTTTTTTTTTATTATTCATAAAAAAAATGGACGACATTAATGCTCTGGCAGTGGCAATAAGCTTTTTTTTTATTAGACATTTTTTAAGATGAGATTTACACTAAATATGTGTTACTGACAAGTGCTGATGTTAAAAGTGTTTGAACAACAAATGTTATGACACTTAAGTTCATATGGCAGCAGAACATTTAAATAAAAATGACCTTTACACTATTTTTAAATTCATTATTTGATTTTCCGTATACAATGAGATTAATCGCGATTAATCAGGGAAATCATGCGATTAATTGCGATTAAAATATTTAATCGTTGCCCAGCCGTAGATTTAATGCATCTGTAAAGCACTTTAAGTTGCCTTGTGTATGAATTGTGCTCTACAAATAAACTTGCCTTGCCTACCGTGGAGAAGTCTCTGAGCAGTTGGGGTGTCCATGAAGGACACCACATGTTTTGTGGACTGATGGAATGAAAGTTGTAATGCTCAGCTTCATTTATGGAGAAAACCAACATCATAACACCATCCCAGTGGTGAAGCACGGGGGAGGGAGCACCACCCTATGGGCTTGCTTAGCTGTAACTGGACCACTTACCTATCACAGAAAAGAAAATTAAGTTTACCTCCAGGATTATGTCTGGGAAAAGCAAGAAGACCAAGAGAACCATGGGGAAGCTGTCGGAACCATGGGAGAACCATGTGAGAACCATGCTGTCACTCTTCTGTGTTTCAGTTTATAATGAGTGGGCGGAGCTAAACTGCAGCAGTGAAGCTGCTCCAGAGGAGCTGGAGGAGCACACCATGGTGGCTCACGAGGTACCAACTCTTCTCTAGCAGAACATTTTAAAGTCAAACATGACTCATCTCTTTCTGGTTCTGGTTAATAACTTTGACCTTCTCAGGGGTTCCTGTATGTGTTTGGAGGTATGCTGGATTCTGCGTACACCAGGTGCCGATGTGCCCTCTGGGTGTTTGACGTTGGTGAGTTTCATGTTGGAGAAGCTTTTCCTCTGCCAGGTAATCCTCAGACGGGTTGCAGCATGTTGGTTCCGGTGTCTGTGAGATCCTTCAGTCCCTCTGACTGCTCTGTCTGAACATGTAACTGGAAAAACATGATCTGCTTTAACTGTTCAATGAGCCAGAAACGGGTCAAACAAATGTCTGATCCATGAAAGAGTCATGGAAACGAAGACCTGCTGCTTTACATGAGCTGCAGTTTCCTGGAGATGTGACATAACTGGACCCTACTGGATAACAGGAAACCCGTCCTAGTTGGACGATTCTGGTCAGTCAGTTCCTGCATTTGTTTTCTCTGGCTGGACCCGGACGTACTGGAACTTAAAAGTACTGGACCTTAAAACTACTGGACCCGGACGTACTGGACCTTAAAACTACTGAACCTTAAAACTACTGGACCCAGATGTACTGGACCCTAAAACTACTGGACCCTGGACCCTAAAACTACTGGACCCTAAAACTACTGGACCCTAAAACTGGACCCTACTGGACCCTAAAACTACTGGACCTTAAAACTACTGGACCCTAAAAACTACTGGACCCTAAAAACTACTGGACCCTTAAAACTACTGGACCCTAAAACTACTGGGACCCTAAAACTACTGGACCTAAAAACTACTGGACCCTAAAAAACTACTGGACCTAAAAACTACTGGACCCTAAAACTACTGGGACCTTAAACTACTAAAACTACTGGACCCTAAAACTACTGGACCCAGATGTACTGGACCTTAAAACTACTGGACCCTAACGTACTAGACCCTAAAACGACTGGACCCTAAAACTGCTGGACCCTAAAACTACTGGACCCAGATGTACTGGACCTTAAAACTACTGGACCCTAAAACTACTGGACCCTAAAACTACTGGACCTTAAAACTACTGGACCCTAAAACTACTGGACCCTAAAACTACTGGACCTTAAAACTACTGGACCCTAAAACTACTGGACCCTAAAACTACTGGACCTTAAAACTACTACTGGACCTAAAAAACTACTGGACCCTAAAACTACTGGACCTTAAAACTACTGGACCCTAAAACTACTGGACCCTAAAACTACTGGACCTTAAAACTACTGGACCGTAAAACTACTGGACCCTAAAACTACTGGACCTTAAAACTACTGGACCCTAAAACTACTGGACCCAGATGTACTGGACCCTAAAACTACTGGACCTTAAAACTACTGGACCCTAAAACTACTGGACCCAGATGTACTGGACCTTAAAACTACTGGACCTTAAAACTACTGGACCGTAAAACTACTGGACCCTAAAACTACTGGACCTTAAAACTACTGGACCGTAAAACTACTGGACCCTAAAACTACTGGACCTTAAAACTACTGGACCCTAAAACTACTGGACCCAGATGTACTGGACCTTAAAACTACTGGACCTTAACGTACTAGACCCTAAAACTACTGGACCCTAAAACTGCTGGACCTTAAAACTACTGGACCTTAAAACTACTGGACCCTAAAACTACTGGACCCTAAAACTACTGGACCTTAAAACTACTGGACCCTAAAACTACTGGACCCTAAAACTACTGGACCCTAAAACTACTGGACCCTAAAACTGCTGGACCTTAAAACTACTGGACCCTAAAATGACTGGACCCTAAAACTGCTGGACCTTAAAACTACTGGACCCTAAAACTACTGGACTCAAACTACTGGACCTTAAAACTGCTGGACCTTAAAACTACTGGACCCTAAAACTGCTGGACCCTAAAACTACAGGACCCTAAAACTACTGGACCCAAACTGCTGGACCTTAAAACTGCTGGACCTTAAAACTGCTGGACCCTAAAACTACTGGACCCTAAAACTACTGGACCCTAAAACTGCTAGATCCTAAAAACTACTGGACCCTAAAACTACTGGACCCAAACTGCTGGACCTTAAAACTACTGGACCCTAAAACTGCTGGACCCTAAAACTACTGGACCCTAAAACTACTGGACCCTAAAACTGCTAGATCCTAAAACTACTGGACCCTAAAACTACTGGACCTTAAAACTACTGGACCCTAAAACTGCTAGATCCTAAAACTACTGTACCCTAAAACTACTGGAGCTTCAACCTACTGGACCACAAACCTATTGGGTTCTGAGCCTACTGGACCCTGAGCCTATGTCTTCAGGCATCCATCAGTCATGGGGGAACTATAGATGAACCATGAGAGAACAATACCAGGATCATGGGAGAACTCTGGTCGAACCAGTTCTCCCATGGGGGTTTCAGCAGGCCTCTGTGGACATAGAAGATTCAAAGAGACTTTTGCCTCCTCTTGTCCTCTTTGCCTCTGTCTTGTCTTGATCTGGGTCTCTGTAAAGCGCCTAGAGACAATTAACATTGTAACAGACGCTATACGAAAAAAATTGAATTTAACTGAATTAAATTATAACATATCAAACTCAAGAAAGACATTCATTTAAAATGTCATGGTCTCAACTGTTTCACAAAAGGAAACGTCTGGGTTTTTCCAAAGTTAGTTTATGAAAAGTTCAGTCCAGGAAAAAAATAATTCTGAAGACTCCAGTCCAGTTTGACCTCTGACCTCCACAATCTTAACAAACTATGAGAAACACTCAGTTGAATGTCTTTGCAGCAGCTTCTTCCAGCTGTTGTTTATAATATTTACACAGCAGCTACTCACAGAACCAGACAGTTGGTACCGAGCCAGATATCTGGATTAAAAGCTTCACAAAGCGAGAGATATTGAATAATAAATCAATCTCCAAACTGAAGGCTCTGACATCTTCCTGGTCTGTGGAGCAGACTGGTGGACTACAGTTAAAGGTGTTTTACATTAGGGGGTAGTTCTCCACAGACCTTTTCCTGCCTCTAAATCGTCCGGAGCTTTTAAATGTCTGCTTTCATTTCCTGTTTTTCATTTGTGTTTCAGTGAAGCAGAAGTGGGTTCTCAGCCAGGGGAAGACGAGCTCTCAGGTACAGTTTTATTATCCTAGAACGTCTGCTAGCCCTGACCTCCGTGATCATGGATCTGTAGCGCCTGGTTCAGAGTCTCTCTGGGTCATAAGACTTTACAGCTCTCCAGTGAACATTCACCAGCTTTTAAAACCACCTTGTGTAATTTGTTGGTTTGTTCATGTCAGCTAAAGAGGCTTAAACTTTAACCCTGGAGGGTCTCCAGTCCTCCGTACGTTGGTTTACCTGGTCCGTGTGAGTTTTGATCACATGATTCCAGGTGGTGTTGAGTGTTGAGCAGGTGAAACCTAATAGATGTAGTTGTAACCTGAGGAGCTGCTCTACTGTGTCCCTCCTCCACACAGACTGGTCAAACCCCAGATCTTTACAGAATAAAATCCCAAGTGGTTTGATGTCATCATTTATAAGTAGAGCTGTCAGTCCATTCAATTCTTTTAACCACAATTCATCGAAAGATTTTCATACTTAACTCACGATTAATCACATTTTTTTAATGTTCTGGATGTTAATGGATGTTCCATCCATCATCTATACCCGTTTTGTCCTATACAGGGTCACGGGGATCCGCTTTATTTTTTTTTTTAAGCCTTTAGTTTAAAAACAGGAAGTCCACCAATGCTGTAGTACTTTTTGGGTCTTAATTCATCAGCTTCGTAGTGTAATTTGTCGTAGCTGCTGCTTGACCGCAGTAATTTGATGACGGTCCCTAAACTCCACGGCAGCAGCAGGTACTCAGAAGGATATTCAGCTGTTCCTGAGAGTTTTAGCCATGCCCACTGAGTTTGGAGGATTGATGACACTGGTGAAATGTCTGCCCATCTGGCAGCACCTTAAAGCTAAACTACTGTTCATAAGACCCTTTTCTGTCGCCGTGGAGGTATTGCAAGATCCGAAAACGGACCCATACCAGGGTCCACTTGCACAGAGTAACGGATCCCCTTTGGAGGCAGATCGTGGATCCGCCTCTGCGTCAGGTCCGCATCTTGGACTAATACCTCACCTCCGCGGCTCCTCCTCCGCA
This sequence comes from Hirundichthys speculiger, assembly GCA_018398805.1. NCBI lineage: Eukaryota > Metazoa > Chordata > Actinopteri > Beloniformes > Exocoetidae > Hirundichthys > Hirundichthys speculiger. The sequence continues at coordinate 196,661 of JAGFBZ010000516.1, forward strand.
GACTCGCACATCTGCCATGGATCCACAACGGACGCAGAAAAAACTCTTGTCCGGTCTGTTTTGGACCCGTTCATCTCATTTTAAAATTCCCAGTAACATAGCAAACTAAACTAAATGTGTGCCTAGCCTAGACTTCTACACCAATACGGCTATAGCTCAAATCTGCATTACCTTGTGTTTTTTAACAGTATTGTCAATATAGACCTAACAGGAGAAGTCAAGACATCAACTGCCCTCAAAGCAGTTTACATCGGCCTCTGATTCACCCACCAGTGGGCGCTGCTACCATGCAAGGCGCTGCCAGACCCACTGGTGTAAGTTCGGGTTCAGTGTGTTGCCCAGGGACACTTTAGTATGTGGACAGTTGAAGCCGGGATTGAACTACGAACCTTACAGTGACTGGACGACCCGCTCTACCAACAGAGCTACAGCCACCAACCACTTAGTTTAAGGCTATTCTGTTTTTGTTAAGTAGCCTATGTTGGCTATGCTAATCCAGGTGTGTCTGACCTCCTAGGCTACTCAGACACACCTGGAATAATCAGTTTGTCCAGTCAGTTTGTTGGTTTGGCAGCAGATTTATGGGTTCTGAGCGGACCCGCCGCAGAGGGAAGGTTTCAATCGCGGATGCGGATCGGACGCAGCGTGGAGGCAGCAGGTCCGTGATCCGGCTCCAAAGCAGATCCGTCACTAAGCACAAGTGGACCCCGATACGGGTCCATTCCAGATGTCTTTGCTGTGTGGAGAGGGTCATATTTACTGAAATGTGTGTGCGTTAATCTCGCGTAAAAAAATAGTTGTGTTAAATAGAATTTGCATGTTATTAATGTGTTATTAATGCGTTAATAATGCAGTTTAACACATTATTAACGTGTTAACTTTGACAGCCCTATTTATAAGTTGTTTTCTGCATTAATAAGTACATTTAACGACGTGTTTCACTACATTCAGTGATGTCAGGCTACAACGTGAAGGTTCTCGTGAAATTTTACATTTTATGATGAAATTTCACCTTTTACAACAACATTGTGATGTTGCAAAATTAGTGATTTTCCAACAAAATGTTGTGATTATAGGACTTAGAGTTGGAGTTTTATGAAATGATCAATTAAGTTACGTAAAGTCTTAATGTCAGAAAGTCACAAGTGAGAAAAATCAGATATTTAGTGACAAAGATCTGTTGAACATTGAACTCCAGATAGTTCTGAAATGGTTTCATGAGCGGTTCCAGATTTAATTTCAGCAGCAGTTATTTCTCTAAGACCACTGCTAATGACCTGCTCATGATGAGCTGATGAAGGGCTGATGATGAGGAGCAGCTGAGAGGCTGTTTGGAGCTACTCAGGGTTGACACGGTCACAGTTCACGTTTGGCCTCATTTTTGTTTCGTGAAGGTTTGATGAGAAGTTGACAGCAGCAGATATATGACTCATAATCTCATCTGTAGAGATCCTTTCTTGTGAAGTCAGAATATTCAGCTGATCTCTGGTCGCTCCTGAAAACCTTCCTGTTGTAACATTTTCATTCTCAACAAATAATTTCAGAATGATCAGTTCAGGTTAAATCCATGTAAATGGTAGAACTACACCCTCTGCTGGTGGAAACTGGGAGCTGCATCTTCTGCTATTTTATTGTTTTATTGTTATAAAACATTTGAAGTCAGAAGAAGAAAAAAAGAAAAACTATAGAGCATTATCTGCTTGAACGACTCATGAAATCATTTCTTTTCAGGTGATTATTCAAAAATAAACAACTACAATGGAGAATTTAGTTAGTTTCTAGTTAGTTTCTGGTGTTTTTCTGGTGAGCTCAACACAGCAGATGTGGGCGCCCCCCTGTGGTCAGGAGTGATATTTACCTTTGATGGTGTTTGTGTCCAGACGTACGTTCCCACCAACAGGAAGGGCCACAGCGCCGTGGTGCTGGACTCTGCCATGCTGGTCTACGGCGGCTTCGTGGACATTAAAGGACCCTCACAGGACTTCTGGAGTCTCAACTTTGGTGACTTTTATTTTATTTTTAAAAAGCCAGTTTTTAACTCCGTCAGAGGTTTTATTGATGAAGACTAGAGCATGAACCTTCCAGCAGGAACTTAGTGAATCTGTCCTTGAAGCAGCAGCGTAGAGGCCTTTGGAACAACCCGAAAACCCGAGGTTCTGACCCGACCCGAATCTGGTCTCTGGTCCATACAAAAGACGTGACTCCAGGTTCGGGTCTGAAACGGTAGTTAGTCTGGGGTCCAGTCGGTGCTCTCTGACAGACTGGGTCTGCGTTTACTCCAGAGAGGTAAAGATATTGGCAGTGGCAGCCAATGTCAGGACTCTGGGCAGTTAAATGATTATTAATTACCGTGGCGCGTTTGTCATGAAACAATCATGTTGCCATAGCGTGTTATTAGTGTGTTGTTATCGGTTTGCCAGGCAGCTGTAAAGCACAATGGATCACCAACATGACAATGTTGGATGGGAGAACATATTCACGACACGTCCTGACCTGTGTAGGCTATTAGCGTTAGCGTTAGCATTAGCAGTTGCTACCAATAGCATCTGTATCCACAAAGACAATAACGACATGGATTTAATGTTGTTTACATCACGTAGCCTATGTAGCAACTGAACTATGGGCTGTATTGTCTCGGTTCTATTTGGGTAACTCGGTTCGGTTCGTGGTCGGACACTAAAGACTCGGGTCGGGTCGGTTCCGAGTCCAAATATTGCGGGTCAATTCGGGTTCGGACCTCCGGACTTATGATAATAGCTGGGGTCGGGTCGGTTTTGGGAAGACCTCTACAGCAGCGCTGTATTAGCTAATAATGATCTCAGACGCTGACGTCTCCCTGTGCGTCCCCGCCCAGACTCCATGACCTGGTCCCTCCTCAGTGGCTCTCAGAGGGGGTCTTCGGGCCCCGGGCCCCGACACGGTCACTGCGCCTCCGTCTACCAGAGCTGCATGTACATATTCGGAGGGTTGAAGGGTCTGCGGGAGCAGAGGGACTTCTGGAAGTGGAACCCCAGCAGCCACATGTGGACGTCCCTCAAAAACAAGTGAGTCCAAAGGTCACCAAGGTGCGACCTCCGGTAACCATCCTGAGGACATCTCAGCAGTGCAGATGGTCCATGCACCATGTCCTCCTGTGGCTGGTTGCCGGTTCGAGTCTCATGGGGAATCTGGGTTTTCACAAACTTCGTTTTTGTGTCGTCGTCCATGTAGGTTGTCTTTATTTGGTCCCTCTAACTCCACCTGTGGTCGTCTCTTTAGGTCCGGACCCCCCCAGGCTGATGGGCCACTCAGCCGTCACCTACAAAGACAGCATGCTGGTCTTTGGAGGTGGCGAGAGCCAGAACTCTCCCAACCACTGTTTATGGAGGTACAGTTTCACTACCCAGACCTGGACCCAGGTTGCCACGCTCCCAAGCTCCACCCCTCCGGACAAAATTCACCACTGCTGCATCGGCCTGGGTCCGAGCTACAGGTCCGACAGTCCTGGTCCCGGACCCCTGCCTGGACCACTGGATAGGAAACCCAAGGCCTTTCACAACAAGTGCTTCCCAGCGCCCCTGACTTTTCTGGACTCAGAGGGCGGTATAGAGCTGGAGACGTTCAGTACAGACAAGAGCTACGCAAACAAAATCTGCTCCTCAGAACCGAGCCTCAGAAATGACCCGCAGCTGATCGGAAGCTGCCTGACGTTTGAGAACAAAGGCTTCAAGAAGCAGCTGAGCGTCACGGAGGAGCTGATGGACGAGGACATCACCAATCACCTGCCTGATCTGATGCTGGTGCTGGGGGGGCGACCTCACGCCAGACACCGGCCGATCTCCACCTGGCAGGTGACCCTGACCGACGCCTAGCAGTCAGCGGACAAATCTATCATACTTAATAACTGTATTAATATCAATGAAACTGTTACTGACAGCCTGCAAATAAGAACAAAAAAATGTTCATATAGTTTAATAAATTATTACATTTTTGACATTTTCATGTGAATTTATGTCTTTTATTCAAACTTCCTTTTAGCAGGACACAAGGAGATAATCTACAGACACCTGACGAAGGTAGAACCTCTAACAGGTAACAGGTCCGAGTCTCAGACCAATAAAAACCTTGATTCTTGGTTCTGAACCTCTCATCTGTCCACATCTTAGGGTTGGGGTTGGGGTTAGGGGTTGGGGGTTGGGGTTGGGATTAGGGGTTAGGGTTGGGATTAGGGTTAGGGATTAGGGGTTAGGGTTGGGGTTAGGGGTTGGGGTTAGGGTTAGGCTAACCCTAACCCCAGAACCTTTGTCCCAGAAGCAGACATGCCTCGTACCAACTGTAAAACACGGCGGTGGAGGGCTGATGATTTGGTCTTCGCTCAGTCGTCATGGACTTTCAACCTTTAACCTTCTCAGTGAAGCCTGTAGGCTCTGAGATGGAGTTCTTTGGTTTTTGACCTTGCAGTAAGCGTGCTGGGATGTCCACCGCTGAGAAGACCGCCAGCCACCTGGTGAACGTTCTTCTGTAGGACGTTGAACTCCAGATAGTTCAGAAATTGTTTTATGACCTTTTCCAGACTGATGTGCAGCAACAGCTGCTTCTTTAAGATCACTGCTGATGTCTTTCCCTTTTGACATTTTGTCTGTTTACATTTGTTTGTTTACCGTCACTTTTGTAAGTGTTTTTTTTATTTATTTACACACTAAATTGACTGTGGCCTTAAACAGCTTGAAGAATCCAACTTGATGGTCTTTTGGCACCAGAAGCTTCTGAACACCCTGAAACACAAGGTCCTCACCGCATTGCATCAAGGGAAAATCAGCCACAGAATGGTGGACCTTCACCAGTCCGGTTCATCCTGGGGTGCACCATCCAGGTTCCTGAAGGTCCCACGTTCATCTGTTGGGTCAATAATGCACAAGCTGCTCCTGAACCACCTCAAAAAATCCAGATTACAGTTTAAAGCTACACAAGGGAACAAAGATCTTCATTTTGGAGGCGTGTCCTGGACTGTTTGGTCATAATGATCATCGTTCGGTTTGGAGGAACACCATCCCAACTGTGAAGCAAGGGGGCAGCTAAATCATGATGTGGGGCTGCTTTGCTGATGGTGGGGACTAGCACACTTCACCAGACCAGGTGGATCTATTGAAGCAACGTCTCAAGATATCAGTCAGCATGAAGAAGCTGGTGTTAGTGAGTTGTTGGTGGTGGACTGATGCTTTCAAGCAGGTCCAACATCATGGTCCAGTAATAAGTGGAGTTCTGCTAATAACGGCTTATTAATCATCCAAAATGTCCCAAGTGTCTGGGTTTTTATCCTCTTATCCTCCACTGGTGAAATCTGGGCCACATCTGGCTCAGTTTGACACAGTTCATGACACTAGTCAGGAGACTAACCTGAGTCAGGAAGTTGCCCTGATCAGTGACAAATGTGTCTGATATCTGGGTACAATCTCAGGTATCTCTGTCCATCCATCCTCATTTCAGCTGTCACTATGGAAACAACATCAAAGGTTAGTCCTCCAGAGCTCCACTGAAACCAGAGGTCAACTAGGTTGGATAAACCTTCACTAGGTTTACCCTAACCCTAACCCAGATAGTGAACTCTCAAAGTTGGCCTGGGAGCCTCCAGTCCAGCTCCTCAACCAGAGGAACAGCTAAAGACCGTCAGGTTAGTCTGAGCTAAAGACCGTCAGGTTAGTCTGAGCTAAAGACCGTCAAGTTAGTTAGTCTGAGCTAAAGACCGTCAAGTTAGTCTGAGCTAAAGACCGTCAGGTTAGTCTGAGCTAAAGACCGTCAGGTTAGTCTGAGCTTAAGACCGTCAGGTTAGTCTGAGCTTAAGACCGTCAGGTTAGTCTGAGCTAAAGACCGTCAGGTTAGTCTGAGCTAAAGACCGTCAGGTTAGTCTGAGCTAAACCGTCAAGTTAGTCTGAGCTAAAGACCGTCAGGTTAGTCTGAGCTAAAGACCGTCAGGTTAGTCTGAGCTAAAGACCGTCAGGTTAGTCTGAGCTAAAGACCGTCAAGTTAGTCTGAGCTAAAGACCGTCAGGTTAGTCTGAGCTTAAGACCGTCAAGTTAGTCTGAGCTAAAAACGTCAGGTTAGTCTGAGCTAAAGACCGTCAGGTTAGTCTGAGCTAAAGACCGTCAAGTTAGTCTGAGCTAAAGACCGTCAGGTTAGTCTGAGCAAGGGGGACCTGTTGACAACCTTTACTAATACCTTCAACCATGGAGACACTCAGAAAACAGCTGCCTGCTGTCTGGAGGACCTGCAAATCTACTGCTAGATATCTATGATTAAACTGGAGGACCTGCGGATCTACTGGTAGATATCTATGATTAAACTGGAGGACCTGCAGATCTACTGCTAGATATCTATGATTAAACTGGAGGACCTGCAGATCTACTGGTAGATATCTATGATTAAACTGGAGGACCTGCAGATCTACTGGTAGATATCTATGATTAAACTGGAGGACCTGCAGATCTACTGCTAGATATCTATGATTAAACTGGATGACCTGCAGATCTACTGCTAGATATCTATGATTAAACTGGATGACCTGCAGATCTACTGGTAGATATCTATGATTAAACTGGATGACCTGCAGATCTACTGGTAGATATCTATGATTAAACTGGAGGACCTGCAGATCTACTGGTAGATATATATGATTAAACTGGAGAACCTGCAGATCTACTGCTAGATATCTATGATTAAACTGGAGGACCTGCAGATCTACTGGTAGATATCTATGATTAAACTGGATGACCTGCAGATCTACTGGTAGATATCTATTATTAAACACGAGGACCTGCAGATCTACTAGTAGATATCTATGTTTAAACTGGAGGACCTGCAAATCTACTGCTAGATATCTATGATTAAACTGGAGGACCTGCAGATCTACTGGTAGATATCTATGATTAAACTGGAGGACCTGCATCAGGACTTGACTCACAGCTCAGAAGTCAAGTTCACCTGAATGAAATGCACCTGAGGTGATGACAGCTACCTGTGCAGCTGTCACTCATTCAAAACACGCCCCTAATTATGCATAAGACAGTTTTTGTTTCTTTATTTGTAGTATATTTCTGGTGTAAAACTGCTCCCTTGAACATGGAGTGTTTGGGTCCCGCCCCTAGTGGTCAGTAGAGGAACGTCTGTGTTGACAGCAGAGCGGTCCGCCACCAGAACCTCCTGGTTCTCACCTGTAATGAAAGCAGTGAGGAGATACCTGGGTATTTCTCCAGGAGGGTGTAATGACTCGTTTCCGCCGCTAGATGGTGGCGTTTGTCTGGAAATCCAGTCCTGGAGTTTCACGACTCAAAGTTTACAGTCTTTTTCTTTTTTTTTCATGCAAACTAAAGTGTTCTTTTGCACATCTGGGCAGATGTGACCTGCTGAGGCTGAGCGGCTCCTGCGGCGTCAGAGTGAAGTTCTCCACGACAGTTAGGGGGATGTTTGCGGCTCTCTGGGAGCTGTGGTCTGACTCCAGACCCGAACCCGCAGGCGGAGGTGATGCGCGGCCGCGGCCTGTGGGGGGAATCATGACGCACCTGAAGACGCGGCCGTCCTCCTCTAATCCCCGACTCAGTTGGTGGAAATCCCCACGTGGTTTCTCCTCCGTATAAAAACTTTGGCTGCGCGGAGGCTCCGTGGATTGCAGAGACGGACAGAAGGAAGGGGGGGTGTTGAAGCATCCAGAGCCCACGGGCGCGTAAAAACACGGGACCGACCTATCCGGTACTTTCAGCTCCGGGAGCGGACTTTCTGCCTGTTTGAGCGCCTCAGCGTCGGTTCCCCGGATGGGAGACAGCGTCCAGGTGGCTCATCCCTCCTGATTTAACTTTCTTTTGTCTGGCGGGGAGGTTCGGGCTGGAAGTGGCATGACCGCTGCGCGTCAACCCTCCGAAGTCTCCAGCGCGCCTCGAAACCACAGAGATGAACAGAACAGCCGGATAAAACGCTGAACCGGTCCGGGCTGCAGAGAGTCGGAGGTTCGGGAGCATCTCTGCGTTTTGGGGAATATTTCCTTCACTTCTGTGAATTTCTCCTGCAGCTCCAGCGGATTTTCTCCCGGAACTTCCACATTTCACACACGCGTGTTTATCACATCCAACCTTTGGTTTTTTTCCTTCTCTTTTACTGAAACACGGCGGTTTAAAATGAGTTTGTACCGCGTGCTCCTGTGCTGCCTGGCTGCGTGCGCCCTCTGCGGCGCGGACAGCCCTGCCTCCCAGGGGTGCGCCTCCTGCGGCCTCCGGACGCCGGAGCAGCCGGTGGACATCGACTTCGTGGAGGCAGTGAAGCGGCACATCCTGGACCGGCTGCAGATGCGGGACCGGCCCAACATCACGCACCCGATTCCCAAGGCGGCCATGGTCACGGCGCTGCGGAGGCTGCACGCCGGGAAGCTGCGCGAGGACGGGCGCGTGGAGATCCCGAACCTGGACGGACAGAGCGCCTTCAGCAACGAGGTCCAGTCCGAGACGTCCGAGATCATCAGCTTCGCGGAGTCAGGTAGGTTAGTCCGGGTTAGTCCAGGTTAGTCCGGGTCACCTCGGCCGAACTCTGAGCCCAAACATCCGTTTATTTAGTTTTCTGCACATCTGACTCTAAACTAGGGATGTAACGATATAGACAATCTGATATCTCGATTATAGTGACCAAATTATCACGGTTTATGATATTATTGCGATATTCTTAATTGCTGTACAATTTTAATAATTTCACAAAATCTTGTGATTTTCTTGTCATACTGAAACATCAGAAGCCAAAATTTTATCAAAATGAAACTTTCACATTAAACGGAGAAACAACTGGCACAGAAAGAGGTTTTATTTTAAATGAACAAAATAAATAACAGGAACAAAGCTGATTTGTCTGGTGCAATTTTAAATAAACACTTTAACAACTATAGTAGGTCAAAATATGCAAACAATTATCAGGAACAAAAATTATAGTGAAGTTCACATGAAATAAACTTTGGACTTTAAGCTGAACCTTAAATACGTATAAATGTTCAAATAAAGAAACAGTTGTTTAGGAACCAAATATGTTGTTCTGAATTGTAGTTCACTCTGTGTGTCTGTGGGTGTCGCTGTGTTGTTACCTGAGGGTCAGGTATAAAGGTAGCTGCCTGTTATTGGTTAGGTGGTTTTTGACCGCTGTGGCGCTAACGGCCGGCGTTACGATTGTCGGATCAGTTAATGGAATAAATAAACATTTTAACTGCATCAGAAGAACATCGTTCTGGTCATTTTTTAATGTCCTGCGTGTTATCACTACTTTCCTCCATGCTAACATTACGCTGCCGATGTTACAAGCTACATATTCAAGCGAGACACAGTCGCGAGTCGCTCACAGACTTGAATGAGGCTGATATTACATATCCTGGTAATCGACCGCGATAATGAGATGAAGTCAAACATAAACGGTAATCATTATTGCGTAAAATTTTACTGCGCTTTACCGTAATACCCCTAACCGCTGGACCCCTACTCTAAAGTTGAGGAAACTCTTCCTGATGTAGGTGCAGTTTTCTGGGTTTTTTTTGTCAAAACTCAGAATAACAAAACAGATTTTTTTTAAGAGATTTTGTTTTATTCTCTTTTTTTTTTTTTTTTTCAAATTTAGAAACTACCATCCGTCTGGTTAACATTCAGTTGAAGTGTCTTTAAACCATCAAAATACAATATAACATAACAAACACAACTGAAACATGCAAAGTTTGACAAAAACACAATCAAGAAAAAAAAACATCACATGACATGCAGAAAATTCAAGAAGACATATGATATCACCCTCTTCCAAATACAAATTAGTTACTGGTTAGCTTACTGTTAATTACTGTTTTAATAAGCTATGCTAAAGCGCAGTTAACATGTCATGTGCAGTTGTGCTTCGTGAGACTAGACTGGGACAAAGTGGCATCATAACTTTATTTTTTAATAATGTCAGATTATACACTTTCCCGTTCCCGTACACTTTCCCAGATACACTCGCTTCATTTTGAGTTTGAAGTACTGAAGAAAGCCGGCCACAGGCAGTCGGGGCCCTCCTAGGGGGGTTCCAAACATGTCGCTGCAGTGTCTATGGAGGTTTCAGGTTGTGTCATTGATATGGATCGATATTAGCCGTGTCTCAGGGGTCCCTTTACACACTAGGCAGTGACAGCTAGTGGGGACCCTATTTGGGGGGTTTCCACGTATCGTCGTTGCAGTGTCTAAAGCAGTTCAGTCATTTTGTCATTGACAAAAGAACCTATGTCACCGCTGTCCTGGGGCCCCTTCCAGCTCGAGGCCCCTACCCCGTTGGGGGGTCTCTGGCTCCAAAACCACCTCAGAAAGGCCAGAATACAGTCTAAGGCTGATCTGTGCCTCTGGAGCAGTTCCACCACTGGCCGCTAGGTGGCGGCGCGATGCTCTTTTCATCATCTGGTGCAGATAAACATTGAACCTTTGTCCTACCCGACCTGAACATGACACGGAAGTCATGGCGGGAAATTTGAAGAAGCAGTGCGCAGTTGCATTTGGAGATCAGTGGACGTTGGGTTCCCGCCTGTGGCATAGCTTTGATGCAGAGGTATAAATCAGCCTTCACAGGTTGCACGCTAGGACAAAGATCTCCACCTTTGGAAGCGTGTCCTGTGATCTGGTGACATTAATGGCTAAATTTACGCAGCGATGCCGAACTGGCGACGTACGTCCGCTGCAGCTGGCGATCCCACATCGCCACCTCCTGGTCCCCTGACGCCCACCTGCCCAGAAATGCAACTACATGTTAGGTGTACAATAATTATCGTATTTGTAAGATAATTTGGCTCTCTGTACGATGTACGATCAATAATCCACTTCTTTCCACGTATATACTGCTGCTACTACTAGTTCTACTACTATTAGTAGTAGTACTACTAGTTCTACCATGACTAGTACTACTACTGCTAGTACTTCTTTGTCATTTTCAAGCCCGCTAGAAAGACAGACTGCTGTAATGTCAGTTAAAGTTATTGTATTGTCTCCAACTCATGTCAGATCTGGTTAATTAGCTCTGTTAGCACGTCTGTGCTACATACAGGAAGTGAACAAAACAAAACTTGTGACAGTCCCGCCCACTGTCCCACGGTCACGTCCATCCATCACCAACGAACAAGCCTGGACTACTACATACGTACGCCACGTACGGGGAATCACGTATCAGGATTCAAATACCGACGTGAACTGGACAGTCACGCAGCGAGAGAAAGCCACACCCCCACGCCTTTAAAAAGACGCAGTACAGTTTGCTTAGAGGTCCCAGCTGCACCACGAGGACAGCGATCGTCATTTCTGGTTTGATGAGACTAAAACCCAACTGTTTGGTCATGATGATCATCGTTGATGGGAGGAGCCAATCCCATCAGCCCCTTCTCTGACAGCGATGACTCAGCTAAAGCCACTGATGCTTGACTTGAACATCACTGTCCTCCGGCTGGAGGATGAGTTAAGTCCAGCCCAGCTTGGTTCTTTGTAGTCTGGCTGTTATATCATCTCAGGTGAAGATCGGGTCACACTTGGTGGTAAATCAACACAGAAAACCACTTAATTCCAGCTGGTTTGCGTTCCTGCCTCTGTATCTATTCCTTAATGGCTTTAATTTGGCGCAGATGTTTTTGGTAGGCCTCCGCAAGCGTCTCACGACATCATCCTGGACTCCAGATGTTGACCTCAGATCACTAATGTGGATGAATATTTGGGGTCTTGGCCGTCTGGAAGACCCATCAAGCTTTAATTTCATGGCTGATATCTTCAGACCATGATGCTGCCACCGCTATGCTTCACAGCTGAGATGGTGTCCTGTAAGCTCCTCTCCTTTTTAGCTCCAAACACGACGGCGATCATCACGATCAAACAGTTTGAGATCTTTGCCTCCACGTGCAGCTATTGCCGGTCATCTGGCCTGTTGAAGGTGGTTCTGGAACTCCAGATGTGGATCTGAACCCAACGATGGTCCAGACATGTGAAGGTCCACCATTCTTCTCCTGATGTTTTGGCTGATTTTTTCCTTCTCGACCCCCGAAGATGCCATGCAGTGAGGCCCTCTGTGTTTGAAGGCGTGGCTCCAGTGAACTCAGGTGATGTCAGGTGATGCCACAGTTCTGTGGACATCAAAGACATTAAAAAACATGTCTAGAAAATTCCCTCTCGCATTAGGCTGACAGACTGAAAACATGTGACCATAATCAGGGAGGCGTCCTCAACTTCGTGGTCATAGATGGAGGGAAAACTGCAGTCTTTTATGTGATGGTATTCCAGCTGCTGAGCCCAGCTGTCAGGGTGGCAGGTGAGGTGACGACCTAGAAAGAGAGATAACATCCCATTTCTGAGGCTTTCAGATGCGAGGACGAAGCCTCCAGCGGCCGTGGACCGAAGGGACCCGGCGCCACCGTCATTTTCATCATCTCGTTACATCACAGCCGCCGCTCCTAAATCCTCCACAGTCCTTAAACCACCCCCGCCGGTCGCCTGGGTGGGCGGATAAAGACCAAATCTGGGTCCAGATTCATCAGCGGGGCTGTCTCTGCCTCAACTGGCCATTTATCCTTTATTTTTTTCTCAGGATTTGGACCTAACCAACTCTCAGCAGTCCAAAGATAACAGCTTTTACCCTGAGCATGTGCAAACACACACCTGAAATCACCTGAGCTTCACAGGATCCAGTAATTGGTGGTTAGCGGCGAGAACATCTGACACAAGCTGTTATTGAAGCAAAAACAAAGCAGAGTCATGTGATCGCTGAGCAGCGCTCCTTTATTATCACGATTCCTCTGAGTCTGCAGAGAAACGTGAAAAGGATCTGATCCTAGTTGTAGTTTTAGAAGAACCCGAAGTGATCCAGCAGGTTGGAGATCCACCTTCAGCAGGGTTAGGGTTAGGGTTGGGGTTAGGGTGATGATTGGGGCTTCTCACTGTCAGTGAGGCCTGTCAGCTCTGAGGTGCAGCTCCAGGGTTTGATCCAGGTCTGAGGTGGAGCTGTGGGGTCTGATCCAGGTCTGAGGTGCAACTCCAGGGTCTGATCCAGGTCTGAGGTGCAGCTGTGGGGTCTGATCCAGGTCTGAGGTGCAGCTGTGGGGTCTGATCCAGGTCTGAGGTGCAGCTGTGGGGTCTGATCCAGGTCTGAGGTGCAGCTGTGGGGTCTGATCCAGGTCTGAGGTGCAGCTCCGGGGTCTGATCCAGGTCTGAGGTGCAGCTGTGGGGTCTGATCCAGGTCTGAGGTGCAGCTCCGGGGTTTGATCCAGGTCTGAGGTGCAGCTCTGGGGTCTGATCCAGGTCTGAGGTGCATCTCCAGGGTTTGATCCAAGTCTGAGGTGCAGCTCTGGGGTCTGATCCAGGTCTGAGGTGGAGCTCCAGGGTCTAATCCAGGTCTAAGGTGCAGCTCTGGGATCTGATCCAGGTCTGAGGTGCAACTCCAGGGTTTGATCCAGGTCTGAGGTGCAGCTCTGGGGTCTGATCCAGGTCTCAGTTGCAACTCCAGGGTTTGATCCAGGTCTGAGGTGCAGCTCTGGGGTCTGATCCAGGTCTGAGGTGGAGCTTCAGGGTTTGATCCAGGTCTAAGGTGCAGCTCTGGGGTCTGATCCAGGTCTGAGGTGCAGCTGTGGGGTCTGATCCAGGTCTGAGGTGCAGCTGTGGGGTCTGATCCAGGTCTAAGGTGCAGCTCCGGGGTCTGATCCAGGTCTGAGGTGCAGCTGTGGGGTCTGATCCAGGTCTGAGGTGCAGCTCCGGGGTTTGATCCAGGTCTGAGGTGCAGCTCCGGGGTCTGATCCAGGTCTGAGGTGCAGCTGTGGGGTCTGATCCAGGTCTAAGGTGCAGCTCCGGGGTCTGATCCAGGTCTGAGGTGCAGCTCCGGGGTCTGATCCAGGTCTGAGGTGCAGCTGTGGGGTCTGATCCAGGTCTGAGGTGCAGCTCCGGGGTCTGATCCAGGTCTGAGGTGCAGCTCCGGGGTCTGATCCAGGTCTGAGGTGCAACTCCAGGGTTTGATCCAGGTCTGAGGTGCAGCTCTGGGGTCTGATCCAGGTCTGAGGTGCAACTCCAGGGTTTGATCCAGGTCTGAGGTGCAACTCCAGGGTCTGATCCAGGTCTGAGATGCAGCTCTGGGATCTGATCCAGGTCTGAGGTGCAGCTCTGGGGTCTGATCCAGGTCTCAGTTGCAACTCCAGGGTTTGATCCAGGTCTGAGGTGCAGCTCTGGGGTCTGATCCAGGTCTGAGGTGGAGCTTCAGGGTTTGATCCAGGTCTAAGGTGCAGCTCTGGGGTCTGATCCAGGTCTGAGGTGCAGCTGTGGGGTCTGATCCAGGTCTGAGGTGCAGCTGTGGGGTCTGATCCAGGTCTAAGGTGCAGCTCCGGGGTCTGATCCAGGTCTGAGGTGCAGCTGTGGGGTCTGATCCAGGTCTGAGGTGCAGCTCCGGGGTTTGATCCAGGTCTGAGGTGCAGCTCCGGGGTCTGATCCAGGTCTGAGGTGCAGCTGTGGGGTCTGATCCAGGTCTAAGGTGCAGCTCCGGGGTCTGATCCAGGTCTGAGGTGCAGCTCCGGGGTCTGATCCAGGTCTGAGGTGCAGCTCCGGGGTCTGATCCAGGTCTGAGGTGCAGCTGTGGGGTCTGATCCAGGTCTGAGGTGCAGCTCCGGGGTCTGATCCAGGTCTGAGGTGCAGCTCCGGGGTCTGATCCAGGTCTGAGGTGCAACTCCAGGGTTTGATCCAGGTCTGAGGTGCAGCTCTGGGGTCTGATCCAGGTCTGAGGTGCAACTCCAGGGTCTGATCCAGGTCTGAGATGCAGCTCTGGGATCTGATCCAGGTCTGAGGTGCAACTCCAGGGTCTGATCCAGGTCTAAGGTGCAGCTCTGGGGTCTGATCCAGGTCTGAGGTGCAGCTCTGGGATCTGATCCAGGTCTCCTGGGACGTCTGCTCCTGAGAAGGTTCACAGCCGTTTTGAACATGTTCCACTAGAAAGAGTAGAAAGAGTTTGATCACCAGATTTCCAGATTGATGTGCAACAGGAGCTTTTCTGAAGCCGTTGCTGATGTCTTTCTCTCTTGGCATTGTGTTACCACACAACTGGATGTTGAAACATGGTTTTGTGCAGGTCTTCGGACCAGAACCTGGCTGCTGGTCTCACATCCTGTGGCAGCAGTTCAGGGGACTGAGTGGCGTCCACATGACTGTCTCTCTGATTCTGGCTGAGTGAATTATGAAACCAGTGGTTCTGCTGGTCCGATGACCCCGAGTGGACCGATGGGTCCGCTGGCCCAGCGGACCGATCCGACAGGCGGACAAAAGCCGAGTAATTATCAGGAGAGCGCAGCGTGCTCCCGCAGGACACGTCAGTGTTCTGGAAAGAAAAACAAAAAGCAACAAAACAAAAGAAAATTGCTCAGAATAATGCATGAGACATGTGAGTCCCAGCGGGGCTGTGGGGGGGGGGGGGGGGGGGGGGGGGGGCCGGGGGGCGGGGGACATATTGTCCATGTGTGTGTGTGTGTGTTTGTCCACGCTGCTGCAGCCATGAAAAGGACGCTTTTGTGGTCCTCGGGGTCCGCTGGGCTCCTTCTTCTTCTGCTTTCTGTTCTTTCATTTTTTTCCAGCTCTATTCTTCCTCACACCTTTGAGCCTTTGTGTGGTGTTGTTAGCGCAGCGCTGGCGTGGGTCCCTAGACCCCCGGACCCCCCCAGACCCCCCAGACCCCCAGACCCCCTAGACCCCCCGTCTGCCTCCCAGCCAGTTGGCTCTGGCCCCCCAGGACGGACGCTGCCAGGGGAGCCCAGGAGGGGAAGGGGGGTGGGGGGTAAGTGGAGGTGGGCCAGTGGACAGGTAGACAGGTGGGCTGAAGCTCCACCCCCTCTGTCCTCAGAGAACCACAGCTGAGAACGAGGAGCTCAAAGAGTCAGGCTTTAATACGCTTCTAAACACTTTTAAACACTTTTAAAGTTGTCAGTTTCATGACTTACAGCGAAATTACAAAATTACAGCTCAAATTTCATAAAAATGAAATTTGAGATTTTGGAACACAAAGTCACAAAGTTGGAAATTTTATGACAAAATGTTGTACACAACAAACTTAAAGGTTTTTACAACAAAAAGTTGAACTTTGTATCTTTGTAGGTTTAACTCAGTATTCAATCTTGACCTTCACAAAATTTGAATTTTTTGACAAAAAATTGTGGGTCATTTTAAAATGATAAATTTTCAAAATTTTTACTTTTTGACAAAAAAACTTTTTTCGCTAAAAAAGTCACAACTTTCTCAAAGTTGCTGCTTTTCAACTCAATACTTCAACAAGCTCCACAAAAGTCACAATTTTATCATGAAAAGTTGGAAATTTCAATCAAAACATTGTTTAGTAAATTTCCTAATTTTCAACAAAAAATTTAGATTCGACATCAGAAACCTGCAGATTTGTGTAAAATTTGAGATTTTATGACAAAACTGTTATTTTTTTCTACAGAAAGTTTCTACATTAAGTCACAACGTTGTGAGTCGGGATTTTTCAACAAAAATTCATAATTTTTGTAACAAACTGAACGAAAACTTTTCTCTCTGCTTCAACAAAAATGTCCCGGTAGGGGACGGGTGAGTGTGGACGGGTGAAAGCAGGGTGGATGGGTGAGTGTAAGGTGGACGGGTGAGTGTGGACGGGTGAAAGCAGGGTGGATGGGTGAGTGTAAGGTGGATGAGTGAGTGTGGACGGGTGAAAGCAGGGTGGATGGGTGAGTGTAAGGTGGACGGGTGAAAGCAGGGTGGATGGGTGAGTGTAAGGTGGATGAGTGAGTGTGGACGGGTGAAAGCAGGGTGGACGGGTGAGTGTGGACGGGTGAAAGCAGGGTGGACGGGTGAAAGCAGGGTGGACGGGTGAAAGCAGGGTGGGCAGGTGAGTGTGGATGGGTGAGTGTAAGGTGGACGGGTGAAAGCATGGTGGACGGGTGAAAGCAGGGTGGACGGGTGAGTGTAGGGTGGATGAGTGAGTGTGGACGGGTGAAAGCAGGGTGGACGGGTGAGTGTAGGGTGGATGAGTGAGTGTGGACGGGTGAAAGCAGGGTGGGGGTGACGGGTGAAGTGAGCAGTGGTGGTGATGGGAGGGTGAAAGCAGGGTGGACGGGTGAAAGCAGGGTGGACGGGTGAGTGTGGACGGGTGAAAGCAGGGTGGACGGGTGAAAGCAGGATGGACGGGTGAAAGCAGGGTGGACAGGTGAGTGTGGACGGGTGAGTGTAAGGTGGACGGGTGAGTGTAAGGTGGACGGGTGAGTGTAAGGTGGATGGGTGAAAGCAGGGTGGACGGGTGAAAGCAGGGTGGACGGGTGAAAGCAGGGTGGACGGGTGAGTGTGGACAGGTGAAAGCAGGGTGAACAGGTGGAAGCAGGGTGAACAGGTGAGGGTGAACAGGTGAGCGTGGGGTGAACAGGTGAGCGTGGGGTGAACAGGTGAGGGTGAACAGGTGAGGGTGAACAGGTGAGCGCGGGGTGAACAGGTGAGCGTGGGGTGAACAGGTGAGGGTTAACAGGTGAAAGCAGGGTGAACAGGTGGAAGCAGGGTGAACAGGTGAGGGTGAACAGGTAAGCGCGGGGTGAACGGGTGAGCGCGGGGTGAACAGGTGAGCGTGGGGTGAACAGGTGAGGGTGAACAGGTGAAAGCAGGGTGAACAGGTGAGCGTGGGGTGAACAGGTGAGGGTGAACAGGTGAAAGCAGGGTGAACAGGTGGAAGCAGGGTGAACAGGTGAGGGTGAACAGGTAAGCGCGGGGTGAACAGGTGAGCGTGGGGTGAACAGGTGAGGGTGAACAGGTGAAAGCAGGGTGAACAGGTGAGCGCGGGGTAAACGGCGGCGTCTTGTCTCCGGTTAGGGGCCTGCCAGGACGTCCCAGGCAGGTGATGGCGGCGCTGCCAGGTGGACATGCTCCCATAAGTCCCTGCTGACAGATTGGGTGTCCCGTATCCAGGGGAGCGGAGCGGGGGAGGCGGGGGAGAGACAAGGGTCAGCGGAGGGTTCACAGCGGCGCCGCTCGATTGTTCACTTTAGCTGTCTGCACCCGCTGATTTAAGATTTCATCAGGAGATACCGTTACAGTCAAGAGTTAAAGTCAGTGCTCCCTCTTTTATTCTGGTCGTTGTTTGTGTAAAAACAACATACAACTTTTATTGCTATTTTATTATTCATTAAACAAAACAATGAAGCCAGAAACAGAAATGGTTCAGGAGGACCTCATTTCCCCCTAAATGCCTCTGCAGCGTTCAGGAGGAGCCGCCAGACATTCATGGACTGATCAGCAGCTGTGCACACTTCTGGAAAAGAGGATGCTTCGCTAACGCCAAAACAGAAAGGCATAAGCAATGGTACAACAACAACAAAAAACACTTTTCACGCTATCATTGCTCATTTAATTGAAAAAAGAAAATAAAAACTTGTGGGTAATATGAAGTACCCCCTTAAAAAATTAGCATCTGATAGTGAAGGACTACAAAATTAGCAGCTGATAGTTAAGAACTACAAAATTAGCAGCGGATGTTGGAGGACTACAAAATTAGCATCTGATAGTCAAGGACTACAAAAATAGCAGCTGATGGTGAAGGACTACAGAATTAGCAGCTGATGGTGGAGGACTACAAAATTACCATCTGATAGTGAAGAGTGAAGTGCGTCCATGACCTATCGTCCGTTAATGGTCACATGATATTGGCTTGACCAATCAGTGAAACCGTGCCATCGTGTCCAGATGTTTACGTCTTTGTCCATGTTTGACCGCAGCGGCTGTTTAGAACTCAACTTGACAACTGGCCTCAACTTGGCCTCATCATTCTGGTTCATTTCTGATTTTAAACTCACAGAAGTAAAGTTCTGTAAAGTTATATGAGTTTTGTAACAAAAAAAACTTCATTTGATGTCAAAAAGTCTTGATTTTGTGCAATTTGAGATTTTTGAGGACAAGTTTTTTTTATGACAAAAAGCTGCAAAATTAATTAAAAGTAATTTTACACCTTGCAACTCTTCAAAAGGCGTGATTTTGTGATATTTAAGAAACCTTTGTGGTTTTTTAATATTTTTTTCATGTGAAACGGTCCTCCGTACCAGAATCCTGTGCGGGTGCACATACTTCCTCTGCTCTGGACGTGAAGCAGCTGTTTCAGTTGCAGCTTGTCAGTTTTGGAGGCTTCTGTGACGTCTGCTACATATAAACTGCTCTCTGTGAGTTTGCAGCAGCGCTGGGCGCCAGTTTCTCTGTGTTCTAGAAGCTCTGAGCTGTCGAGGCACGTACGGACGCACCACGCTGAGGCGGGCGAGGTTCTCGTAGCCCCGGGGCCCGTTAACAGGAGCCACAGCTGATCCCAGCACGGGAAAAACTGAAACATGACATTTTCATTTTTTTCACTTGTTTTTTACATTTCTTTTCATTTCTTTTTATTAATTTATTTACATTTTAAACATAGTTATTGATTAATTTATTTTGAATTTGATGTGTTTTTTAGTTCCAGGGTAGTTTGGATGAGTATCATCCAGGTTAGTTTAGATGAGTGTCGTCCAGGTTCGTTTGGGTGACTGTCGTCCAGGTTAGTTTGGGTGAGTGTCGTCCAGGTTAGTTTGGGTGAGTGACGCCCAGGTTAGTTTGGGTGAGTGTCGTCCAGGTTAGTTTAGATGAGGGTCATCCAAGTTAGTTTGGGTGAGTGTCATCCAAATTAGTTTGGAATAGAGTTGTCCAGGTTAGTTTGGGTGAGTGTCGTCCAGGTTAGTTTGAGTGAGTGTCGTCCAGGTTGGTTTGGGTGAGAGTTGTCCAGGTTAGTTTGGATGAGTGTCGTCCAGGTTAGTTTGGTTGAGATTCGTCCAGGGTAGTTTGGGTGAGTGTGGTCCAGGTTAGTTTGGGTGAGTGTCATCCATGTTAGTTTAGATGAGTGTTGTACAGGTTAGTTTGGATGAGAGTTGTCCAGGTTAGTTTGGATGAGTGTCGTCCAGGTTAGTTTGGATGAGAGTTGTCCAGGTTAGTTTGGGAGAGTGTCGTCCAGGTTAGTTTGGGTGAGTGTCGTCCAGGTTAGTTTGGATGAGAGTTGTCCAGGTTAGTTTGGGTGAGTGTCGTCCAGGTTAGTTTGGATGAGAGTTGTCCAGGTTAGTTTGGGTGAGTGTCGTCCAGGTTAGTTTGGATGAGAGTTGTCCAGGTTAGTTTGGGTGAGTGTCGTCCAGGTTAGTTTGGGTGAGTGTCGTCCAGGTTAGTTTGGATGAGAGTTGTCCAGGTTAGTTTGGGTGAGTGTCGTCCAGGTTAGTTTGGATGAGTGTCGTCCAGGTTAGTTTGGATGAGAGTTGTCCAGGTTAGTTTGGGTGAGTGTCGTCCAGGTTATTTCGGGTGAGTGTCGTCCAGGTTGGTTTGGGTGAGAGTTGTCCAGGTTAGTTTGGATGAGTGTCGTCCAGGTTAGTTTGGATGAGAGTTGTCCAGGTTAGTTTGGGTGAGTGTCGTCCAGGTTAGTTTGGGTGAGTGTCGTCCAGGTTAGTTTAGATGAGTGTCGTCCAGGTTAGTTTGGATGAGAGTTGTCCAGGTTAATTTAGATAAGTGTCGTCCAGGTTAGTTTGGATGAGAGTTTTCCAGGTTAGTTTGGGTGAGTGTCGTCCAGGTTAGTTCGGGTGAGTATCGTCCGGGTTGGTTTGGGTGAGAGTTGTCCAGGTTAGTTTGGGTGAGTGTCGTCCAGGTTAGTTTGGGTGAGTGTCGTCCAGGTTAGTTTGGATGAGAGTTGTCCAGGTTAGTTTGGATGAGTGTCGTCCAGGTTAGTTTGGGTGAGTGTCGTCCAGGTTGGTTTGGGTGAGAGTTGTCCAGGTTACTTTGGATGAGTGTCGTCCAGGTTAGTTTGGGTGAGTGTCATCCAGGTTAGTTTGGATGAGAGTTGTCCAGGTTAGTTTGGGTGAGTGTCGTCCAGGTTAGTTTGGGTGAGTGTCGTCCAGGTTAGTTTGGATGAGAGTCGTCGCGGTTAGTTTGGGTGAGTGTCGTCCAGGTTAGTTTGGATGAGTGTCGTCCAGGTTAGTTTGGATGAGAGTTGTCCAGGTTAGTTTGGGTGAGTGTCGTCCAGGTTAGTTTGGGTGAGTGTCGTCCAGGTTAGTTTGGATGAGAGTTGTCCAGGTTAGTTTGGGTGAGTGTCGTCCAGGTTAGTTTGGATGAGTGTCGTCCAGGTTAGTTTGGATGAGAGTTGTCCAGGTTAGTTTGGGTGAGTGTTGTCCAGGTTATTTCGGGTGAGTGTCGTCCAGGTTGGTTTGGGTGAGAGTTGTCCAGGTTAGTTTGGATGAGTGTTGTCCAGGTTAGTTTGGATGAGAGTTGTCCAGGTTAGTTTGGGTAAGTGTCGTCCAGGTTAGTTTGGGTGAGTGTCATCCAAATTAGTTTGGAATAGAGTTGTCCAGGTTAGTTTGGGTGAGTGTTGTCCAGGTTAGTTTGAGTGAGTGTCGTCCAGGTTGGTTTGGGTGAGAGTTGTCCAGGTTAGTTTGGATGAGTGTCGTCCAGGTTAGTTTGGTTGAGATTCGTCCAGGGTAGTTTGGGTGAGTGTCGTCCAGGTTAGTTTGGGTGAGTGTCATCCATGTTAGTTTAGATGAGTGTTGTACAGGTTAGTTTGGATGAGAGTTGTCCAGGTTAGTTTGGGTGAGTGTCGTCCAGGTTAGTTTGGGTGAGTGTCGTCCAGGTTAGTTTGGATGAGAGTTGTCGCGGTTAGTTTGGGTGAGTGTCGTCCAGGTTAGTTTGGATGAGTGTCGTCCAGGTTAGTTTGGATGAGAGTTGTCCAGGTTAGTTTGGGTGAGTGTCGTCCAGGTTAGTTTGGGTGAGTGTCGTCCAGGTTAGTTTGGATGAGAGTTGTCCAGGTTAGTTTGGGTGAGTGTCGTCCAGGTTAGTTTGGATGAGTGTCATCCAGGTTAGTTTGGATGAGAGTTGTCCAGGTTAGTTTGGGTGAGTGTTGTCCAGGTTATTTCGGGTGAGTGTCGTCCAGGTTGGTTTGGGTGAGAGTTGTCCAGGTTAGTTTGGATGAGTGTTGTCCAGGTTAGTTTGGATGAGAGTTGTCCAGGTTAGTTTGGGTAAGTGTCGTCCAGGTTAGTTTGGGTGAGTGTCATCCAAATTAGTTTGGAATAGAGTTGTCCAGGTTAGTTTGGGTGAGTGTCGTCCAGGTTAGTTTGGGTGAGTGTCGTCCAGGTTAGTTCGGGTGAGTATCGTCCGGGTTGGTTTGGGTGAGAGTTGTCCAGGTTAGTTTGGGTGAGTGTCGTCCAGGTTAGTTTGGGTGAGTGTCATCCAGGTTAGTTTGGGTGAGTGTCGTCCAGGTTAGTTTGGATGAGAGTTGTCCAGGTTAGTTTGGATGAGTGTCGTCCAGGTTAGTTTGGGTGAGTGTCGTCCAGGTTGGTTTGGGTGAGAGTTGTCCAGGTTACTTTGGATGAGTGTCGTCCAGGTTAGTTTGGGTGAGTGTCATCCAGGTTAGTTTGGATGAGAGTTGTCCAGGTTAGTTTGGGTGAGTGTCGTCCAGGTTAGTTTGGGTGAGTGTCGTCCAGGTTAGTTTGGATGAGAGTTGTCGCGGTTAGTTTGGGTGAGTGTCGTCCAGGTTAGTTTGGATGAGTGTCGTCCAGGTTAGTTTGGATGAGAGTTGTCCAGGTTAGTTTGGGTGAGTGTCGTCCAGGTTAGTTTGGGTGAGTGTCGTCCAGGTTAGTTTGGATGAGAGTTGTCCAGGTTAGTTTGGGTGAGTGTCGTCCAGGTTAGTTTGGATGAGTGTCGTCCAGGTTAGTTTGGATGAGAGTTGTCCAGGTTAGTTTGGGTGAGTGTTGTCCAGGTTATTTCGGGTGAGTGTCGTCCAGGTTGGTTTGGGTGAGAGTTGTCCAGGTTAGTTTGGATGAGTGTTGTCCAGGTTAGTTTGGATGAGAGTTGTCCAGGTTAGTTTGGGTAAGTGTCGTCCAGGTTAGTTTGGGTGAGTGTCATCCAAATTAGTTTGGAATAGAGTTGTCCAGGTTAGTTTGGGTGAGTGTCGTCCAGGTTAGTATGAGTGAGTGTCGTCCAGGTTGGTTTGGGTGAGAGTTGTCCAGGTTAGTTTGGATGAGTGTCGTCCAGGTTAGTTTGGTTGAGATTCGTCCAGGGTAGTTTGGGTGAGTGTGGTCCAGGTTAGTTTGGGTGAGTGTCATCCATGTTAGTTTAGATGAGTGTTGTACAGGTTAGTTTGGATGAGTGTCGTCCAGGTTAGTTTGGATGAGAGTTGTCCAGGTTAGTTTGGGAGAGTGTCGTCCAGGTTAGTTTGGGTGAGTGTCGTCCAGGTTAGTTTGGATGAGAGTTGTCCAGGTTAGTTTGGGTGAGTGTCGTCCAGGTTAGTTTGGATGAGAGTTGTCGAGGTTAGTTTGGGTGAGTGTCGTCCATGTTAGTTTGGATGAGAGTTGTCCAGGTTAGTTTGGGTGAGTGTCGTCCAGGTTAGTTTGGGTGAGTGTCGTCCAGGTTAGTTTGGATGAGAGTTGTCCAGGTTAGTTTGGGTGAGTGTCGTCCAGGTTAGTTTGGATGACTGTCGTCCAGGTTAATTTGGATGAGAGTTGTCCAGGTTAGTTTGGGTGAGTGTCGTCCAGGTTATTTCGGGTGAGTGTCGTCCAGGTTGGTTTGGGTGAGAGTTGTCCAGGTTAGTTTGGATGAGTGTCGTCCAGGTTAGTTTGGATGAGAGTTGTCCAGGTTAGTTTGGGTGAGTGTCGTCCAGGTTAGTTTGGGTGAGTGTCGTCCAGGTTAGTTTAGATGAGTGTCGTCCAGGTTAGTTTGGATGAGAGTTGTCCAGGTTAATTTGGATAAGTGTCGTCCAGGTTAGTTTGGATGAGAGTTTTCCAGGTTAGTTTGGGTGAGTGTCGTCCAGGTTAGTTCGGGTGAGTATCGTCCGGGTTGGTTTGGGTGAGAGTTGTCCAGGTTAGTTTGGGTGAGTGTCGTCCAGGTTAGTTTGGGTGAGTGTCATCCAGGTTAGTTTGGATGAGTGTCGTCCAGGTTAGTTTGGATGAGAGTTGTCCAGGTTAGTTTGGATGAGTGTCGTCCAGGTTAGTTTGGGTGAGTGTCGTCCAGGTTGGTTTGGGTGAGTGTCGTCCAGGTTGGTTTGGGTGAGAGTTGTCCAGGTTACTTTGGATGAGTGTCGTCCAGGTTAGTTTGGGTGAGTGTCATCCAGGTTAGTTTGGATGAGAGTTGTCCAGGTTAGTTTGGGTGAGTGTCGTCCAGGTTAGTTTGGGTGAGTGTCGTCCAGGTTAGTTTGGATGAGTGTCGTCCAGGTTAGTTTGGATGAGAGTTGTCCAGGTTAGTTTGGGTGAGTGTCGTCCAGGTTAGTTTGGGTGAGTGTCGTCCAGGTTAGTTTGGATGAGAGTTGTCCAGGTTAGTTTGGGTGAGTGTCGTCCAGGTTAGTTTGGATGAGTGTTGTCCAGGTTAGTTTGGATGAGAGTTGTCCAGGTTAGTTTGGGTGAGTGTTGTCCAGGTTAGTTTGGATGAGTGTTGTCCAGGTTAGTTTGGATGAGAGTTGTCCAGGTTAGTTTGAGTGAGTGTCGTCCAGGTTAGTTTGGGTGAGTGTCGTCCAGGTTAGTTTAGATGAGTGTCGTCCAGGTTAGTTTGGATGGGAGTTGTCCAGGTTAATTTGGATGAGTGTCGTCCAGGTTAGTTTGGATGAGAGTTTTCCAGGTTAGTTTGGGTAAGTGTCATCCAGGTTAGTTTGGGTGAGTGTCGTCCAGGTTAGTTCGGGTGAGTGTCGTCCAGGTTGGTTTGGGTGAGAGTTGTCCAGGTTAGTTTGGGTGAGTGTCGTCCAGGTTAGTTTGGATGAGAGTTGTCCAGGTTAATTTGGATGAGTGTCGTCCAGGTTAGTTTGGATGAGAGTTTTCCAGGTTAGTTTGGGTAAGTGTCGTCCAGGTTAGTTTGGGTGAGTGTCGTCCAGGTTAGTTTAGATGAGTGTCGTCCAGGTTAGTTTGGATGAGAATTGTCCAGGTTAATTTGGATAAGTGTCGTCCATGTTAGTTTGGATGAGAATTTTCCAGGTTAGTTTGGGTGAGTGTCGTCCAGGTTAGTTTAGATGAGTGTCGTCCAGGTTAGTTTGGATGAGAGTTGTCCAGGTTAATTTGGATGAGTGTCGTCCAGGTTAGTTTGGATGAGAGTTTTCCAGGTTAGTTTGGGTAAGTGTCGTCCAGGTTAGTTTGGGTGAGTGTCGTCCAGGTTGGTTTGGGTGAGAGTTGTCCAGGTTAGTTTGGATGAGTGTCATCCAGGTTAGTTTGGGTGAGTGTCATCCAGGTTAGTTTGGGTGAGTGTCATCCAGGTTAGTTTGGATGAGAGTTGTCCAGGTTAGTTTGGATGAGTGTCGTCCAGGTTAGTTTGGATGAGAGTTGTCCAGGTTAGTTTGGGTGAGTGTCGTCCAGGTTGGTTTGGGTTGGAATTGTCCAGGTTACTTTGGATGAGTGTCGTCCAGGTTAGTTTGGTTGAGAGTCGTCCAGGTTAGTTTGGGTGAGTGTCGTCCAGGTTAGTTTAGATGAATTCAGTCCAGGTTAGTTTAGATGAGTGTAGTCCAGGTTAGTTTGGATGAGTGTCGTAAGGTTAGTTTAGATAAGTTCAGTCCAGGTTAATTTGAGTGAGTGTCATCCAGGTTAGTTTAGATGAGTTCAGTCCATGTTAGTTTGAGTGAGTGTCGTCAAGGTTAGTTTAGATTATTATTATTATTAAGCCTTTATTTAACCAGGTTGGTCCCATTGAGGTACAATGACCTCTTTTCCAAGAGAAGCCTGGCCAAGACAGCATCCAAAAACAGTTACAATGACAAATAAACACAACAAACATACAAATCCACTTATGGATTAAATACAATAAAATGGTAAAAAATAATAAAATTAAAGGTTTTCCGTTAAAACAAGTGCAATTTTGGTGTGAAGCAGCTTCAAGGTTTCTAGTAAAATTCTTAAAAGTTCCAAGACCGATAAGTTCTTTCAAGTGCAGCGTGTTCTGCAGAGAGTTCCAGGAAGCAGGGGCAGAGTACTTGAAACTGTGTTTCCCTAACGCAGAGTAAACTTTGGGCACTTTTAGTAAATAAAAATCATTGGAACGCAGGCCGTAATTGCAATTAGTTTTAGAAATATATTCACTGAGGTAGTGGGGCAGTAGACCCAAAATTGCTTTATAATAGGCTTGGGCGGTATCCAAATTTTGATACCGTCAAACTTCCCTCACATTTTACCGGGGTATACGGTATTCCCGCGACTATTAAGGCGAACAGACACCACCGGCGGACGCCGCACGTCAAAACAGCCGTCCACATTATGTGCGCCGCCGCGGGGCTTAACGCCTGAAAAAAAGGCGAATTTACCTCGAAACAGCAGTTCAGTGCTTCAATATAAAGTTGGCTCAACTACAGTTGTTATTTATTTGTGTATTTTTTGCTTTTCGCTGTAGTTTTAACTGTTCCTGCCAAGGAAATGCTGCAGTAAAGTGTCTGATGCCGGACGTTTCACTTCCTATAAATTCTTCAACATAAAAGTCCAACATTATTAGTTTCATTAGAAGCTTTTATTTTGAAGCAGCAAACTCAGGAAGTGTTGTTTTCATCGTCAGTACCTTAACAGGACGAGTCAAACCGAGATGAGCTGCGAGCGAACACGAATAAACGGTAAAATAAAGCGGAACACACAGCGTTACAGGAGAGAAACTAAACTTTAAACCACAGAAATCATTCATTGGATTTTTTTATGACGGTATTGAAACTGATACCACCACTATATTTAAATACTGGAAGTATACGGTATTACCGTAATACCGCCCAAGCCTACTTTATAAATAAAAATATACCAATGTAAAAGGCGCCGTGCTGCCAGAGAGGGCCACTCCACTCGAGCATATAGAGTGCAGAGGTGAGTGAGGGCTCTAAAACCTTTAACAAAACTTAAAGAGCTATGGTACACAGAATCTAATGAACATAAACAGTTTGCAGGAGCGTTCATGTATAAAAGGTCACCATAATCAAATACAGGCAAGAAGGTAGCAGCAACCAATTTTTTCCTGGCAGCAAAAGAAAAACACGACCTGTGACGAAAAAAGAATCAAACTTTTAACCCTAGTCTTTTTACTAGGTTTTGTACATGAAAGACAGTCGGTCATCAATTAAAATTCCAAGATACTTGTAAGAAGGGACATGCTCAATTTCACACCACTGTTAAAGATAAAATGCTAGGAGAAGGTTCAGTTGTCTTTCTGCCATTAGAAAATATGATGAGTTTAGTTTTTTCGGCATTTAGGACAAGTCTTAGGTCAAATAGTTGATGTTCTAACAGGTTAAATGCAGTCTGTAACTTCATTAGAGATTCGACAAGGGTGGAGCCACAGCAATAAGTTACTGTGTCGTCTGCATAGAAATGAAGTTTAGCATCAGGAATATTACTGCCCAGTGTATTCACATGAATGATAAAAAATATTGGCCCTAAAACTGATTCCTGGGGCACACCAGTCGAAAGATTTAATAAGGATGATGAGCTGCCTTCAAAACAAACACATTGCTTTCTGTCAGAGAGATAGTTATCGAACCAGCCAACAGCTTGTTCCGATAGCCCGATGTCAAGCAGCCGTTGCCTCAAAATAAAGTGGTCCATGGTGTCAAAGGCCTTGGAAAGGTCAATAAAAAGGGCTGTACAAATATTTTTGTGATCTAATGAATCTATTACATCATTGGTGAATTTGAGGGAGGCTGTAATAGTGCTGTTCAGTCCAGGTTAGTTTAGATGAATGTCGTCCAGGTTAGTTTAGGTGAGTGTCGTCCAGGTTAGTTTGGGTGAGTGTCATCCAGGTTAGTTTAGGTGAATGTCGTCCAGGTTAGTTTAGGTGAGTGTCGTCCAGGTTAGTTTGGGTGAGTGTCATCGAGGTTAGTTTAGGTGAGTGTCGTCCAGGTTAGTTTGGGTGAGTGTCATCCAGGTTAGTTTAGGTGAGTGTCGTCCAGGTTAGTTTGGGTGAGTGTCATCCAGGTTAGTTTAGGTGAGTGTCGTCCAGGTTAGTTTGGGTGAGTGTCATCCAGGTTAGTTTAGATGAGTGTCGTCCAGGTTAGTTTAGATGAGTTCAGTCCAGGTTAGTTTAGGTGAGTGTCGTCCAGGTTAGTTTGGGTGAGTGTCATCCAGGTTAGTTTAGGTGAGTGTCGTCCAGGTTAGTTTGGGTGAGTGTCATCCAGGTTAGTTTAGGTGAGTGTCGTCGAGGTTAGTTTGGGTGAGTGTCATCCAGGTTAGTTTAAGTGAGTGTCGTCCAGGTTAGTTTGGGTAAGTGTCATCCAGGTTAGTTTAGATGAGTGTCGTCCAGGTTAGTTTAGATGAGTTCAGTCCAGGCTAGTTTAGATGAGTGTCGTCCAGGTTAGTTTGAATGAGTTCAGTCCAGGTTAGTTTAGATGAGTGTCGTCCAGGTTAGTTTGAATGAGTGTCGTCCAGGTTAGTTTGGGTGAGTGTCATCCAGGTTAGTTTAGGTGAGTGTCGTCCAGGTTAGTTTGGGTAAGTGTCATCCAGGTTAGTTTAGATGAGTGTCGTCCAGGTTAGTTTAGATGAGTTCAGTCCAGGTTAGTTTAGGTGAGTGTCGTCCAGGTTAGTTTGGGTGAGTGTCATCCAGGTTAGTTTAGGTGAGTGTCGTCCAGGTTAGTTTGGGTGAGTGTCATCCAGGTTAGTTTAGGTGAGTGTCGTCCAGGTTAGTTTGGGTGAGTGTCATCCAGGTTAGTTTAGGTGAGTGTCGTCCAGGTTAGTTTGGGTAAATGTCATCCAGGTTAGTTTAGATGAGTGTCGTCCAGGTTAGTTTAGATGAGTTCAGTCCAGGCTAGTTTAGATGAGTGTCGTCCAGGTTAGTTTGAATGAGTTCAGTCCAGGTTAGTTTAGATGAGTGTCGTCCAGGTTAGTTTGAATGAGTGTCGTCCAGGTTAGTTTGGGTGAGTGTAGTCCAGGTTAGTAGAAACATCTCTTCACTGACACAGTCATTTTCTTTCAGCACTCCGAGCTCATTTCTCTTGTTGTAGCTGGGTTTTATGCAGTCTGGGGCGTGAGCAAGGCGCCGCGGCTCCCAGCTGACGGGCCGGTCCGAACAGGCCCACGTCTTCATGTGAAGCTCTGGTTTACAGGAGGAAGAGGGGCCCTTCTTTGGTGGCCACCTGTTGACACTGACACACACTAATCAGTCGGCAAACAAAGTCATTTAAGCGCTTTCAAAGGCGCTGCTTGAGCACATTGTAGCAGCTCTCCTGAAATAGAAACCTTTCAAGTTCAAGCTCGGGTAATTTGGAAGACATCATTAGGCTTCTGGACAGAACCGGGAGAAGAAAGAAAACACTGGGCCGCCTTCAGATGGCCGGGATCTCTTCATTGTACAGCCGTAGAAAGTGTCCAGTGTCATGTAAATGCCTCTTATTTTTCTTCATCGTGCTTTTCGCTGCAAAGCCACGCGTGTGAATGCACTGCTGTGGCATGGCCACCTCCCAGTGCCCCCCACCCCCCGACCCCCGGGGGGCTTTCAGCTGTCACTCTCCGGGGAGCTCCTGCTGGAAGGAAGTGGAAAGGGGGCGGAGTCACGGCTCCTGGCTGGACACGGGACGGCGAACTCAATGAACCCCCTGCTGTCTCCGCTCGCGTCCTTCCTCCTTTCTTTTTGGTGCCGTCGCTCACAAAAGCTGGGTCCGGTCCCAGAACTGGACCGCCGCAGCCGGCGTATCGGGAGCTGCCCAGAGGTCACCTGACGCAGACAAAGAGGTGAAGACAAAGAGGTGGTCTTCTGTGGGTTTGTGAGGTCGGACTGGACCATGTAAAGACCCAGCAGCAGTGGATCACTGGTTCCAGTAGTAGTGGTGGTGGGGATGGGGGGGGGGGGGGAGTCGCATCAGCTTTGTCTCCCAGAAAAAAATATTAAGATTTCATCCTTCAAGCACCTGACAGCTTGACAGCTGTCAGATCCTTTTCATGGTTTCGAAAGGAAAGTGAACGGACAGAAAATGACTCCACGCAGCAGTGGACGACTGTACGGAGCCCCCTGGTGGCCGGAGGGAGAATCCTCCAGCTGTGAACTAGCGGTGTGACCACACATCGACAGTCCCGCTGAACAATTTATGATCAGGACAGTCAAAAAATATGCTTCAGTTGAATTACCATACGTTGACAAGACCTCCAAACAAGCTCTGCATTCCCCCACAACAACCACTTAGGCTAGTTTATTTGTAGCACAATTAATGTACAAGACAATTCAAGCTGCTTTACAGAAAACATTTGAAGCATTACAGAAGCATTAAAAAGTACATTAAAACAAGACGAAATAAAAAGAAGATAAAATACTAAAATTCAAAAAGTTCCAGTCTTTAATTTGATCAATGCATCTGGTCAGTGTTTGGATCGGACTGTAGTCTCCTGGTGAGATGGTTATGTAGATTTGTGTGTCATCAGCATAGATGTGGTAACATATTTAGATGTTTTTCATAATTTAAGCAAGTGGGACCATGTAGATGTTGAACAGCAGTGGCCCCAAGATGGAGCCTTGGGGAACTCCACAGGTGATTTTAGTTACAGTGTTTCAACGTTCCCTCCCAGTAATTTAACATTACTACCTGCAAAGCTCAGGGAGGTCCGGCTCGGTGGCTCAGCCGAACCAATCATCCCGGACCCTTCAACTTGGAAGAGTTCGTTAGCTGGACAGCAAACTTCACCACGACCCTTTCAGGTCAACCCAGAGCAGCTTCTGGCAGTCTCGTAGTGCGATGATCTCAGCTAATGCCCAGCAAACTGGGCTGAAATTTGGGGAAATACATACAAAACGAACCTAGATCCAATAATTAAACTGCAGAAAAGGGCTTTTAAGATAATAAATGGAGTTGGATACCGTTATTCTACAAATCAGCTTTTTATAAGATCACACACATTAAAATTTTTGGACATTGTATATTCAAAAACATTAGAAATTATGTTTCGAGTGGTAATTAAGACAATTCCCGTTTGTATTAAAAAAGATTTTAAGCTAAGGCAGGTGGTTTATAATTTAATGAAAAAATTATGAAATAAGAATGTGTAATTCTATGTTAGTCTTCAAGAAGACTTTAATAGCTAATATTATCAAAAGTTATAATGAAATTTGCTGTTTTGAATTCATTTTAATGATTTGAATTCAATTTTTCTGTTTAAGTTATCATGTGTTTTGTAATGATGTACTAGTACTGATGTTTTATTGTGAATTATTCAATTAATCCTCTGATGATAAAGGATAGGCAAAAATAAGGATAGGATAAATTCTTTTGTAAAAACATGATTTTATTTTTGTTTTTAAACTGAAATAAAGCATTAATTAATTAATTAATTAATTCAAGTTTAATCCATGTTGGTCAAGCGTGAAGCTGCAAATTTAAATTGTTTTGTAAACAATTGACTGATAATCAGATTTTCTTCCACTTTTGTCTCCAACAGATGAACACTCGTCACCCAAAAACGGTCTGTTCTTCATGATCTCCAATGAGGGACACCAAAACCTGCTGGTGTCGCAGGCCAACCTCTGGCTGTACTTCCGGCTGCAGTCGGCCGGTCCCGAGAAGGGCCACCGGAGGAAGATCACCGTCAAGATCCACTACCAGGAGGCGGGGGCTTTGACTGGCGCGGAGGGATTCCCCGGAGGGGGGGCGGGCCGCTGGGCGCTGGTGGAGAAACGGGTGGACCTGAAGCGCAGTGGCTGGCACACGTTCCCGCTGTCTGAGGCGGTGCGGGCCGTGTTCGGGAAGGGCAGCCGGCGCCAGGACCTGGAGGTCCACTGCGAAGGCTGCGAGGCCTCGGGCGTGGCTCCGGTGCTGGTGGACCCGGGCGAGCCCTCCCACCGCCCCTTCCTGGTGGTGCGCGCGCGGCAAGTGGACGGGAAGCACCGCATCCGGAAGCGGGGGCTGGAGTGCGATGGCAACAGCGGCGGGCTGTGCTGCCGGCAGCAGTTCTACATCGACTTCCGCCTCATCGGCTGGAACGACTGGATCATCGCACCGGCCGGTTACTACGGCAACTACTGCGAGGGAAGTTGCCCGGCCTACATGGCGGGCGTCCCGGGCTCCGCCTCGTCCTTCCACACCGCGGTAGTGAACCAGTACCGGATGAGGGGGATGAGCCCGGGCTCGGTGAACTCCTGCTGCATCCCGACCAAACTCAGCACCATGTCCATGCTCTACTTTGACGACGAGTACAACATCGTCAAGAGGGACGTTCCCAACATGATCGTGGAGGAGTGCGGCTGCGCCTGAGGCTCCTCCCTCCTCCGCGTCAGGACTCAGAACCGTCACAAAGGCCTTCTGTACAAACCAGACGTTGTTGTACACCACACACACCCAGAACATCCACATCCACCGAACAAGCGAGCAACTCCCGCCACACCGGCCGCGTCCGGCGAAGGCAGCGAACCGGCGTGGTGGCGCGGGAACGTGTATTTATGCGACTGAGTGGAGCGCTCGCCGCCCGTTTTCTGCCCGTCCTGATGCCATCCAGGCAGCGGCGGGACAGGAAGGAAACCGCCGTCACCAAACGATGCTTTGCTCTAGTTTGCCATTTCTAGTCAAAAATAATGGCCCGTCCTCTCCTCCTCGGTCCGATTGTTGGTTCAGACGCCCGCTAATGTCGGGTCGTAACCGCCGTCTGCTCGTAGCGGCAATCATGTTAGGAGGGAAACGTTTCCACCATGCTGTTATTTATTTAACCAAAATGACGTCAAAAAGGAAAAAGAATCACTAATGACTGTGGCCTCCAGATATTCCTAAATCATTACACCTCCACCACCGTGCCTGACAGTGGGCCCGGACCGGTTCTGCTGACATGTTCTTATCCATCAGCCCGTGATGAACGGATTGTCAGCAGGTGTGCGGACCTCTATGAAAGAAGGGAAAGATGTTAGCAACAACTGTGTCGGCTTAATCTTGGCCTGTACGATAACTAGCACCTGCTGATTGAATTAATTAATAGGTCACTTCAGGTTGGGTTTTAATTGGCTGGAGCCGCTGTCAGATAATGATGTCATCGTCAAACCGCTCTCATTGTTTGACATGTGGAGGATGTGCTCACGGTTGTCTCATCATCTGCAGGAAACAACACTCAAGCACGGCGGTGGAAGGGTGATGATATGGGTTCTGTTGGTGGCCATTTTCCATTTCGTCTTCATTTTGTTAGACCAGCATGTTTCTGTTCAACCCACTAAGATCACTTCATTTTTATTATCTATTTACACCAAAAAAAACACACATAGGACTAAAAGAGGAAGTACTAACTTTTACACAACTGTAAATGAAGATTTTTTTTTTTTAAAGCGCTTAAGGACGGTCACATGACCAGCTGATGACCAGATTGGCATTATCCCCCCAGAAGCACTGACATCATCATCAGCTCAGCATTCAGAACACCAGCACTTCGTATCTATGCAGACAGACACAGTCTGGCTGAAATCACACCGGCAGCACTTGATGCCTCGCAGGAGCCGCCGCCGCTCTCTGCCGTCAGCTCTGGGGCCCGACCCCTCGACCCCTGGGGCTCACGCGGGCCCTGCTACCATGACAACCAGGTGAGGAGAGACCCCACCTGTGCACTGGGAGGGCAGGAGAGAGAACTCCTCTGCCCCCCCCATAAACCCCTCCGAGGACCGCGAGGGAGTCCGGGCCCGGCGGGCCGCCACGGTGCACTGCAGCACTTGCAGAAACTGAGATGCACACCCTGAATAGCACTTGTACTAAAAAAAAAAAAAAAGAAAGACAAAAAAGAGTTTAAAAAGCCTTCAGAGGGGAACTGAGTGTCCTGTCAGATCACTAAAAAAGTGCCACACGAGCTATGCAACGTAAAGTAGCCTGTAGCCGTTGTCCTCACGTCCACACTCAACGCTCTTCTGTCCTTCGTCCTCTGTCCTTCGGTCCTCAACTGTTTAAAAAAAATACTTGAAATGTGATCTTTCGCTCCCTTTCCAAAGCGAATGATTGTTGTGACGTTTGCACTGAAAAGTTGCGGGATTAGCGAAACAGAAACTGCCATTGAAAAGTTATTTTTATAGAAGTAATTATTTCTCAGATGTATTTTACCTAATTAATGGAACCAAAGAGGCCAAATGTTCAGCTGTAGTACTGGGACGGGCCCCGGAGTCCAGGACGGGCCCTGGAGTCCAGGACGGGCCCCGGAGTCCAGGACGGGCCCTGGAGCTGCTGGGTCTAGGACTGGCCCCGCAGCTGCTGGGTCTAGGACTGGTCCTGGAGCCCTGGAGCTGCTGGCTCCAGTACTGGTCCCGGGGCTGCTGGCTCCAGTACTGGTCCCGGGGCCCCGGGGCTGCTGGCTCCAGTACTGGTCCCGGGGCCCCGGGGCTGCTGGCTCCAGTACTGGTCCTGGAGCTGCTGGGTCCAGTATGGTTGTTGATCGGTCCTGCCGCTGTATCAGGGTACAACATACTGTTTCATTTCTAAGCTCTATTTTCACTCTGTTTTGTACAATAAGCAACACTTCATTTTTCATCTTAATTCTATTTTTTTTGTTTCAGTTTTCTATTTAATGAGAAAGTTATTTTTAGTTCATTATGAATCACTTAGTCAAAGAATTGTCATGTGTACAGTTTATGTAAAATAAAATGTTTTCTTAAGTTTGATGAACCCTGGAGCTCTTCTGTTCAGGATCTTCTCTAATGTCTCTCACAGGTTCATGAACAGGTGCTTTCGTACCTTCTCAGGTGTCTGGTGGGGCTCAGACCTGTCTGTGGTCTCGTTATGGACATGTTTGGACCCGTGCACATCTTCTTGACATACCGATGCTTCAGTACTCTTCATTTTAGTGTCTTAGATGTATGTTTGATATTTTTTTAAATACTTCAGGCAGACAGCCGTTTCATTGATCACATTTAAGTCATGACCTCAACTTTGGCTCCTAAAGATCAAGAAAAAAAAACAATTATCTATGTGTGTGTGTGTGTGTCTACATATGTATATATATATATATATATATATATATATATATATATATATATATATATATATATATATATATATATATATATATATATATATATATATATATATATATATATATATATATATATATATATATATATATATATATATATATATTTATCCTCTCCCCTACCCATCCCCTATGTGATCATATTTTCTTCTGCTAAAATTGAAGCGCTCTTATAGCGCTGACCCCAAGCACCGTTGACTCCTGTCCATATGTTGTGTTGTTTTTGTATGTTTCTTTCTCTTGGACGGTGAACTGGGAAGTCAAATTCTACTGTGTTGGGACGCTGGCTCAGTGGCGACAATAAATTTGATTCTGATTCTGATTCTGATGTACATATATATGTGTGTGTGTGTCTATATATATATATATATATATATATATATATATATATATATATATATATATATATATATATATATATATATATATATATATATATATATATATATATATATATATATATATATATATATATATATATATATATATATATATATATATATATATCTATATATATATATAGATCCATATATATATCCAATATATATCAATCCATATATATATATATGGATTGACTGGATTGACTGGATTTACGCTGGCTTCCAGCACAGTTGCGAAAAACCTTGGAGTTATTTTTGATCAGGATATGTCATTTAAGCAGCATATTAATCAGGTTTGCAAGTCTGCCTTTTTTCATCTCCGAAATATTGCCAAGATTAGGAGCATCCTCTCCCAGGGTGATGCCGAAAAATTAATCCACGCGTTTGTTAGCTCTAGACTGGATTACTGTAATGCGCTGTTAGCAGGATGTCCGAAAAGCTCGCTAAATAGCCTTCAACTGATCCAGAACGCAGCAGCGAGGGTGCTGACAGGAATCCGTAAGCGAGATCACATCTCTCCCGTGTTAGCCTCCCTCCATTGGCTTCCCGTGAAATTTAGAATTGAGTTTAAAATTCTGCTTCTCGCATATAAGGCCCTTAATGGCCTAGCTCCGCGCTATTTACAAGACTTGATAGCATGTTATGCTCCTAATAGAGCTCTCCGCTCTCAGAGTGCAGGATTACTCGTCGTTCCTAGAATATCTAAAAGTAGGTTTGGAGGACGGGCCTTCTGCTACCAGGCACCTTTTTTATGGAACCAGCTACCA
The DNA here is from genome assembly GCA_018398805.1 of Hirundichthys speculiger. NCBI lineage: Eukaryota > Metazoa > Chordata > Actinopteri > Beloniformes > Exocoetidae > Hirundichthys > Hirundichthys speculiger. Next base: position 232,726 of record JAGFBZ010000516.1, read on the forward strand.
GTTTGGGTTCAGGAGGCTGACACTATCTCCATTTTTAAGACTAAATTGAAAACATTTCTGTTCAGTAAAGCCTACAGTTAGTCTAATCTATAGTGTGTAGGGGCTAATAGTTATAGCCATAGTTGTAGTAGCTAAGACTAGAGTAAACTCGTCTTAATCACAGCTTCGTCATAGCTATGCTGCTATAGGCCTACGCTACAGGGAGACACCAGCATGATCTGCTGAGTGGTGTCTCCACTGCTCTTCTCCTTTTTCTTCCCTTTCTTCCTCCCTTCCTCCTCCAGCTCATGTATTATTATTTGGGAGCACCCTGTTACTGAAACTGTGCTCCATTTTCTTTGCTTTCCTGTGTTTGTTGTGCTGTTTCTGCCCCTTTTTCTTTCAGTGTATTTGCAGGCCAGAGTTTCCTGGGTTTCATGCTGACTTGCAGTTCCATCCTCTGTCCATCCCGGGGTTCTCCTCCACTTGTGTTTGGGTACCGACTGGCGTGGTGATCGGCGACCTGGTCCTCTGGCCATCTCATCCCAGTGCTGCTGCCTCCATCTGTTTATGTTTATATGGTCATTGTATTTAGTCATTTGTGTCTCTCCTCTCTCTGTCCTCCATCCTCTCTCTGTCCTGTCTCCCCTCTTTTCTTTCTTTTCTTTTCTTTCTCTACCTGGCTGGCCTTCGGCAGGAAGGTCCCCCCATATGAGCCAGGTCCTGCTCAAGGTTTCTTCCTCTTAAAGTGGAGTTTTTCCTTGCCACTGTTTGGTATAAAGGTTTTTTTTCTCCCTACGTGGGAGTTTTTTACCTGCCATTATCATTGATTAGATTTAATTATATAATCTTAGTTGATGATATTTGCTCGGGGGTCATGCTCTGGGTCTCTGTAAAGCGCCTAGAGACAATTGTCATTGTAACAGACGCTATATAAATAAAATTGAATTGAATTGAATTGAATATATATATATATATATGTGTGTGTGTGTGTGTGTGTGTGTGTGTGTTTGTATATATATATATATATATAGGAGGCCTAGATCAGAACACTGCCCCCACAGGCTGGTACAGTAGGCACTAGGCATGATGGGAGCATCACTTCATCTGCCTCTCTTCTTACCCTGATGCTCCCATCACTCTGGAACAGGATCAGTCTGGACTCATCAGACCACATGACCTTCTTCCATTGATCCAGAGTCCAATCTTTATGCTCCCTAGCAGACTGAAGCCCTTTTTTCCGGTTAGCCTCACTGATTAGTGGTTTTCTTAAGGCTACACAGCTGTTCAGTCCCAATCCCTGGAGTTCCCTTAGCATTGTGGGTGTGGAAATGCTTTTACTTTCACTATTAAACAGCCCTGATGTCTACTGTTGTTCTTTTTCCATCTGATCTCACCAAACGTTTCAGTGATCACCGATCACGATCATTGAGGATTTTTTTCCTCCTGGAAGACTCTTAATCTTCCTCACTGTACAGTAACTGCAACATCAAGCACTTTCAGATTATCCACAAGCCTTTCCAGACTCATGTACACCAAAGCAGCTACTCTGAGGTCATTCCTGATGTCTTTCCCTCTTGGCCTTGTGTTAACACATAATCCTTTTCGAGGTCTGCACACCGATGGTCTGTTGTCAAAGGCTGATGACCCTGTGGAAGCAGTGGGCGGTACTTAGCGTTGCCCACATGATATTGATTAGGTGATTTTTATATCTTTGAAGAGTGCACAAACGTTACCGCATGACTGTACATGACTGCATTCACAAGTTCAGAAACGCGTGCAAATATGTAGCGCTACTATCTCTGCGAGCACACGCGCTCTGAGGTTAGTCAGCTGGCACAGGCTGCGAATGTTTCTGAAGCTGTTAATCATGACTGTAATTACCCCACTAGGCTGCAGCGCCACACAGAAACACACAGATGCTTTTATGCATCCACCCGTGGAGACGCAGACTCAAACGTGCTTTTGTTCTTCCTGCAGCAGCCATTTAAGCCCCGCTCTTAAAATAAGGTGGAGAATATACGGAGACACAGAGGGGCCAACGACGATCGGAAAGAAGACAAGTACGGGGCCGGCCACATATAAAACAGTTCTATAATACAGTGATCCCTCGCCAATTCGCGCTTTAAGTTCCGCGGTTTTAGTTATTCGCGGATTTTTCTGAAATATATAATATTAAAAAAATCAAGAAAAAAATCACGGAAGCATCACAGGATGTTGTGCGCGTTCTCTCACAGCGAAGAAATGCTGTGAGCCAGCCTGGCCCCTTTATGAAGGTGGCCTTTTGGGTAATGTTGTGGCCTTATGGGTAATGTAGTGTGTGTGTCGTGGGACGGCAGAATGAAAACGAGGTTAGATGAAAAGTGTAGTGAGCATCAACAGCAGTCCAGTGTGTATAGATTTACATTCTCTGTTAACCGACAGGAGCCCAACAATACAACCTGTGTGATGTTACAAGTTCCTGCAGTGCCAGAATAAAGTTCCCGTTCCATGCAGAGAAAACCGGACTGTTTCTTTTGTTGTTGTTAGCGTGTTAGCCACTAATTACAAGCCAAAAATAGCACAATACCAGCGGTTTCTTTACTACAGTTCAGAGACCAGAGACTGTGAAGGAAACAGAAAGACCACAGTTGAGCCTTTGTCTTGTTTCGCTGCAGTGTCTCTCTACTTTTTGTGGATTTTAGACATATTTTAAACACATTATTTAGGCTCGGGGGGCTCTGGCTCCAGTTCGCGTATCTAACCCTAACCCTAACCCTAACCCCACCCTACCTTAATCCTATCTTAACCCTACCCTAACCCTACCCTAACTCTACCCTACCTTAACCCTACCCTAACTCTACCCTAATCCTACCCTAACCCTAACCCTAACCCACTCACACACACCTGAAGCATCTTCAGCTCTGCTGTCTGTCACTAACCGTCCACGCAGCTTTAACTGGGCTGATGCTGCTGAACTAAAGGTTGGGTGTGTTGGGGACAAAGGTTTCAACATTTCAGCCGTGTGAGACTGGTGTTCTACATTATGGAGGTACTTAGGGTTGCTCATAGTTTTTATTTATTTTATTTGATTACAAATAAACCACGGCACAGTTCATCTGACGTTGTATTTGCCTAATATGTAAAAACATAGTGTCTTCCGGACGCGACTGTGAAGTTTGAAAAGAGACAATGAGGAGGAAAACGAAGCCAGTAATCCATGAAGTTTTTCTCTTTCACTCATTAGCGTTCACAAATATGCTTTCAAGTGGAAAGCCTTTTTACTCCTGAAGTAATCCGTCTGAGAAAGAGCTTGGAGGGAACACAATCCACGTGGTGGCAAAGGTCAAAACGTCACTTCGGGTTGTGTAGAGTAGTAAACAGGGTTGGAATAAGCCCTCCAGAGCCAGACTGCTTTTACACGAGCCGCCGGAGCTGAGACGAGGACTGAGTTAACGGAAATCCCACTGTCGTTGGAGGGCCCGGATGCCGGCGGAGGAATGCTGCGCCCCGGGCCATGAATACTCATAAATTCTTCAGCCGATTCTGAAGAATAAATGCTGTTGTGATAAACCAGTTGACCCCTCCAGCTCGACAGCTGTCGTGACCTGTGAAGGTATCAGATGTTTGGAGGACAATATTTGTTTAAGCTGATAACAGGGGGTTGTAGAGGTGTGTATGAGTGTGTATTTTCTCTGTGTGGGAAAGGAGCACAGAATTATGTCAACAGGGCCAGATGAGCGCATGCTCAGCGATAGCATTGTTATTGATACCACAGACGTGAAAGCACACACCCTCACGCGGCAGCGGTGTCGTTAACATTCCAGCTGTGGAGATGTTGGCAGGGCAGCTACACATCCACCAGAGCTCCACAGAGGAGGTTCAAAACAACTCCAGGTCACTTCTTTCCCCGCCCACCCACCTGTCAATCAAACGCACACCTCTACAGCGTCTTTATTTCCGTCGAACCCTCCCTTTTCATCCCGTGGCCAAGCTAATCTCCCAGCGACCGTGGCGCCCAGCCGGGCGAGCCCGCGGCTGCGTCAGGTGTTTATGGACTGTTTCTGGGGCCATGGCAACACTCAGTATACGTGACAAAACTGTGGTGTTGCATGCAATTTCAGGTGAGCAACAAACAAACCTTTTTATTTCAGCACCATGCTGTTTGCTTAACAGAAATGAAGCCAAAAGAAGAAAAGAAATGAAGCCAAGAGAAACAAGGAAATTATGTGTGATATCCAGAGTATCATCCAGCATCTGGATTCCCCTGCAGCTGCTTGAGGAGACGTACAAGAAACGTACAGGATACGTACAAGAAGCGTACAGGATACGTACAGTATACGTACAGGATACGTACAAGAAACTTACAGGATATGTACAGTATACGTACAGGATACGTACAAGAAATTTACAGGATAAGTACAGTATACGCACAACATGCGTACAGGATACATACAGAATACGTACAAGATATGGACAGGATACGTAAAAGATATGTACAAGATATGTACAACATACATACAAGATACTTACAGGATACAGGATTTGTACAGAATAAGTACAAGATACGTACAGGATACAGACAAGATATGTACAGGATACAGACAAGATACATACAACATAAGTATAGGATACGTACAAGATACATACAAGATACGTACAGTCATGGAAAAAATTATTAGACTACCCTTGTTTTCTTCAGTTTCTTGTTCATTTTAATGCCTGGTACAACTAAAGGTACATTTGTTTGGACAAACATAATGATAACCACAAAGATTGCTCATAAGAGTTTTATTTAAGAGCTGATATCTTACCATTTTCCATGGTTTTCTTGATTATAACCTAAATCACTTAAGTTTTTACATCAATAGCTATGGCGTTGTACTGCCAAAAACACTGCTTTTATGCATTCAGTGTTTTCTTTTCTGTCTGTTTTAGTCACATGATGACGTTTAGTGGTACCAGGTATTAAAATGAACAAGAAAGTGAAGAAAAATGGTGGTCTAATAATTTTTTCCATGACTGTATGAGATACTTACACGATACGTATAGGATACGTACAAGATACGTACAGGATTCGTACAGCATAAGTACAAGATACGTACAACATACGTACAGGATATGTACAAGATATGTACAAGATACACACAGGATATGTACAAGATATGTAGAAGATGCATACGGGATACTTAAAGGATAAGTACAAGATACAGATGGGATACGTACAAGATATGTACAAGATACGTACGGGATATGTATAAGACACTTGCAGGATAGATACAAAATACGTACAGGATACGTACAAGATATGTACAAGATTCGTACAAGATACGTACAAGATATGTATAGGATATGTACAGAAAACGTAAAAGATACACACAAGATGCGTACGGGATACGTACATACTTACAAGATATGTACAAGAGACGTAAAAGATACATACAGGATACGTATGAGATACGTGCAAGATATGAACAAGATACGTACAGGATACTTACAAGATATGTACAGGATACATACAGGATATGTACAATTTATGTACAGGATACCTACAGGATACATACAGGATATGTACAATATATGTACAGGATACCTACAGGATACGTACAAGATAGATACGGGATACATACAAGAGACGTACAACATACATACTTTAAGGATATGTACAAGATACGTACCGGATACGTACAACATACGTACAAGATACGTACAGGATACTGTAACTGCCATAGCCTCTAGTGTACCTTGGGGTGACGTCATAAAGCAGCACCTGTCGCACCTCTTCTTTGCGCCAGGAGCAACAGAAGGACTGAGCTCTTTATGTTTTCTTTTACTTTGTCCTCTGGATAGATGTTTTTCGAGTGCAGAGTCATGTATGACGCGCTTTGACGGCTGGATGCTGTAAAACTCATTTTTGGTGTGTTAATAAATACGACATTGAGACTACCGCAAATCGTGAGTGGATGACTCCTGCTTTTCCAGCTCCACTTACACAACTCAACACTCCAAGAAGTGTTACAATATGTACATGATACGTACAGGATTCATACTTGATAATTACAAGATACGTACAAAATACGTACCACATACGTACAAGATATGTACAGGATATGTACAAGGTATGCACAGGATGTGTACAAAATACGTACAAGATATATATGGGATACTTTAAGGATAGGTAAAAGATACATACAAGATATGTACAAGATAGGTATGTATGTACGTACAAACGTTAAGCTTCTGCAGATCTGCTGCATGAATCTCACAAAGTGGTGACTTTTTACTGCAAAAATACAAACATATACATAAATATACATAAAAAATATACATAAATATAAATACATAAATACTGCAACTATTTCAGTAAAACACTCACTTTTGCAACTTTTTGAAATAAAGTAATGACTTTATGTCCTAAAATCACAACAAAAATGTTACTTTTTGACATTAAATTGACTTTTTGTTGTTAAATCTTTACAAAACTGTAATTTTAAAAGAAATTCCCAACTTTTTGTCACAATATTGAAACTTGTTCAGAATTACATGTTTTCTTGTAAAAATCACAAATTCCTGTTGTAAATTTTTTTCATTTACAAAACTTTCTTTTAACAAAACGTCCCAACTTTTTCGGACTTTAGCAGAATTCTGTGTTTTAGTTCTAAATATCAAATTTAACTCCTGGAAGCTTAACTCTTTACTTAATAATGCAACTGAAAGTTCACATAAATAATAAATTTACAACTTCATGTCCTAAAACTCACATATTTTTGTTAAAGTCTCAACTCTGTGAACTTTTGTTGAATTGCTGATGTTGCAGCTTCGCAGCTTTTTGTCATAAAAAGCAAATTTTTCATGAAATTTCAACTTTTGCAAAATCACGACTTTTTGACATCAAATCACGATTATGTTTTCACCAAAATCAGTTTCACAAACCTGTGGCTACTCGAAAGAAATCTCATCTTTCTGTGGTAAAAACATGACTTTAGTGAAAGTGCGTGTTTTTTTAGTTAACGTCTCAAGCCTTTGTTGTAACATTACTACTGATGTCATCAAGTAGCTGCTCAACCGTCCTCCTGGGGCAAAGGGGAGGAGCTTGAGACCCACTTGGAGCCCACCTGTTCACGTACCTGCTTACAGCCTGGACCAAAAACAGCAAAAACAGCTGAGCTGTGAAAACAATTCTCACAGAGCACAGATACGCTCATTTTAATGATCATTTTAAAGCAGCAGAAACACGCCACTGTCAAGCACAGTGGTGGAGGGTCATAAACTGAGCTTCTTTGATTTGTCGTGGAAGGCTGTGAGGTGTAGCTGCTGGGACCTCCACTGCTGGGACCTCCACTGCTGGGGAGCCTGACAACAGTCATCACTTTTGGATAATCTCCAGGACTCCAGACAGTTTGTAAATGGTTTTTACAACTCTTTCCAGATTGATGTGCAGCAACGATTGCTTCTCTAACACCATTGCTGATGTCTTTTCCTGTTGGCATTGTGTGAAGACACACCTGGACTCTCCAGACCAGCAGACTGACGGAGCTTCTGCTGTGCTAGGGGTCTGCAGAGCCACTGGTGACCACTGAGGGGTTCCTGACTGCTGGTCCTGAATCCAGTAGCTACTTAGGACCGCCCATATGATTTCATTTATTTAGTTTTTCTTCTTGGCTTCGATTTGTTAAAGTTTACCAGCATCAGATGATTCTGAGGATTAAAAGAAGGGGTCCTGACTTCTACCCTGGACTGTATTTGGTCTCCAGCAGCAGCAGTGATGGACGTCCAGAGGTCAGTGTGGATCAGTCCACAGTGTCATAATGTCACGGTTGTTCCTCCACAGTTTGTTAAAACAACTAAACCCTTGTCGACACCCCCCCCCCCCCCCCCCCCAAAAAAAAAGTGTCTCCCTGTCAAGCTGTAGGCCTCCTCACCTTCTCACCCCACCTTCCACTATCCTGACCTCCTGACTCCCAGCTCTGAGCGCGCTCAGAGGCCACAAAGCCCTCGCTTGTGTTGTGTGTAGTTGAATGAATGCAGCAGACGGAGGGGTGAATGGAGACTGGAGGTGTTGTGGTCGGGACACTAGGGCGGCTTTTACTTGAACCCTGTCATTTTCTGGCTTGTGAGCTTCAGAGTTCAAGTTTTATTCAAGATTGCTGCATTTACAGCAGAAATCAGAGCTGAGAGACCAACATCTGTCCTCCAGAAACCCCCAGAGCAGTCTGCTGAAGCCAGGATGTCTGTCCAGGCAACAGGACCCCCTACCACTCCAGACCACCTGGTGGCAGTAGCGCACCGCTTTCACTGTTTCTTAACCAGCAAGAAAGAAGAAGACGTTGGCAAAAACAAAGAAATAAAAAAGGAAAAAACTAAACTGGAGGAGCTAAAGAGGGTTGTAGCGCTTCTGTTTGGATGATATATGATGGAGGCGTTGAATGAGAAAAGACGGCATTAAGCTGCTAAATGACATCCGATCATCAACCGTATCGAATCAGAGACTCTAAAACCCCCCCACCCACCCACCCAGACGTTAATCAGAGCTGCTCTGAGGACCTGTCCTATTACAGGTACGTTTTAAGCTCTGAAGAGGTTCCTGAGGGCCTCTGCAGGACTGTTCCTGGTAACAGAGACACACCTTTACGATCCGGCCCCTGAAATATTCAGGAACCCCACTGAACCCCAGCCTCTAGTTGTCGGTAGAGGAACTGCAGCCTCTAGTGGTAGAGGAACTGCAGCCTCTAGTGGTCAGTAGAGGAACTGCAGCCTCTAGTGGTCAGTAGAGGAACTGCAGCCTCAGCCTCTAGTGGTAGATAGAGGAACTGCAGCCTCTAGTGGTCAGTAGAGGAACCGCAGCCTCTAGTGGTCAGTAGAGGAACTGCAGCCTCTAGTGGTCAGTAGAGGAGCCGCAGCCTCTAGTGGTAGATAGAGGAACTGCAGCCTCTAGTGGTCAGTAGAGGAACTGCAGCCTCTAGTGGTCAGTAGAGGAACCGCAGCCTCTAGTGGTAGATAGAGGAACTGCAGCCTCTAGTGGTCAGTAGAGGAACTGCAGCCTCTAGTGGTCAGTAGAGGAACCGCAGCCTCTAGTGGTCAGTAAAGGAACCGCAGCCTCTAGTGGTCAGTAGAGTAACTGCAGCCTCTAGTGGTCAGTAGAGGAACCGCAGCCTCTAGTGGTAGATAGAGGAACTGCAGCCTCTAGTGGTCAGTAGAGGAACTGCAGCCTCTAGTGGTCAGTAGAGGAACCGCAGCCTCTAGTGGTCAGTAAAGGAACCGCAGCCTCTAGTGGTCAGTAGAGGAACCGCAGCCTCTAGTGGTCAGTAAAGGAACCGCAGCCTCTAGTGGTCAGTAAAGGAACTGCAGCCTCTAGTGGTCAGTAGAGGAACCGCAGCCTCTAGTGGTCAGTAGAGGAACCGCAGCCTCTAGTGGTCAGTAAAGGAACCGCAGCCTCTAGTGGTCAGTAAAGGAACTGCAGCCTCTAGTGGTCAGTAGAGGAACCGCAGCCTCTAGTGGTCAGTAGAGGAACTGCAGCCTCTAGTGGTCAGTATAGGAACCGCAGCCTCTAGTGGTCAGTATAGGAACCGCAGCCTCTAGTGGTCGGTAGAGGAACTTCAACCTCTAGTGGTCGGTGGAGGAACTGCAGCCTCTATGTTGTTATCGTCTTCGTTTCCTCCACGTGGCCTTTACCGGTCATTCTAAGGAACAGTTTGACCTCACCTGGTGTTGTTCAGCAGGTACCTGTACAGTTGGACTCCAGGTGAAGCTCAGGCTCCGCCCCCTTTGACCTGCCAGGAGAACAGCTGCTTGACCATCAGAGGTTTAAATATATGGTCAGAACGTTGTGATTTTAACAAAAAAGGTATCTTCTATAAAAGTCAGGATTTTACAACAAGTTGGATTTTTATGGCATAACATAGTGATAAGATGTGAAATTCTTGATTCTGCAAAATTTCAGATTTAATGACAAAAGGTTTGTGATTTTTACAATAAGAATTTGTGATATTGTAATTTTATATGAAAAAGTCAGTAATTAATGATAACAGCGGATCTGTGATCCGCTGTTTTATGATTTAAAGTCGTGATTTGACGTCAAAGACTTGTTTTTTGTGAAACTTGAGGTTTTATGATGAAGCTTGTAGTTGTAGTTTTACATGAAGCAGTGATTTCGTGACAGAATGTCCTGGTTCCGGGTCCAAGTCCCAGCTGGGTGATCTGGCTCAGTCCTGGTCCTGGTCCTCGTCCTGTTCCACATTCTTCCCGCTGGTGGACATCCAGCCCCCTTGGACGCGCTGACCAGCTAAATTTAGCCCAGCGAGGTATTTCAGACAGATGAGCAATTTTGTTTTGGTCGTCTTTAAAAGGGAAGGAATCCCAGTGACTAATGCTGGTGTCGTGGTGGGAGTTAAACGTGTAAACAGTCTGGCTTTTGTTTTCGAGGAGCCTGGTTTCTGTCCACATTCAGATGACGTAAAGGCTCCGTGACGGACCCGACGGACCAGAAGAGACACCGAGACCCGGGTCAGGAAACACTGATATTGTTCTGCAGGAAACGAAGACGGTCATCAGCATGGCTGTCAGACAAGCTTCAGCGGAGGAGGTTCTGGTCCAGCCCGGTGACTGGGAGGTGCCCAGATCATCATCCTCCACCACTGGGTATGAGGTGCTCCTGCTGGTCTCCTCCAACCATGGTTCTGGTCTCCACTCTCATCTGTCCAGAGGACACTGGTTTGTTCAGTTTAGTGAAATACGAAAGACGTCATACCAGAGTAGACTGCGTTCAAGGTTCAAAGTCAGGAAAATGGACCTTTACGGACATCTGACCAGCAGTTGGCGCCGCGAGACCACCGATCCATTAACTTCCTCTCATTCAGGTTTGGGTTGCAGGAGGGTTGGGGTTAGGGTTTGGGTTGACCTCCCTCCACCTGGTGACGTCCTCCAGCTGTTCTCGGAGGACACTAAGGTGTTACCGGGCCACATGAGATGAGATGTCCTGGTCTGCCTCAAGGCCTCCTCCTGTTTGGACATTCCCCAAACACCTCCCCAGAACCAGATGAACCACCTCCAGGCCTGGCTCCAGGGTGAGGTCCTGGTATCCTGGTATCCAGGTGTCCAGGCGAAGGACACGGAGCTCTTGACGTTCCATCAGTCAACCTAATCGGCCTGAGTCTGGCAGGTCTACTAGGACCAGTTAGCCTGAGGAGACCCCTCCACAGCTCCTGGGGTCAGGGGGTTACACCGACTCCTCCAGAAGGTAGAAACTAAAGCAGGATTTCTGGACTTGTCACGGTTGAAAGTTGATCAAAGTTCTGTCGATCATAGCTTGGTTGGGAGTCCTGTGTTCCCGACCGTCAACAGGGGTCTGAACTACAATGAAACCCTCCAGACCTCCACAGAAAGACCGCAGAGACTCAACACACCTGGACACTGAATGGATCTCATATAAGGAGGTTACTGGTGACAGAGATCGGATGAACACCACCCACAAGATCCATGGAGACAGAGAGACGCAAGATACATCAGAAATGCTCAGTAGAGGAGCTGGGCACAGGCTGGTCCACGGATCCTGGCAGGCCGGTCCACGGATCCTGGCAGTCTGGTCCACCGAGTGCCAAGTCGCCATGTCAGGTGGAGCGTGACTGGCCGGTGGTCCAGTCAGTCAACTCGGACGGGAACTGCAACGATCCGAGGAGAAGCTCACTCGGCTGGAGGACCCAGCTGCTGTGAGAGGTAGACGCTGATGAGCCAGAAACGGTCCGGCAGCCACCTCAGACCAGGCCAGAACCAGCTGGACCAGCAGACACCGCTACGAGCTACATCCTCCTTAAAGTGGTCGCAGCTTAGGAGTCAAGATGAGACGGCTGATGTAGAAGTAGAGGTCACCTGATACTCTAGGGCTGTCGCTTATGTCTTTCTCCTCTGGCATTGTGTTATGAGGTGATTTTCTTTCTCAAATGTTCTCACAGGAGAAAAGGTGGAACTGAAAGACCTCGTGGACCCTGCAGTTTCCCCGAGTTTGTGTTTGAACATGACTGTTTTGTGTGTCAGGAGGGAAATTCCTGCTGGGCCGGGGTGGTGGTGGTGGGGTTGGGGGGGGGGGGGGGGGGGGGGGGGGGGGGTGGGCTGGATCTAAGGTGTGGCTGCGGATCATCTCTGACCACTTTAAAGCGGGGCCATCATCGGCGCTCCCAGCTGCAGCTCCCTCTGAGGGCTCATTATTCTGGCAGGTGCCCTATTGTCCCGCCCTGGCGGGCCTTTTCACCGAAAACACAACACCCAGATATGTGGGGGGAGGGCGGGCAGCAGCGGGGAAGACTCCAGGAGGGGGGCATCAAAAGAAGAGGGGAGGCTTTGTCGGGACGCAGGTTTAGACGTTTGGTGGCCGGGACGCCGAGACGTGCCGATAGACGGCACAAAATGGACGACGGGCGGAGAAGACGGTGAAATGGAGGCGCCTGGCTTCAACCGGACCGCCTGTGGCGTTCCCGCTCCAGGTCACCGCTAATGAATCTCTACTTTTGTTGTCGGCGGCTCGCAGGTGAGTAAGTCTGAATGAGCCGGTCCGGGGACAAGTCTTTGTGTGACCTCACGAGAAAGTCCTTTCAGAATAAAAGCAACAAAGGAGGCGCTGACAGAAGGTCCGATAATGGAGGAGAAGAACAAAAGATGAAGGACGTTTGATGACGAACCTGAATCCACAGGACACACAAAAATGAGATACAACAGCAAGAAGAAGCAGGTTTGCTGTAAAGTTTGATCTCATCTTCATCTGAGTCCAGTTAAATAGAGTTTATTTTGTTACTTCAACGCAGTCACGAAACATTTACGGTTCTGGGTGAAAACGTAAGTCTCTCCTGGAAGTGACCAGTGGGTTGACGCTCCTTCAGCAGCTGTGACCTCAACAAGATCTTCCAGTATCTCTGGATCAGTGCTGCTCAATGTTCTGGAGGAATTCTGGGCCATTCCTCCTCCAGAACTGCTCAGACACACTTCCAGGATGTCTGGTTTGGTTCCACCATGGTTCCCCTATGGGTCGTCCAGTTACTCAGTGGTTTCCATTGGTTGCTCCATCATTCACCCATGGTTAACCAAGGCTCCACCATAACTCCCTCAAGATTCCCCCATGGTTCCACCATGGTTCTCCATAGATCTACCCTTGGTTCCTGCCCATGGTTCCACCATGGTTCTGCATAGGCCTCCCCTGGATCCCCCATGGTTCCACCAGGTGGTTCCCCCCACCTCCCTTGGTTCCCGCATGGTTCCACCATGATTCTCCTTAGACCTCCCTTGGTTCCCCCATGGTTCCCCCAATAGTTCTCCATAGACCTCCCTTGGTTCCCCTATGGTTCCACCATGGTTCTCCATAGATCTCCACTGGTTCCTGCATGGTTCCACCATGGTTCTCCTTAGACCTCCATTGCTTCCCCCATGGTTCCCCCAATAGTTCTCCATAGACCTCCCTTGGTTCCACCATGGTTCTCCATTGATCTCCACTGGTTCCTGCATGGTTCCACCATGGTTCTCCTTAGACCTCCCTTGTTCCCCCATGGTTTCCCCAATAGTTCTCAATAGAACTCCCTTGGTTCCCGAATGGTTCCACCATGGTTTTTCTTATCCCTTGGTTCCCCCATGTTCCCCCAATAGTTCTCCATAGACCTCCCTTGGTTCCCCCATGGTTTCCCCAATAGTTGTCCATAGACCTCTATTGGTTCCCGCATGGTTCCACCATGGTTTTTCCTTAGACCTCCTTTGGTTCCCCCACGTTTCCCCCGTAGTAGTTTTCCATAGACCTCCCTTGGTTCCCACATTGTTCCACCATGGTTCTCCTTAGACCTCCCTTGGTTTCCCCATGGTTCCCTCAATAGTTCTCCATAGACCTCCCTTGGTTCCCCCATGGTTCCCCCAATAGTTCTCCATAGACCTCCCTTGGTTCCCGCATGGTTCCACCATGGTTTTTCCTTAGACCTCTTTTGGTTCCCCCATGGTTCCCCCAATAGTTCTCCATAGACCCCCCTTGGTTCCACATGGTTCCACCATGGTTCTCCTTAGACCTTCCTTGGTTCCCCCATGGTTCCCCCAATAGTTCTCCATAGACCTCCCTTGGTTCCCCCATGGTTCCACCATGGTTCTCCAAAGATCTCCACTGGTTCCTGCATGGTTCCACCATGGTTCTCCTTAGACCTTCCTTGGTTCCCACATGGATCCACGATGGTTCTCCATAGACCTCCCTTGGTTCCCCCATGGATCCACCATGGTTCTCCATAGACCATTCTTCTTCATTTCAATTTCATTGCATCATTCCACCAAAATCACAAATATTTTTGACATCAAATTACTACTTAATTTTTTGTGATAAAATTGACTTTTTGATGAAAATTCACCGCCTTTTCTCGTGAAGCTGTGACTTTTATAGAAGTGGACACTTTTGTTATAAAAATCAGGAGTTTCATGATATTTTTAACTTGATTTTAAACATTTTTCATAAAATACAGAGTTTTGCAAAAACAGAACTTCTTCACTTAAAAATTATAGTTTAGTTCCTAAATCATATTTTTTTAATCACAAAATCTCAAATTTCGCAAAATCATACCTTTTTGACAAAAATTCTCAACTTTTAATTTTAAAGTTGTAACGTTTCTTAGATTATTTTCTAGTTGTAAAAATTAGATTTTTTTTGTTACAAAATTGCGTCTTTTAATTTTAAATAGCAACCTTTTTTAAAATATTGGCGTTTTTGTTGTAAAATCTAAAATTGTGCAAAAATTGCACCTTTTATAAATGCTTTTTTTTCTTGAAATCCTAAATTCCACAAAATCAATAAATAAAAAAAAAATTCAGAATTTTTTGTTTTAAAATCATGAATTTTGCAATGTCTCAGTTCTGTTAGTAAAATAGTTAGTAGTGTTAGTAAAATATCAAGTATTTTAATAAAATCTCAAATTTTGGAAAATCGCATTTTGCTATCTAATTAGGACCTTTGGCCAAAAAGACAAAAAAAAACAAAACAAAACAAAACAAAAAACAATTGTTTGCCATAAAATCTCAACTTTTGTTGTGTTTTTGTAAAAAAAAAAAAAAATTCTAATTTCTGTTGTAAAATTGTGACTCTTGTGAAATGGCACTTTTTGACATATGACTGCTAGATTTGATGGTGAAACAGTTCTGGAGGAAGGACAGAAGGAGTCACAGGTCAGAGGGGGAGGAGCTTGAACGCAACCTGGAGTCCACCTGTGCACATGCCTCCTGAAACATGTTAAATTTTTCTGTTACTGTGGCTGAGATGAATACATTACACCACACTGAGCCTAATTAAAACCAGTTAATTCCATCTGTGGTCAGACTGCAGCCACAGACCAGACCATTCAGACCAACCTGGATATATTCAGGCTGAAGGTGGTCTCCAGCTCACCCCCTGGAGGTGAAATCCAGCTCTAAAAAACAAAAACAGTTTTTTGTACCGTATAAGACACGGAGATCCATGGAGACTGACTCACTGTTGGAGCCAGACTCTAGTGGTCACTGGAGGAACTGTAGCCTCTAGTGGTCGGTACAGGAAATGAAGTCTCTAGTGGTCGGTAGAGGAACTGCAGCCTCTAGGGGTCAGTAGAGGAACTGCAGCCTCTGGTGGTCGGTAGAGGAACTGCAGCCTCTAGTGGTCAGTAGAGGAACTGCAGCCTCTAGTGGTCTAGAGGAACTGCAGTCTCTAGTGGTCGGTAGAGGAACTGCAGTCGGTCGGTAGAGGAACTGCAGCCTCTGGTGGTCAGTAGAGGAACTGCAGCCTCTTGTGGTCGGTAGAGGAACTGCAGCCTCTAGTGGTCAGTAGAGGAACTACAGCCTCTAGTGGTCAGTAGAGGAACTGCAGCCTCTATTGGTCGGTAGAGGAACTGCAGCCTCTAGTGGTCAGTAGAGGAACTGTAGCCTCTAGTGGTCGGTACAGGAACTGCAGTCTCTAGTGGTCGGTAGAGGAACTGCAGCCTCTGGTGGTCAGTAGAGGAACTGCAGCCTCTGGTGGTCGGTACAGGAGCTGCAGCCTCTAGTGGTCAGTAGAGGAACTGCAGCCTCTAGTGGTCGGTAGAGGAACTGCAGTCTCTAGTGGTCGGTAGAGGAACTGCAGCCTCTAGTGGTCAGTAGAGGAACTGCAGCCTCTGGTGGTCGGTAGAGGAACTGCAGCCTCTAGTGGTCAGTAGAGGAACTGCAGCCTCTAGTGGTCAGTAATGGAACTGCAGCCTTTAGTGGTCAGTAGAGGAACTGCAGCCTCTAGTGGTCTGTAGAGAAACTGCAGTATCTAGTGGTTGGTAGAGGAACTGCAGCCTGTAGTGGTCAGTAGAGGAACTGCAGCCTCTATTGGTCGGTAGAGGAACTGCAGCCTCTAGTGGTCGGTAGAGGAACTGCAGCCTCTAGTGGTCGGTAGAGGAACTGCAGCCTCCAGTGGTCAGTAGAGGAACTACAAGTTCCTTGAATATCTGCTGAAACTTGTTGCGTTTGTTACTGTGACTGATGGCCATTAGATCAATTCCAGGGGTTCACATACTTCTTTGTCGTGGGTGTGAAACAAGTGCTCTTTGTCTCTCTTTGTTTTTTTTATTTTTTTAGAGCCTGCAGTATAAAACCGTCATGTTCAGAAGTAGTAATCATTTTCCTCTTCAACAGTTACCTTCCTGGCAGAGCTCACAGGAATGTTCAGAATGCACCTGAGAGAGTCAACAGCAGTGTCTTTAAAACCTGCATGAGGACCGCCATGCACAAGACATACCTTTGTTGTGTGTGTTGTCAGTGCAGGGCGGGACCTGGCTCCGGGACCTGGCTCCGGGGCCAGGCTCTGGGGTCAGGCTCCGGGGTCAGGCTCCGGGGCCAGGCTCCAGTTCCAGGCTCCTGTTCCAGCGCTGTAATCTGAGATGGAAGCAGAACAACTGCAGTTTAGAGGGTGGCGGCCTCAGATGGTATCTGCCCTCCTGCACCATCGGAGGTGATCAGTCTGTGTGTGGTTCACTCGCCGGGCCTGATCCCGAGCCAACAAACATCAGCGTCAACGCCCTGAGGACCCACAGCCCCACACATCTGCTGTCATCTTCTAGTCAGCCCAGGACCTTGATCCCAGACAGAAACCAGCAGGAAACAGTCTGTGGATCTCCTGGAGTGAACTGGTTTTCTGGATTAATTTGCTTTAAAATCAGATCTTCATCTGAGTCACGAGAACAGACAAGCTCACTGTTTAAGATGATGACATGAAAAAACTAATGTTTAATGTCTTTACTGAACGCCGTCGTTAAGTAGTCTCAGTTCTGGAGGAAGCAGGAGGTTTCTCCTGGTAGTTACCAGCTGGTTGGACCTCTTCTCGCTAACACGTCTTCAACAAGGTCTTGAAGTATCTGTGGATCAGAGCTTCACGACACATTTGTGGGATGGATCCTTCATTCTGTTCTGGTTTCCCCATGGTTTCTCCAAGGTTCCACCATAGCTCTTCCAAAGTTCCCCATGGTTCTCCCATTGTTCCTCCACAGTCTCCCCAAGGCTTGTCCGTGGTTTCTATGTGGTTTCTCCGTGGTTTCTCCGTGGTTTCTACATGGTTTCTCCGTGGTTTCTCTGTGGGTTCTCCGTGGGTTCTCCATGGTTTCTACATGGTTTCTCTGTGGTTTCTCCGTGGTTTCTCTGTGGTTTCTCCGTGGGTTCTCTGTGGGTTCTCCGTGGTTTCTACATGGTTTCTCTGTGGTTTCTCTGTGGTTTCTACGTGGTTTCTCCGTGGTTTCTCCGTGGGTTCTCCGTGGTTTCTACATGGGTTCTCCGTGGTTTCTCCGTGGTTTCTCCGTGGTTTCCGTGGGTTCTCCGTGGTTTCTACATGGGTTCTCCGTGGGTTCTCCGTGGTTTCTACTGTTTCTCTGTGGTTTCTCTGTGGTTTCTCTGTGTTTCTCTGTGGTTTCTCCGTGGTTTCTCTCCGTGGTTCTCCGTGGGTTCTCCGGTTTCTCTGGTTTCTCGTGGTTTCTACATGGGTTTCTCCGTGGTTTCTACATGGTTTCTCCGTGGGTTCTCCGTGGGTTCTCCGTGGTTTCTACGTGGTTTCTCTGTGGTTTGTCTGTGGTTTCTCCGTGGTTTCTCCGTGGTTTCTACGTGGTTTCTCCATGGGTTCTCCGTGGTTTCTACATGGTTTCTCTGTGGTTTCTCTGTGGTTTCTCTGTGGTTTCTCCGTGGTTTCTCCATGGGTTCTCCGTGGTTTCTACATGGTTTCTCTGTGGTTTCTCTGTGGTTTCTCCGTGGTTTCTACGTGGTTTCTACATGGGTTCTCCGTGGTTTCTACATGGTTTCTCCGTGGGTTCTCCGTGGGTTCTCCGTGGTTTCTACGTGGTTTCTCTGGGGTTTCTCTGTGGTTTCTCTGTGGTTTCTCCGTGGTTTCTACGTGGTTTCTCCATGGGTTCTCCGTGGTTTCTACATGGTTTCTCTGTGGTTTCTCCGTGGTTTCTCTGTGGTTTCTACGTGGTTTCTCCTGGGTTCTTGTCTCCGTGGTTTCTACATGGTTTCTCGTGGGTTCTTCTCTGTGGTTTCTCGTGGTTTCTCCGTGGGTTTCTCCCGTGGGTTCTCCGTGGTTCTCCTGGTTTCTACGTGGTTTCTCTGGGTTCTCTGTGGTTTCTACATGGTTTCTGTGGTTTCTCCGTGGGTTCTCCGTGGTTTCTATGGGGTTCACGTGGTTTCTCTGTGGTTTCTCTGTGGTTTCTGTGGTTCTACGTGGTTTCTCCATGGGTTTCTCCGTGGGTTTACATGGTTTCTCTGGGTTTCTGTGGTTTCTCTCGTGGTTTATACGTGGTTTCTACGTGGGTTCTCCGTGGTTTCTACGTGGTTTCTCCGTGGGTTCTCCGTGGTTTCTACGTGGTTTCTACGTGGTTTCTACATGGGTTCTCCGTGGTTTCTCCGTGGTTTCTACGTGGTTTCTCCATGGGTTCTCCGTGGTTTCTCCATGGGTTCTCCGTGGGTTCTACATGGTTTCTCTGTGGTTTCTCTGTGGTTTCTCCGTGGGTTCTCCGTGGGTTCTCCGTGGGTTCTACATGGTTTCTACATGGGTTCTCCGTGGTTTCTACATGGTTTCTCCGTGGGTTCTCCGTGGGTTCTCCGTGGTTTCTACGTGGTTTCTCTGTGGTTTGTCTGTGGTTTCTCCGTGGTTTCTACGTGGTTTCTCCATGGGTTCTCCGTGGTTTCTACATGGTTTCTCTGTGGTTTCTCTGTGGTTTCTCTGTGTGGTTTCTCCGTGGTTTCTCCATGGGTTCTCCGTGGTTTTCTACATGGTTTTCTCTGTGTGGTTTCTCCGTGGTTTCTCTCCGTGGTTTCTACGTGGTTTCTCCATGGGTTCTCCGTGGTTTCTAAATGGGGTTTTCTCGTGGGTTTCTGGCCGTGGTTTCTCCGTGGTGGTTTCTACGTGGTTTCTACGTGGGGTTCTCAGTGGTTTCTACATGGTTTTATCTGGTTTTATGGTTTCTCTGTTTCTCTGTGTGTTTCTCTGTGGTTCTCCATGGGTTCTCCGTTGGGTTTAATGGTTTCTCTGTGGTTTCTCCGTGGTTTCTCCGTGGTTTCTACGTGGTTTCTACATGGGTTCTCCGTGGTTTCTACATGGTTTCTCCGTGGGTTCTCCGTGGGTTCTCCGTGGTTTCTACGTGGTTTCTCGTGGTTTCTCTGTGGTTTCTCCGTGGTTTCTCCGTGGTTTCTACGTGGTTTCTACATGGTTTCTCTGTGGTTTCTCTGTGGTTTCTCCGTGGTTTCTCCATGGGTTCTCCGTGGTTTCTACATGGTTTCTCTGTGGTTTCTCTGTGGTTTCTCCGTGGTTTCTACGTGGTTTCTACATGGGTTCTCCGTGGTTTCTACATGATTTCTCTGTGGTTTCTCTGTGGTTTCTCTGTGGTTTCTCCGTGGTTTCTCTGTGGTTTCTACGTGGTTTCTCCGTGGTTTCTCCATGGGTTCTCCGTGGTTTCTCTGTGGTTTCTCCGTGGTTTCTCCGTGGGTTCTCCGTGGTTTCTACGTGGTTTCTCCATGGTTTCTCCAGCTGCCAGTTAGAACGAACTTCTACTGACTGATCTGAAACCTTCAGCAATAACCAAGACACCAGGGATGGGCCGTGAACGTCACCCTGGAAACCACCGTCTAAACTCACAGCTGATCATCAGACTGTCTTTCCTCCATCTCTGACCTTTAAGGAAGTGAGCAGGAGTCAGCAGGTAGCAGCACTCTCACCTCCGTCCTCCAGGAACTGACTTTAGTCCAGAGGTCAACTTTCTACGGTGAGAAGGACTCTTCATCAGTGGTTGATGTTCAGACCATGGTTGGACCGTGAACCGCTCAGAGAAATACAAACAAACCCAAGCGGTCCATCTCAGGACTCACTGGCCTTAGCCACGGTTACATGATGTTTTTTAATTCAGAATTAATTACTCTGAATTAAATAATTCAGAATTAAACTATTTTCCTTCGAGTTTACATGGAAATAGTAATTCTGAATTGAGGTTTACATGGAAAACACGTTTGATCGGCTTTATCCAATTCCGCTTAAGGTCTGGGGGTTGGGAAGGGTTCTGATTGGATAGGGGGAGCGGACATGTTTACGTATTTACGTATTTACCGGAAAAAAAACAAACTTACTCGATTAGCAACAAAATGGAGGACTACATTATTAGCATCAGCTGCTACAACTTTGAAAAGCTCACAATTTTTATGTTTCCTGCCATCTGTTCACAGATCCTCCAAGGAACATCCAGTTCCTCCAAGCTATTTATTAAATAAATCGTCTCTGCTCTTGGCCACCGTTTATTGCGTGCTGCCATCTTGAAACTTTGTTTCGAAAACAATCCCAGCGCGACAGACGGGCAAGGGAACTAGCATGCGCAGAAAGACGGGAATTAATTTAAAGTGCAATGAGTGTTTACATGACCGCGGAATTATTCTATTCTGATTTAAAATCAGAATAAGCCAGCCACTTACTTCGGAATTAAGTTTAATTCGGAATGGACATTTTCATTCGGAATTAGGTGTTTACATGGTAATTTTTTATCATTTTAAATCTGATTTAATTTTAATTCTGAATGAAAGAGGAATTAAACTTCCCATGTAAACGCACTAAATGAGCAGGGAAACCCAGATCATCACCCCCCCACTACCGTGCTTGACTGAAGGGTTTCTGCTTCCGGAGCAGTGTCCCGAGTTCAGGTGAGACCAAAGTGAAGCTGTTGGGCCTCGATGCCCAGAACCATGTTTGGAGGAAACCAACCGACCCAGATGTCAGGCACAGAGGTGGAGGGGTGATGATCTGGGAGAGATACCGGAGTATTCTGACGTGAAGTCATCTGTCTGACGCCTAAAGATGCCGGCTGAACGCCTCTGCAGGTTCGGTGCTAGATGGACAGGAATGTGGATTTGTGGAGCTCCCTGGAAGCTGTGAGGACTTGCTTCTGATTGAGGAAAAGTTCATCTGTCAGAGATACAAGGGGATTGTTGTTTTTGCTCTCAATCCTTCAGGTTTATCTCGGCTGGCGGCCGCTGCCAAGACCGTGAATGTGAGCGTGGTCTTCTCCTGACAGGGAGGCTGTTTAAACTTGACGTCTGTCAGCAGAAGCAGTGGAGGTGGTCCCCACGACGACTGCAGCTCCCCAGTCCAATAAAAACATGTTTGTTTGGCAAGCCTTTAAGGATTCCTGGGATCAAAGTTTCTATTTGTTTTTTCTTTTTTTTTTTTTCCTCTCTACACTGATGATCCAACTTTAAATAAGAAAACTTCTCTGTCATGGACGTCCAGAGTCAGTTTTTTACCAGCAGTGAGCAGCAAACAGTCATGAAAAAGACACTTCTACAAAACTGTTCAACTTTTTGTCATAAAATATCAAGTTTGACAAAACTGCAACTGTGTGACATGAACTTATGACTTTGTCCAAAAGTCACAATTTTCTCATTTAAAATTCACAACATCACACCTTTGTGTTCAAGAGCAGTTATTTTAATGTAATTTCAAGTTTAATAAAATGACAACTTTTTGACATAAAATTATAAAATTTCACAACCCAAATTTTAATAAACAGAAGTTAATGAATGGATGCCTAAATACAAAAAATTGCAACTTTTTCAAAAGAAATTCTCAACTGTAACTGGAACTACGATAAAAAAAAGACATTCATTCGATGTAGTATTGTGAATCCCAAAATACCAACTTTTGACATTAAATTGAAAGTTTATGTCCTAAAAATCACAAATTTCTGTTGTTACATCACAAATTTCAAGATATATGTCATATTTTATTGAATTTTATTGCATTGTATTATATTGTATTGTTTAGTTTTGTATTGTTTTTGTTTTGTATTAGATTAGATTAGATACGATTTACTTTAATCATCCCCCAAGGGAGAAATTCAAAATCTTATCAGCTCATCAATGACATAATTAATAATTTAAACAGAATGAAAAAAATTAAAGAGAAGAATTAAAAAGTCAAATTGCTGCATCAAAAAAGACCTAAATCTCTCTGTCCTGCAGTGAAGAGAGAGAAGACGATGGACTGCTGCTCCTCTGATCCTCAAATGTGTCATAAAAAGGATGGTCCAAATGGTTCAGGATGGTCCAGGTTGTTTAGGATGGTGCAGATTGTTCAGGATGATCCAGGTGGTTCAGGATGGTCCAGATTGTTCAGGGTGGTCCAGGTGGTTCAGGATGGTCCAGGTTGTTCAGGATGGTCCAGGTGGTTCAGGATGGTCCAGATTGTTCAGGATGGTCCAGGTGGTTCAGGATGGTCCAGGTGGTTCAGGATGGTCCAGGTTGTTCAGGATGGTCCAGGTGGTTCAGGATGGTCCAGGTTGTTCAGGATGATCCAGGTGGTTCAGGATGGTCCAGATTGTTCAGGATGGTCCAGGTGGTTCAGGATGGTCCAGGTGGTTCAGGATGGTCCAGGTTGTTCAGGATGGTCCAGGTGGTTCAGGATGGTCCAGGTTGTTTAGGATGGTCCAGGTGGTTCAGGATGATCCAGATGGTTCAGGATGGTCCAGGTTGTTCAGGATGGTCCAGGTTGTTCAGGATGGTCCAGGTTGTTCAGGATGGTCCAGGTGGTTCAGGATGGTCCAGGTGGTTCAGGATGGTCCAGGTTGGTTCAGGATGGTCCAGGTTGTTCAGGATGGTCCAGGTTGTTCAGGATGGTCCAGGTTGTTTAGGATGGTCCAGGTGGTTCAGGATGGTCCAGGTTGTTCAGGATGGTCCAGGTTGTTTAGGATGGTCCAGGTGGTTCAGGATGGTCCAGGTTGTTTAGGATGGTCCAGATTGTTCAGGATGATCCAGATGGTTCAGGATGATCCAGGTTGTTCAGGATGCTCCAGACTGTTCAGGATGGTCCAGGTTGTTTAGGATGGTCCAGATTGTTCAGGATGATCCAGATGGTTCAGGATGCTCCAGATTGTTCAGGATAGTCCAGGTTGTTTAGGATGGTCCAGATTGTTCAGGATGCTCCAGATGGTTTAGGATGATCCAGGTTGTTCAGGATGATCCAGATGGTTCAGGATGGTCCAGAGTCAGCCTTCTTTACCGTCCTGTCCAGCTTCCTTGCCTGCTTTGTTCGTAAACCTCCTCCCCAGCAGAGAACCATAAAACATCTGCAGCATCTTCTTACAGATGTTTAGAGATCTGAGATTCCTTAAGAAGAAATGCTTTTTGATATAAAATTCCAAATTAATGTATTTAAATTTGAATTCATGTATATTGAATCGTATTGTAATTAATTGTATTATAATATATTGTCTTATATTATGTTAATATTGTGGACTGTCCCTTTTCTCTTGGCTTAACCATTTACCCTCAGAAATATCCGTCCACATCCCTGTTCTCACTAAAATTGCTCCATGAGGTGTTTCCCTTTTAACACCTGGATTCTTAGCCATCTACAGTTTGACAGCAGGCTGAGATCGTTTCGCCAAAGTTGCCCAATCCTTCGCTTTTCCAGATAAAACTCCGAGGCTCTGAGGACCGGCTATCCTGAGGAGAACCAGGATGACCTGCCAGGATGACCTGGGTCCAGGGTCTACATCAGACAGGTCATCTAACTCTGGACTGATTCTTCTGAACGCAGCTTCTTCAGGCCCTGAGACAGCAAAGAAAGGTCCCAGTCATGCTGCTCCCTCTACCGTGCTTCACCACTGAGGTGGCACACTGAGATCCAAAGCTTCGCTGACTTTTTCCTGCAGCACTGACAGTCGTGAGTTTTCATCTTAAACAGATTGTGCTCGTCTGCTGGTGTGTGACTTGGGTGAAGATCAGATCAATATCAGTTGATTGAAGAGGGTTTGTGTAGTTTTTGGTCCCTCGAGCTCTTTGTGCAGATCTGTGAAATTAGCTGACACTCTGACATGTTTTATGTGCTTGAACAAGAGCAAACAAGGCCTGCAATTACACCAACCCCGATAATGTGATTATTAGTCACAGTGTTTTCACATACCTCGGCAGACAATCATTAACGCCAGTGAACCAGGGCCTGCTGCCCAAAATAGATACCATCTCCAGGGGTGGGTGGATGTTGTTTTTAGGGGTTATTTCTGCCGCCACAACAGCCGTTGATCTGCGGTCTGAGGTAATGCCCCCTGAGAGATTCCTCATGCCTTACCTCATGCCTGCTTGGCTGAGAAACGCCTCACTTATCTCAGCCACATCCTCCTCTGGAGCGCGTGCATATCAGCTGAGGTCAGGATGGAGCGGTGCGGTCCAGGAGCTGAAGGCCCGATTAGACCGGGTCTG
The DNA here is from genome assembly GCA_018398805.1 of Hirundichthys speculiger. NCBI lineage: Eukaryota > Metazoa > Chordata > Actinopteri > Beloniformes > Exocoetidae > Hirundichthys > Hirundichthys speculiger. The sequence goes on from JAGFBZ010000516.1 coordinate 257,401, forward strand.
CGGGGGTCAGGCGGCGGGACGTGGGTCACGTGGACAGACCAGGTGCTCTATTTTAATCAGAGCATCCTCAGTTATCTCAGAGAACCTCCGCTGGACCGGAACATCTCAAGGAGCTTCTGCGGTCCGGTTGAGTGGTCTGGCCGTTTCCAGGAGGGTCTTTCACCTCATGTTCAGACAAGGGTGTAACCTTGAGTTGAACATTGGGGGGGGGTTGAGTGACATCTGTCTCAGGCAGAGAGACAGATCAATGGTGAAAATATACGGTAGCATAAATTACATTTACAACTAGGTTTAAGTTTATTTGTCCAAATAACACACAGAGTAATAAAGCATCAAAGGTTTTAACCATAAACCTCAACTTTACAACGCAACAGGATTGTATATTTTTGAACTTGCTAACTAAATTTTATATTTTGCATTCTTTGCTTTACTGATGTGTGTTTTATCTCACTGCCCACCAGCACCAAATAAAAACTAAATAAAAACTAGTCTATTCCTCAGAATAAAGACTAAACTAAAACTGATTCATCAGTTCATCACTAAAACTAAACTGAAAAAAGAAAAGCAAACCGAGAAACTATTCAATTCAATTCAATTTTATTTATATAGCGTCTGTTACAATGACAATTGTCTCTAGGCGCTTTACAGAGACCCAGAGCATGACCCCCGAGCAAATATCATCAACTAAGATTATATAATTAAATCCAATCAATGATAATGGCAGGTAAAAAACTCCCACGTAGGGAGAAAAAAAAAAAACCTTTATACCAAACAGTGGCAAGGAAAAACTCCACTTTAAGAGGAAGAAACCTTGAGCAGGACCTGGCTCATATGGGGGGACCTTCCTGCCGAAGGCCAGCCGGGTAGAGAAAGAAAAAGAGGAGAGACAGGACAGAGAGAGGATGTAGGACAGAGAGAAAATGGAGGACAGAAAGAGGATGTAGGACAGAGAGAGGAGAGCACAGAAAAAGTAAAAATAAAAATAAAGAAGTAGTGGAATTGTTGTAGGGTGAATGCAAGCGAGCTATGGAGGGCCCTTGGGCGTGTGGTCAGCGTAATGAGCCATGATAGGCTCTTGAGTATCAGTAATGTGCGGGTGGGGTGTAGGTGAAGTGTGTGAGAGAAGGGGGAGGAGGAGGAGGAGGGGGGTTTGGGTTTAAGAAAAGAGAAGGGTAGGATTTCAAGCAAAAGGATGCAATATATAAACATAAACAGATGGAGGCAGCAGCACTGGGATGAGATGGCCAGAGGACCAGGTCGCCGATCACCACGCCAGTCGGCACCCAAACACAAGTGGAGGAGAACCCCGGGATGGACAGTGGATGGAACTGCAAGTCAGCATGAAACCCAGGAAACTCTGGCCTGCAAATACACAAAGAGAAAAGGGGGCAGAAACAGCACAACAAACACAGGAAAGCAAAGAAAATGGAGCACAGTTTCAGTAGCAGGGTGCTCCCAAATAATTATAAATGAGCTGGAGGAGGAGGAAGGGAGGGAAGAAAGAAAGGGAAGAAAAAGGAGAAGAGCAGTGGAGACACCACTCAGCAGATCATGCTGGTGTCTCCCTGTAGCGTAGGCCTATAGCAGCATAACTATGACGAAGCTGTGATTAAGACGAGCTACTCTAGTCTTACTACTACAACTATAGTTATAACTATTAGCCCCTACACACTATAGATTAGACTAATTGTAGGCTTTACTGAACAGAAATGTTTTCAATTTAGTTTTAAAGATGGAGATAGTATCAGCCTCCTTAACCCAAACTGGTAGCTGGTTCCATAAAAAAGGTGCCTGGTAGCAGAAGGCCCGTCCTCCAAACCTACTTTTAGATATTCTAGGAACGACGAGTAATCCTGCACTCTGAGAGCGGAGAGCTCTATTAGGAGCATAACGAGCTATCAAGTCTTGTAAATAGCGCGGAGCTAGGCCATTAAGGGCCTTATATGCGAGAAGCAGAATTTTAAACTCAATTCTAAATTTCACGGGAAGCCAATGGAGGGAGGCTAACACGGGAGAGATGTGATCTCGCTTGCGGATTCCTGTCAGCACCCTCGCTGCTGCGTTCTGGATCAATTGAAGGCTATTTAGCGAGCTTTTCGGACATCCTGCTAACAGCGCATTACAGTAATCCAGTCTAGAGCTAACAAACGCGTGGATTAATTTTTCGGCATCACCCTGGGAGAGGATGCTCCTAATTTTGGCAATATTTCGGAGATGAAAAAAGGCAGTCTTGCAAACCTGATTAATATGCTGCTTAAATGACATATCCTGATCAAAAATAACTCCAAGGTTTTCGCAACTGTGCTGGAAGCCAGCGTAAATCCAGTCAATCCATTCCTCAGGTGTTTGGGACCAAAGACAATAACCTCTGTTTTATCCGAGTTTAGAAGCAAAAAGTTAGAGGACATCCAGGACTTAATATCATTAAGACACCCTTGAAGTTTAGCCAAAGGTTTTGTTTCCTCTGGTTTCATAGATAAGTACAGCTGCGTATCATCAGCGTAGCAATGAAAGTTTATGCCATGGCTCTGGATAATTAAATCCATTCAATCCAATAATTAATTAAATTAAAACTAAATTAAAAAAAAATGCTCTACCACAAATCTACCACATTGTCATGTTTATAATACCTAACATTCAATTTAAATAAATACGATATGAAATGGGGGGGGAGTGTTGTGGTGGCTGGTTTAAATTATTGGGTGGGTTGCAACCCACCCGCCCGACAGTTTCATGAACGACAAGAAAACCAATATAAGTTTGTACCTCAAGGTGAAGTAACAGTGTGTCTTTTGTGTTATGAGGCGGTGTCAGTCATGAAAGAGTTTAATCTACGTCAGCATTTTGGAAGCAAACACGGAGCTAAGTATGCTAAATTTAGCCTCCAAGAAAAACAAAGAATCGCTTCCGCTTCTGAAACCAAGCTAATGGATACTCTTACAACCACAAACCCTGAGTTTAATATAATAGTGAGTTAAATATTTAAAACTTTGACACATAATAAATGCAGAAACAGTTATTTAACAATATAGGTGTAGTTTAATTTATTTTGATTTACATTGCATTTTTGTTACATTCATGCTGTCAATCTGGCCCTTCGACGGCAGCCATGATGCTGATGTGGCCCTCAGTGGAAATGAGTCTGACACCCCTGATCTAAAGGCGCAATCTTTTGCGATAAAAACTGAACAGACTGCTGTGGGATGTCCGGGACAGTCCAACGTTTTGACCCACGGCGGGTCTTCAGACGCTGAGAGAGATGGACAACCAGGCCTCAGAGACACAAATACTCCCTGAACCAGAACCAGTAGTGTGATGACACAGCGATCTGGTCTCCGGGTTTCTGGGCGTGTTTCCCTGCAGTCTTCTGTATCGGACCAGCAGGATTGTGGGCCGTGAGTAATGGGAAAGACCCAGATGCCTTGAATGCTCCGCTGAAGCCAGAGGGATCAGTGGTAACTGCGCCTCTATCTGGGGTGGCTTCACTCTGGATCTCTCGCAATAACATGGAAGGATTGCGTTAAGGTCTGACATCAGCATGAAGCCACGAGGATTAGAGTAAAAATCCTCTCCAGGGATGTCATCAACATACTAATAACGCCCTCTCCAGCGGTGGGGGTTCTGTCGGGAGCACAAACAGCAGCGACCTCAGTCTCATGCAGTTCCTCTCCTGACCACCACCACTCCAACGGTGAGCAGGTCGTTGGCCTCGTTAAAACGTCCAACTTTCTGGCAGGAATAAACACATTAACCGTCTGATACTAAAACCAGCTTCGGTATCCATGGATGGATTTAACATCTGTAACAACTGTGCAGATGTTTCTTTATGATCTTCGTCAAGCAAACGTACATACAGCTATGAGCTTAAGTATAATTAGGACCATGGTCTTTAATTAGGACCGTGGTCTTTGACTGATGGATGACACTGAAGGCATCAGTGATGTTGGAGGTCTGAGCTGTGAACAAAGACCTAACAGAGCTGACCCACTTTGCTTTAAAGATAAAGGCTCTCATTCATTAAATGTCTTAATTAAAGGTGGTTAGCGTGTTGACGGAGCTCATTAACCAGCCTGAACCCCCCCCACAGACTCAAACTACAGCGGGATTCATTTGATCCGGAAACCTCCAGCTAGACTGCTAATCTGACAGATCCAGCCCAGGAGGTGGCACTGGCAGGCGCTACACTATTAAAATGTTCCAGGTGAGACCAGGACTGAATGCAGGTATGTGATCCTGTTTCTGCTGCCCAACCAAGTATTGAAGATGTGAAGTGATGAAAGGGATGAAAGAATCCTGATGTCTAAAACGCACGGTAAGCTTAAACGTCAGAGGCTGACAGTATTTACGTCTCAGGTGTTCAGGAGGTCAGGTGTTCAGATGGTCAGATGGTCAGATGGTCAAATGGTCAGGTGGTCAGGTGGTCAGGTGTTCAGGTGGTCAGGTGGTAAGATGGTCAGGTGTTTAGAGGGTCAGATGTTCAGGTGGTCAGGTGGTCAGATGGTCATGTGGTCAGGTGGTCGGATGGTCAGGTGGTCAGATGGTCATGTGGTTAGGTGGTCGGATGGTCAGGTGGTCAAATGGTCAGGTGTTCAGATGATCAGGTGGTCAGGTGGTCAGGAGGTATGGAGGTCAGGTGTTCAGATGTTCAGGTGGTCAGGTGTTCAAGTGTTCAGGTGGTCAGGTGGTCAAATGGTCATGTGGTCAGCTGTTCAGATGTTCAGGTGGTCAGATGGTCATGTGGTCAGGTGGTCAGATGGTCATGTGGTCAGGTGGTCAGGTGTTCAGGTGTTCAGGTGGTCAGATGGTCAGATGGTCATGTGGTGAGGTGGTCAGGTGTTTAGGTGTTCAGATGGTCATGTGGTGAGGTGGTCAGGTGTTCAGATGTTCATGTGGTCAGGTGTTTAGGTGGTCATGTGGTTAGGAGGTCAGGTGGTCAGATGTTCAGGTGGTCAGATGGTCATGTGGTCAGGTGGTCAGGTGTTCAGGTGGTCAGGTGGTCAGATGTTCATGTGGTCAGGTGGTCAGGTGTTCAGGTGGTCATATGGTCAGGTGTTCAGATGTTCAGGTGTTCAGGTGTTCAGATGGTCATGTGGTCAGATGGTCAGATGTTTAGGTGTTCAGATGGTCATGTGGTCATGTGGTCAGGTGGTCAGGTGTTCAGGTGGTCAGATGGTCATGTGGTCAGGTGGTCAGGTGTTTAGGTGTTCAGATGGTCATGTGGTCAGGTGTTCAGGTGGTTCAGGTGTGTGGTCAGATGGTCAGGTGTTAAGGTGTTCAGATGGTCATGTGGTCAGGTGTTCAGATGGTCATGTGGTCAGGTGGTCAGGTGTTCAGGTGCTCAGGAGGTCAGGAGGTCAGGTGTTCAGATGTTAAGGTGTTCAGGTGTTCAGGTGGTCAGGAGGTCAAATGGTAATGTGGTCAGGTGTTCAGATCTTCAGATGTTCAGGTGGTCAGGTGGTCAGATGGTCATGTGGTCAGGTGTTCAGATGTTCAGGTGGTCAGGTGTTCAGGCGTTTAGGTGGTCAGGTGGTCAGGTGTGCAGGCGTTCAGGTGGTCAGGAGGTCAGGTGTTCAGGTGGTCAGGAGGTCAAATGGTCATGTGGTCAGGTGTTCAGATGTTCAGATGTTCAGGTGGTCAGATGGTCATATGGTCAGGTGGTCAGGTGGTCAGGTGGTCAGGAGGTCAGGTGTTCAGATGTTCAGGTGGTCAGGTGTTCAGGCGTTCAGGTGGTCAGGAGGTCAGGTTTTCAAGTGTTCAGGTGGTCAGGAGGTCAAATGGTCATGTGGTCAGGAGTTTAGGTGGTCAGGTGTTCAGGCGTTCAGGTGGTCAGGTGGTCAGGTGTGCAGGCGTTCAGGTGGTCAGGAGGTCAGGTGTTCAGGTGGTCAGGAGGTCAAATGGTCATGTGGTCAGGTGTTCAGATGTTCAGATGTTCAGGTGGTCAGATGGTCATGTGGTCAGGTGGTCAGATGTTCAGATGTTCAGGTGGTCAGATGGTCATGGGGTCAGGTGGTCAGGTGGTCAGGTGGTCAGATGTTCAGGTGGTCAGGAGGTCAGGATGTCAGGTGGTCAGGTGGTCAGATGGTCATGTGGTCAGGTGGTCAGGTGTTTAGGTGTTCAGATGGTCATGTGGTCAGGTGTTCAGGTGTTCAGATGGTCATGTGGTCAGATGGTCAGGTGTTAAGGTGTTCAGATGGTCATGTGGTCAGGTGTTCAGATGGTCATGTGGTCAGGTGGTCAGGTGTTCAGGTGCTCAGGAGGTCAGGAGGTCAGGTGTTCAGATGTTAAGGTGTTCAGGTGTTCAGGTGGTCAGGAGGTCAAATGGTCATGTGGTCAGGTGTTCAGATCTTCAGATGTTCAGGTGGTCAGGTGGTCAGATGGTCATGTGGTCAGGTGTTCAGATGTTCAGGTGGTCAGGTGTTCAGGCGTTTAGGTGGTCAGGTGGTCAGGTGTGCAGGCGTTCAGGTGGTCAGGAGGTCAGGTGTTCAGGTGGTCAGGAGGTCAAATGGTCATGTGGTCAGGTGTTCAGATGTTCAGATGTTCAGGTGGTCAGATGGTCATGTGGTCAGGTGGTCAGGTGGTCAGGTGGTCAGGAGGTCAGGTGTTCAGGCGTTCAGGTGGTCAGGAGGTCAGGTTTTCAAGTGTTCAGGTGGTCAGGAGGTCAAATGGTCATGTGGTCAGGAGTTCAGGTGGTCAGGTGTTCAGGCGTTCAGGTGGTCAGGTGGTCAGGTGTGCAGGCGTTCAGGTGGTCAGGAGGTCAGGTGTTCAGGTGTTCAGGTGGTCAGGAGGTCAAATGGTCATGTGGTCAGGTGTTCAGATGTTCAGATGTTCAGGTGGTCAGATGGTCATGTGGTCAGGTGGTCAGGTGGTCAGGTGGTCAGGTGGTCAGATGTTCAGGTGGTCAGGAGGTCAGGAGGTCAGGTGGTCAGGAGGTCAGGTGTTCAGATGTTCAGGTGGTCAGGTGTTCAGGCGTTCAGGTGGTCAGGAGGTAAGGTTTTCAAGTGTTCAGGTGGTCAGGAGGTCAAATGGTCATGTGGTCAGGAGTTCAGATGTTCAAATGTTCAGGTGTTCAGATGTTCAGGTGGTCAGGTGGTCAGATGGTCATGTGGTCAGGTGGTCAGATGGTCATGTGGTCAGGTGTTCAGGTGTTCAGGTGGTCAGGTGTTCAGGTGGTCAGATGGTCATGGCATCAGGTGGTCAGGTGTTTAGGTGTTCAGATGGTCATGTGGTCAGGTGGTCAGGTGTTCAGGTGTTCAGATGGTCATGTGGTCATGTGGTCAGGTTGACAGGTGTTTAGGTGTTCAGATGGTCATGTGGTCAGGTGTTCAGGTGGTCAGGTGGTCAGGAGGTCAGGTGGTCAGGTGGTCAGATGTTCATGTGGTCATGTGGTCAGATGTTCAGGTGGTCATATGGTCAGGTGTTCAGATGTTCAGGTGGTCAGGTGTTCAGGTGTTCAGATGGTCATGTTGTCAGGGGTTCAGGTGGTCAGATGGTCAGGTGGTCCGGTTTTCAGGTGGTCAGGTGGTCAGATGGTCATGTGGTCAGGTGTTCAGGTGGTCAGATGGTCATGTGGTCAGGTGGTCAGGTGTTCAGATCGTCATGTGGTCAGGTGTTCAGGAGTTCAGATGGTCAGGTGTTTAGGTGTTCAGATGGTCATGTGGTCAGGTGGTCAGGTGGTCAGGTGTTCAGGTGGTCTGGAGGTCAGGAGGTCAGATGGTCAGGAGGTCAGGTGTTCAGATGTTCAGGTGGTCAGGTGGTCAGGTGGTCAGGTGTGCAGGCGTTCAGGTGGTCAGGAGGTCAGGTGTTCAGGTGGTCAGGAGGTCAAATGGTCATGTGGTCAGGTGTTCAGATGTTCAGATGTTCAGGTGGTCAGATGGTCAGGTGGTCAGGTGGTCAGGTGGTCAGGAGGTCAGGTGTTCAGATGTTCAGGTGGTCAGGTGTTCAGGCGTTCAGGTGGTCAGGAGGTCAGGTTTTCAAGTGTTCAGGTGATCAGGAGGTCAAATGGTCAGGTGTTCAGATGTTCAGGTGGTCAGGTGTTCAGGCGTTCTGGTGGTCAGGTGGTCAGGTGTGAAGGCGTTCAGGTGGTCAGGAGGTCAGGTGTTCAGGTGGTCAGGAGGTCAAATGGTCATGTGGTCAGGTGTTCAGATGTTCAGATGTTCAGGTGGTCAGGTGGTCAGGAGGTCAGGAGGTCAGGTGGTCAGGTGGTCAGGTGGTCAGGAGGTCAGGTGTTCAGATGTTCAGGTGGTCAGGTGTTCAGATCTTCAGATGTTCAGGTGGTCAGGTGTTCAGGCGTTCAGGTGGTCAGGCGTTCGGGTAGTCAGGTGGTCAGGTGTGCAGGCGTTCAGGTGGTCAGGAGGTCAGGTGTTCAGGTAGTCAGGAGGTCAAATGGTCATGTGGTCAGGTGTTCAGATGTTCAGGTGGTCAGGTGTTCAGGTGGTCAGATGGTCATGGCGTCAGGTGGTCAGGTGTTTAGGTGTTCAGATGGTCATGTGGTCAGGTGGTCAGGTGTTTAGGTGTTCAGATGGTCATGTGGTCATGTGGTCAGGTTGACAGGTGTTTCAGATGGTCATGTGGTCAGGTGTTCAGGTGGTCAGGTGGTCAGGAGGTCAGGTGGTCAGATGTTCATGTGGTCATGTGGCCAGGTGGTCAGATGTTCAGGTGGTCATATGGTCAGGTGTTCAGATGTTCCATGTGGTCAGGTGTTCAGGTGTTCAGATGGTCATGTGGTCATGGGTTCAGGTGGTCAGATGGTCAGGTGGTCCGGTGTTCAGGTGGTCAGGTGGTCAGATGGTCATGTGGTCAGGTGTTCAGGTGGTCAGATGGTCATGTGGTCAGGTGTTCAGATCGTCATGTGGTCAGGTGTTCAGGAGTTCAGATGGTCAGGTGTTTAGGTGTTCAGATGGTCATGTGGTCAGGTGGTCAGGTGTTCAGGTGGTCTGGAGGTCAGGAGGTCAGATGGTCAAGAGGTCAGGTGTTCAGATGTTCAGGTGGTCAGGTGTTCAGGCGTTCAGGAGGTCAGGTGTTCAGGTGGTCAGGAGGTTAAATGGTCATGTGGTCACGTGTTCAGATGTTCAGGTGGGTGGTCAGGTGGTCAGATGGTCATGTGGTCATGTGGTCAGGTGGTCAGGTGTTCAGGTGTTCAGATGGTCATGTGGTTAGGTGGTCAGGTGTTCAGGTGGTCTGGAGGTCAGGAGGTCAGATGGTCAGGAGGTCATGTGGTCAGGTGGTCAGGTGGTCAGATGTTCAGGATGTCAGGTGTTCAGATGTTCAGGTGGTCAGGTGTTCAGGCGTTCTGGTGGTCAGGTGGTCAGGTGTGAAGGCGTTCAGGTGGTCAGGAGGTCAGGTGTTCAGGTGGTCAGGAGGTCAAATGGTCATGTGGTCAGGTGTTCAGATGTTCAGATGTTCAGGTGGTCAGGTGGTCAGGTGGTCAGGTGGTCAGGTGGTCAGGAGGTCAGGTGGTCAGGTGGTCAGGAGGTCAGGTGTTCAGATGTTCAGGTGGTCAGGTGTTCAGATCTTCAGATGTTCAGGTGGTCAGGTGGTCAGATGGTCATGTAGTCAGGTGTTCAGATGTTCAGGTGGTCAGGTGTTCAGGCGTTCAGGTGGTCAGGTGGTCAGGCGTTCGGGTAGTCAGGTGGTCAGGTGTGCAGGCGTTCAGGTGGTCAGGAGGTCAGGTGTTCAGGTAGTCAGGAGGTCAAATGGTCATGTGGTCAGGTGTTCAGATGTTCAGATGTTCAGGTGGTCAGATGGTCATGTGGTCAGGTGGTCAGATGTTCAGGTGGTCAGGAGGTCAGGAGGTCAGGTGGTCAGAAGGTCAGGTGTTCAGATGTTCAGGTGGTCAGGTGTTCAGGCGTTCAGGTGGTCAGGAGGTCAAATAGTCATGTGGTCAGGAGTTGATGGTCATGTGGTCATGTGGTCAGGTGTTCAGGTGGTCAGATGGTCATGTGGTCAGGTGGTCAGGTGTTCAGATCGTCATGTGGTCAGGTGTTCAGGAGTTCAGATGGTCAGGTGTTTAGGTGTTCAGATGGTCATGTGGTCAGGTGGTCAGGTGTTCAGGTGGTCAGGAGGTCAGGAGGTCAGATGGTCAGGAGGTCAGGTGTTCAGATGTTCAGGTGGTCAGGTGTTCAGGCGTTCAGGAGGTCAGGTGTTCAGGTGGTCAGGAGGTTAAATGGTCATGTGGTCACGTGTTCAGATGTTCAGATGTTCAGGTGGTCAGGTGGTCAGATGGTCATGTGGTCATGTGGTCATGTGGTCAGGTGGTCAGGTGTTCAGGTGTTCAGATGGTCATGTGGTTAGGTGGTCAGGTGTTCAGGTGGTCTGGAGGTCAGGAGGTCAGATGGTCAGGAGGTCATGTGGTCAGGTGGTCAGGTGGTCAGATGTTCAGGTGGTCAGGTGTTCAGATGTTCAGGTGGTCAGGTGTTCAGGCGTTCTGGTGGTCAGGTGGTCAGGTGTGGTCAGGTGTCAGGTGTGAAGGCGTTCAGGTGGTCAGGAGGTCAGGTGTTCAGGTGGTCAGGAGGTCAAATGGTCATGTGGTCAGGTGTTCAGATGTTCAGATGTTCAGGTGGTCAGATGGGCATGTGGTCAGGTGGTCAGGTGGTCAGATATTCAGGTGGTCAGGAGGTCAGGAGGTCAGGTGGTCAGGAGGTCAGGTGTTCAGATGTTCAGGTGGTCAGGTGTTCAGATCTTCAGATGTTCAGGTGGTCAGGTGGTCAGATGGTCATGTGGTCAGGCGTTCAGATGTTCAGGTGGTCAGGTGTTCAGGCATTCAGGTGGTCAGGTGGTCAGGTCAGGCAGGTTTCAGGTGGTAGTCAGGTGGTCAGGTGTGCAGGGTGGTTCAGGTGGTCAGGGTCAGGAGGTCAGGTGTTCAGGTAGTCAGGAGGTCAAATGGTCATGTGGTCAGGTGTTCAGATGTTCAGATGTTCAGGTGGTCAGATGGTCATGTGGTCAGGTGGTCAGGTGGTCAGATGTTCAGGTGGTCAGGAGGTCAGGAGGTCAGGTGGTCAGAAGGTCAGGTGTTCAGATGTTCAGGTGGTCATGTGTTCAGGCGTTCAGGTGGTCAGGAGGTCAAATAGTCATTTGGTCAGGAGTTGATGGTCATGTGGTCAGGTGGTCAGGTGTTCAGGTGTTCAGGTGGTCAGATGGTCATGGCGTCAGGTGGTCAGGTGTTTAGATGGTCATGTGGTCAGGTGGTCAGGTGTTCAGGTGTTCAGATGGTCATGTGGTCATGTGGTCAGGTGGACAGGTGTTTAGGTGTTCAGATGGTCATGTGGTCAGGTGGTCAGGTGGTCAGGAGGTCAGGTGGTCAGGTGGTCAGATGTTCATGTGGTCATGTGGCCAGGTGGTCAGATGTTCAGGTGGTCAGATGGTCATGTGGTCAGGTGGTCAGGTGGTCAGGTGTTCAGGTGGTCAGGAGGTCAGATGTTCATGTGGTCAGGTGGTCAGGTGGTCAGGTGGTGGTCAGGTGTTCAGATGTTCAGGTGGTCAGGTGTTCAGATGGTCATGTGGTCCGGTGTTCAGGTGGTCAGGTGGTCAGATGGTCATGTGGTCAGGTGTTCAGGTGGTCAGGTGGTCAGATGGTCATGTGGTCAGGTGGTCAGGTGTTCAGATCGTCATGTGGTCAGGTGTTCAGGAGTTCAGATGGTCAGGTGTTTAGGTGTTCAGATGGTCAGGTGGTCAGGTGTTCAGGTGGTCAGGTGGAGGTCAGGAGGTCAGATGGTCAGGCGGTCAGGTCAGGTGTTCAGATGTTCAGGTCAGGTGGTCAGGTGTTCAGGCGTTCAGGAGGTCAGGAGGTCAGTTCAGGTGGTCAGGAGGTTAAATGGTCATGTGGTCAGGTGTTCAGATGTTCAGATGTTCAGGTGGTCAGGTGGTCAGATGGTCATGTGGTCATGTGGTCAGGTGGTCAGGTGTTCAGGTGTTCAGATGGTCATGTGGTCAGGTGGTCAGGTGTTCAGGTGGTCTGGAGGTCAGGAGGTCAGATGGTCAGGAGGTCATGTGGTCAGTTTGTCAGGTGGTCAGATGTTCAGGTGGTCAGGAGGTCAGGTGTTCAGATGTTCAGGTGGTCAGGTGTTCAGGCGTTCAGGTGGTCAGGAGGTCAGATTTTGAGGTGTTCAGGTGGTCAGGAGGTCAAATGGTCCTGTGGTCAGGTGGTTAGATGGTCATGTGTTCAGGTGGTCGTGTGTTTAGGTGGTCAGATGGTCATGGCGTCAGGTCATCAGGTGTTTAGGTGTTCAGATGGTCATGTGATCAGGTGGTCAGGTGTTTAGGTGTTCAGATGGTCATGTGGTCAGGTGTTCAGGTGGTCAGGTGGTCAGGAGGTCAGGTGGTCAGATGGTCATGTGGTCATGTGGCCAGGTGGTCAGATGTTCAGGTGGTCAGGTGGTCAGATGTTCATGTGGTCAGGTGGTCAGGTGGTCAGGTGTTCAGGTGGTCATATGGTCAGGTGTTCAGATGTTCAGGTGGTCAGGTGTTCAGGTGGTCAGGTGGTCAGATGGTCATGTGGTCAGGTGGTCAGGTGTTTAGGTGTTCAGATCGTCATGTGGTCAGGTGGTCAGGTGTTCAGGTGGTCAGATGTTCATGTGGTCAGGTGTTCAGATGAGCATGTGGTCAGGTGGTCAGGTGTTAAGGAGGTCAGGAGGTCAGGTGGTCAGGAGGTCAGGTGTTCAGATGTTCAGGTGGTGAGGTGTTCAGGTGGTCAGATGGTCATGGCGTCAGGTCGTCAGGTGTTTAGGTGTTCAGATGGTCATGTGGTCAGGTGGTCAGGTGTTTAGGTGTTCAGATGGTCATGTGGTCAGGTGTTCAGGTGGTCAGGTGATCAGGAGGTCAGGTGGTCAGATGGTCATGTGGTCATGTGGCCAGGTGGTCAGATGTTCAGGTGGTCAGGTGGTCAGATGTTCATGTGGTCAGGTGGTCAGGTGTTTAGGTGGTCATATGGTCAGGTGTTCAGATGTTCAGGTGGTCAGGTGGTCAGATGGTCATGTGGTCAGGTGGTCAGGTGTTTAGGTGTTCAGATCGTCATGTGATCAGGTGGTCAGGTGTTCAGGTGTTCAGATGTTCAGGTGGTCAGGTGTTCAGGTGTTCAGGTGGTCAGGAGGTCAAATGATCATGTGGTCAGGTTTTCAGATGTTCAGATGTTCAGATGTTCAGGTGGTCAGGTGTTCAGGCGTTCAGGTGGTAAGGAGGACAGGTATTCAGGTTGTCAGGAGGTCAAATGGTCATGTGGTCAGGTAGTCAGATGGCCATGTGATCAGGTGGTCAGGTGTTCAGATGTTTAGGTGGTCAGGTGTTCAGGCGTTCAGGTGGTCAGGTGTTCAGGTGGTCAGGAGGTCAAATGGTTATGTGGTCAGGTGTTCAGATGTTCAGATGTTCAGGTGGTCAGATGGTCATGTGGTCAGGTGGTCAGGTGGTCAGATGTTCAGGTGGTCAGGAGGTCAGGAGGTCAGGTGGTCAGGAGGTCAGTTGTTTAGATGTTCAGGTTGTCAGGTGTTCAGGCGTTCAGGTGGTCAGGAGGTCAGGTTTTCAGGTGTTCAGGTGGTCAGGAGGTCAAATGGTCATGTGGTCAGGTGTTCAGGTGTTCAGATGTTCATGTGGTCAGGTGGTCAGGTGTTAAGGAGGTCAGGAGGTCAGGTGGTCAGGAGGTCAGGTGTTCAGATGTTCAGGTGGTCAGGTGTTCAGGCGTTCAGGTGGTCAGGAGGTCAGGTGTTCAGGTGGTCAGGAGGTCAAATGGTCATGTGGTCATGTGGTCAGGTGTTTAGGCGGTCAGATGGTCATGTGGTCAGGTGTTTAGGTGTTCAGATCGTCATGTGGTCAGGTGGTCAGGTGTTCAGGTGTTCAGATGGTCATGTGGTCAGGTGGTCAGGTGTTCAGGTGTTCAGATGGTCATGTGGTCATGATGGTCAGGTGTTCAGGTGTTCAGATGGTCATGTGGTCAGGTGTTCAGGTGTTCAGATGGTCATGTGGTCAGGTGTTCAGGTGTTTCAGGTGTCAGGTGGTCAGGTGTTCAGATGGTCAGGTGGTCAGGTGGTCAGGTGGTCAGGTGGTCAGGTGGTCTGGAGTCAGGAGGTCAGGATGGTCAGGAGGTCAGGTGTTCAGATGTTCAGGTGGTCAGGTGTTCAGGCGTTCAGGAGGTCAGGTGTTCAGGTAGTCAGGAGGTTAAATGGTCATGTGGTCAGGTGTTCAGATGTTCAGATGTTCAGGTGGTCAGGTGGTCAGATGGTCATGTGGTCATGTGGTCAGGTGGTCAGGTGTTCAGGTGTTCAGATGGTCATGTGGTCAGTTTGTCAGGTGTTCAGGTGGTCTGGAGGTCAGGAGGTCAGATGGTCAGGAGGTCATATGGTCAGGTGGTCAGGTGGTCAGATGTTCAGGAGGTCAGGTGTTCAGGTAGTCAGGAGGTTAAATGGTCATGTGGTCAGGTGTTCAGATGTTCAGATGTTCAGGTGGTCAGGTGGTCAGGTGGTCAGATGGTCATGTGGTCATGTGGTCAGGTGGTCAGGTGTTCAGGTGTTCAGATGGTCATGTGGTCAGTTTGTCAGGTGGTCAGATGTTCAGGAGGTCAGGAGGTCAGGTGTTCAGATGTTCAGGTGGTCAGGTGTTCAGGCGTTCAGGTGGTCAGGAGGTCAGATTTTCAGGTGTTCAGGTGGTCAGGAGGTCAAATGGTTATGTGGTCAGGTGGTTAGATGGTCATGTGGTCAGGTAGTCAGGTGTTCAGGTGGTCAGATGGTCATGGCGTCAGGTCGTCAGGTGTTTAGGTGTTCAGATGGTCATGTGGTCAGGTGGTCAGGTGTTTAGGTGTTCAGATGGTCATGTGGTCAGGTGTTCAGGTGGTCAGGTGGTCAGGAGGTCAGGTGGTCAGATGGTCATGTGGTCATGTGGCCAGGTGGTCAGATGTTCAGGTAGTCAGGTGGTCAGATGTTCATGTGGGCAGGTGGTCAGGTGTTCAGGTGGTCATATGGTCAGGTGTTCAGATGTTCAGGTGGTCAGGTGTTCAGGTGGTCAGGTGGTCAGATGGTCATGTGGTCAGGTGGTCAGGTGTTTAGGTGTTCAGATCGTCATGTGGTCAGGTGGTCAGATGTTCATGTGGTCAGGTGTTCAGGTGTTCAGATGGGCATGTGGTCAGGTGTTAAGGAGGTCAGGAGGTCAGGTGGTCAGGAGGTCAGGTGTTCAGATGTTCAGGTGGTGAGGTGTTCAGGCGTTCAGGTGGTCAGGAGGTCAGGTGTTCAGGTGGTCAGGAGGTCAAATGGACATGTGGTCAGGTGGTCAGGTGTTCAGGCGGTCAGATGGTCATGTGGTCAGGTGGTCAGATGGTCATGTGGTCAGATGGTCAGGTGATCAGGTGGTCAGATGGTCATGTGGTCAGATGTTCAGGTGGTCAGGAGGTCAGGTGTTCCGATGTTCAGGTGATCAGGTTTTCAGGTGTTCAGGTGGTCAGGTGATCAAATGGCCATGTGGTCATGTGGTCAGGTGTTCAGATGTTCAGGTGGTTAGATGGTCATGTGGTCAGGTAGTCAGGTTGTCAGGTCGTCAGGTGGTCAGGTGGTCAGGTGGTCAGGTGGTCAGGTGGTCAGGTGTCAGGTGTGGTCAGGTGTTCAGGTGTTCAGGTGTTCAGATGGTCATGGTGGTCAGGTGGTCAGGTGTTCAGGTGGTCAGATGGTCATGTGGTCAGGTGGTCAGGTGGTGGTCAGGTGTTGTGGTGGTGGTCAGGTGGTCATGTGGTCAGGTGTCAGGTGTTCAGGTGGTCAGGTGGTCAGGTGGTCAGGTGGTCAGATGGTCAGGTGGTCAGGTGGTCAGGTGGTCAGGTGGTCAGGTGTTCAGGTGGTCAGGTGGTCAGATGGTCAATGTGGTGGTCAGGTGGGTCAGGTGGTCAGATGGTCAGTGGTCAGGTGTTTAGGTGTTCAGATGTTCAGATGGTCAGGTGTGGTCAGGTCAGTAGGTGGGTGTTCAGATGGTCATGTGGTCAGGTGTTCAGATGGTCAGGTGGTCAGGTGGTCAGGTGGTCAGGTGGTCAGGTGGTCAGGTGGTCAGGTGGTCAGTCAGGTGGTCAGGTGGTCAGGTGGTCAGGTGGTCAGATGGTCATGTGGTCAGGTGGTCAGGTGTTCAGGTGGTCATATGGTCAGGTGTTCAGATGTTCAGGTGGTCAGGCGTTCAGGTGTTCAGATGGTCATGTGGTCAGGTGTTCAGGTGGTCAGATGGTCATGTGGTCAGGTGTTCAGGTGTTCAGGTGGTCAGATGGTCAGGTAGTCAGGTGTTCAGGTGGTCAGATGTTCAGGTGGTCATGTGGTCTGAGGATGGAGGAGGTTCCCAGCCCCAGCAGATCTAGCTGTGCTGTTAAGGGCACTAAGACTCCACTGATAACGGTGCTGGTCGGTCTGGAAGGGTTCGGGTCCGCAGCAGCGGTCCTTGGTTTTGTTTGAAGGGTCAGGACTGACCAGGGGACACCAGCTGGACGGTCTCCGGATCATCAGCTTGGACCTTGTGTAGCAGCTGGATCCTCCAGCTGAGCAGCTTTCACCTGGGACCAGTCCTTCCAAGGTGGACCAACTCTGGTCCCAGCAGACCTGCTCCCAGCTCTGGCAGCTCTAGCTCAGCTGGGACCAGGACCCAGCTGGGAGAACTCCTGATCTCCTACCAAACCCAGCAGCGTTTCCTCCTTCCTGTCCGCCCCACATCCAGGAACTTCCGTGTTTTGGCCCTGACTCAGACGGCCTCGCCCGCCGCCGACCGGTCACTACAGTACTGTTGCCGTGGCGACCACATGGGTTAATGGAGTCAAAGGCAGCAGTCAGAGCCCCCGTTATGTAACGCACCCGTTCCCTCAAATGTGAGTTTGCTGTTCTGGCCGTTGCCGTTTCCTAGCAGTGTGAGAGTGTGTGGTCATCTGGACATAAAGAACAGCTCTATTGTCTCCATTCAAAGGTGTGGGGGGGGCGGTGGGGGTGGAGGGTGGAGGGGGGGGGGGCTTGAAAAGCACCTCTCATCCAAACCCTTCCTTCTAACGGCTACACTTGACATGCAGGGGACAATCCCCCCAGCGGAGAGTGAAAAGGCGCCGGCCAGCTGAGCGGGACCGCCGAGAGGCCAGAGGTAGAATATGGAGGGGGGGGGGTGTTGCTTTAGACATTAATAAATCTGACATCAGCTGCCTTGAAACGCTATAAAAACTAACAGTCGGTCTCTGTTCAGAGGTGAAAGGTCACAAAGCCGAAGTTTGCTAAAAACGTGGTGTCTTGGAGGTGAGCGGGTCCAAGAGGAGGCCCCGGGATCTTTCAAAGAAGAGTCCGGGCCACCAGAGGAATACCAAGGTCCGGGAACAATGAGGCCGGGGCAGAGTCACCCCGGCCCACCAGCCTTTCACCGCCCGCCCGCCCACAGGGCGACCGCCCGCCCACAGGGCGACCGCCGGCCCCGCGCCGTCACCAGGACGGAGCATGTCGCCGCTGGCCACCTCGCCAGCAGCTGATGTCTTTGTTAGAGGCTGGACTGGCATCACGTGGAGGAGAGACCACAGGCATGTGATGTCCCGGGAACGCAGGACACCGTTGCTTTAACGCTTTGGCCATTCTGATGTACACTGTAAAAAAAGATAAAAACATTACAACTAAGGAAAAAGGTTTGCAAAACAAGTGAAAAAGATCATTTCACTCGGTAAGATTTCTTCAATTGAGATTGTAGGAACACTTGTTTCTAGATTTAAGAAAGGTATAGTTTGTTATTGAATCTTAAAACAACATTTATTTTGATGAGGAGAGGAGATAAGGAGGAGGAAAAACGTAATACATCTTATTTTAAGTGTTAATTGTCTCATTTTAGGATTCCCTCCCTGTTTGAGACAAAAAAGTAAAGTTTTTCTTGATATAAGATTATACTGAGACTTAAAATAAGAAAGTAATTATTAAGGCAAGAACCAAAGAACCAAAGAACCAAATATTTTGCAGTGTAGATCTGCTGCTGACATCATCGTCCTGTCATGTGACGGAGAAGAAGAGACAAAGAGACAAATATTTTATGTCAGAATTTCTATTTTTTTTCTAAATTTCTGTTTGAATGAATGAATGTTTTAATTAATACTTTATTTCAGTTTAAAAACAAAAATAAAATCATGTTTTTACAAAATAATTTATCAGATAGCAACTGAAAAAGGAGTAGGCTGAAGCCCCAAGGCTTATTTATGCCTATCCTAAACCATCAGACGAATAACTGAATAATTTACAATAAAACATCAGAACTAGTACATCATTACAAAACACATGATAACTTAAACAGAAAAAATGAATTCAAATTATTAAAATGAATTCAAATCATCAAATTTCATTATAACTTTTGATAATATTAGATTTTAAAGTCTTCTTGAAGACTAATATAGAATTACACATTTTTATTTCATATTTCAATCCATTCCATAATTTTACACCCAAAACTGACACACATCTGTACTTTAGATTAGTTCTGACTTTGTGAGTTTCAAACATTAACAACCCCTTCAAATTATAAACCACCTGCCTTAGCTTAAAAATCTTTTTAATACAAACGGGAATTGTCTTAATTACCACTCGAAACATGATTTCTAATGTTTTTAAATATACAATGTCCAAAAATGTTAATGTGTGTGATCTTATAAAAAGCTGATTTGTAGAATCACGGTATCCAACTCCATTTATTATCCTAATAGCCCTTTTCTGCAGTTTAATTATTGGATCTAGGTTCGTTTTGTATGTATTTCCCCAGATTTCAGCAGTTTGTCATATAAGGCATCACAAGTCAAAAGTACAGCAAATGAAGGCAGCTCTTATTCAGTCAATCAATTGTTTTGTAAAGAATAGAAATAGACTTGGATCATTTCTGTTTTACATGTTTTATTTGAGGCTTCCAACAAACTTTATCATCTATTATTACTCCCAGAAACTTAGTTTCATATACTCTTTCAATTTCAACATTGTTTAAATTCAGTTTTACCTCAATGTTAGTCCGTTTACCACCGAACAACAATTTAGTTTTACTTTCATTTAGCGATAGTTTATTTAAAGCAAACCATTTGGTTAATTTCATCAATTCAATTTCTACAGTTTTTAACAACTCCTTTATGTTCCCTCCAGAACAAAATAAATTGGTTTCATCTGCAAACACAACATATTTTAATGTATCACTTACTGTACAAATATAATTTATATAAAGTATAAATAACTTTGGTCCCAACACTGAGCCTTGTGGAACTCCACAGGTTACATGCTTAAGATGAGATTTAATATCATCAATGCTCACATATTGAAACCTATTATTCAAGTCACTTCGTAACCAAAGTTGGGCTATACCTCTTATACCATATATGCTATATATGTTGCAAAAATACAAAAGATCTGTAAAATCAGAATTTCTGACTTTTTCCCCCAAATTCCAGATTTATACAGACGAGCCTTTTTAGACATTTATGAGCTGAAAAAAAAAAATCAGAAATCCTGAATTTTTCTTCTTTTTTCCCCCAGATTTTCCAATTTATGAAGTCAGAATTTAGGTGTTTGCTTCCAGTCTGAATATCACTGATGCCATCACACCTCCACCACCGAGCTTCAGTGGGTCTGAGGGGTTCTGGTCTCTGGTCTCTTCTGCTCCAGACGTCTGCTGGTCTGGTCAGATCCAGTCTGCTGAACCTCAGTCCTGCTTCTATGTTCTTTGTAGACAGAGGAGGTTTTCTCCTGGAAACTCTTCAGGACCATTGACTGGTCACATCTGGTCTCGTCCACGTCAGCCCACAGTCAGACCTCACCAACACCATGGGGGAACCTGAAGGAACCATGGTGAACCTTGAAAGAACCACTGGGCAACCAAAGGTAAAGGAGGAGCCATTGTGGAACCATGGGAGGAACCTTGGAAGAACCATGGAGAATCTATGGGAGGAACCTTGGAAGAACTATGGAAGAATAATGGAGAATCTATGGGAGGAACCTTGGGAGAACCATGGGAGAACTATGGAGAATCTATGGGAGAACCATGGGAGAACTATGGAGAATCTATGGGAGGAACCTTGGAAGAACTATGGAAGAAACCATGGAGAATCTATGGGAGGAACCTTGGAAGAACTATGGAAGAACCATGGAGAATCTATGGGAGGAACCTTGGGAGAACCATGGGAGAACTATGGAGAATCTATGGGAGGAACCTTGGAAGAACTATGGAAGAATAATGGAGAATCTATGGGAGAAACCATGGGAGAACTATGGAGAATCTATGGGAGAACCATGGGAGAACTATGGAGAATCTATGGGAGGAACCTTGGAAGAACTATGGAAGAACCATGGAGAATCTATGGGAGGAACCTTGGAAGAACTATGGAAGAACCATGGAGAATCCATGGGAGGAACCTTGGAAGAACTATGGAAGAACCATGGAGAATCTATGGGAGGAACCTTGGAAGAACTATGGAAGAACCATGGAGAATCTATGGGAGGAACCTTGGAAGAACTATGGAAGAACCATGGAGAATCTATGGGAGGAACCTTGGAAGAACCATGGAGAATCTAAAATCTAAATCTAAAACACTGACATTTTGTCAAACATGTGATTTTTCCCACAGAATGTTGTGATTATAGAATAGAATCCTTTATTGTCACTGTACATAGGTACAATGAGATTAAAAATATTATATATATACATATATATTAAATATTAAATATATAATTATATAATTATAAGACGTGACGCAGTTAAACTCCGACCTGGGTCAGCCCCGGCAGGGTCCCTGGACCGCCTCCCTCCCAGAACCAGACCAGCCGTGACCTTATAAGGTCTGCTTTCCTGCACCCAGACAGAAGATCCAGTCAGTCCAACACGCATGACTTCTGAAATGACGGCCTGTGGCTTGTCAGCTCTGGTTTTAGCCGTCCTTCATCTCTGAGTCCTTCTTATATCGGCCCGGCGAGCCGTTTCCACACCTCATCAGTCAGACCAGCGTCTGGAGCCTCAGAGGGGAGGTGGAGCACCTCCACAATGACTCAGCCGTTACTCCGTATAATGTTTCTGAGTGTTTCTTCTCGGGATTAGCGCTGCTTTCGTTGACTCAGTCTCCGTGGGTTCAGACCTGCATTAAAATCATTAAGCAGATACGTCTTGACTCACCTGAGCCTGATCATCGACTTCATCAGAGGACCTGGACGACGTCCACCGGTCTCTGAAGAGGTGACTCCCTCCAGCCCTGCTTCAGGTAAAAACGGGCTACTGATGGACTCCACCGCCCTCGTCGTTGCTCGGTAGAGTTTCTGTCATTAAAATGAATATTCTGCCTCCTTCAGATGAGCATTCTATTAAATATAGCGCTGAAGGTGCTGAAGGTGCTGAAGGTGCTGAAGCTGCGTAAAACCCTGGATAACCCTGAAAACCCCGGATAACCCCAGATAAAGACAGAAAAACTACAACTTCCTAGTTCAAGGGGCGGTTTAGATCTTCCCAACATCAAATGGTACCATCTGGCATCCCATTTAAGATTTATTGTGGACTGGGTCAAGGAGGAATCTACTTCTGCTTTGCTAACTGTTGTCCCTTCTGACCTTCAAGGACTTGGAGTCGTCCAGGAGCCGTCGTAGAAACAATACAATATACAATAATACAACTTTATTTGTATAGCACATTTAAATAACCACAGGGGCAGCCAAAGTGCTGTACATTAAAACATAAAAATTGTTAAAACATAGAAGTTAAAAAGGAATAAATAAAAAAAAGTCAAGCAAATATAAAACAGTTAAAAACAGTTAAAAACAGAAAACAGACACAGATGGGCTCATGACAGGTGCTGTTTTGGAGGATGCCAGTCAAAATAAGTTAAGAAGTGTTAAAAGCCAAGGAAAATAAATATGTTATTAGAAGAGATTTAAAAACCGGAAGCGAGGAAGCCTGTCTGACATTCAAAGGCAACTCGTTCCAAAGCTTTGGAGCCGTGGCAGCAAATGATCTGTCTCTTCTGAGCTTCAGCCTTGTTTTAGGGACTGTCAGCAACAGCTGATCGGCCGATCTTAGGGATCGAGGGGGGCAGTAAGGCTGAAGCAGACTGGAGAGATATGGAGGAGCAAGGTTGTTCAGGCATTTAAAACAAATAGCAGAAGCTTAAAATTGATTCTGTAGAGCACAGGGAGCCAGTGTAGGGAATCCAGAATGGCGGTGATGTCCTCACGCCTACGGGTCTGGGTTAGCAGGCGTGCAGCAGAGTTCTGCACAAGATGCAGACGGGCAAGAGATGCCTGGCTAATTCCTATATACAAGGAATTACAGTAATCAAGACGAGTCGTGATAAAAGCATGGATTAATTTCTCGAGGTCAAGTCTTGATAAAATAGGTTTCACCTTTGCTATCTGACGTAGTTGATAAAAGCTCTTCTGTACAACACTGCTGATCTGTTTTTCAAATTTAAAATCAGAATCAAACTTAACCCCCAGATTTGTGACACAGTCCTTGAGATAAAGTGAAAGAGGGCCAAGGTCAGCACTGGGGGGGGAGCAGCAGCTTGGTCCGAACAATATTATTTCTGTCTTGTCCTCATTTAGGCTTAAGAAATTAAATGAAAGCCATGCTTTGGTGTCATTAATACAGTCTATGAGTGGCTGGATGGAGTCCGCATTGTTTTGAGACAGTGGAACGTAGATCTGGCAATCATCAGCATAAAAATGAAATGAGATGTTGTGTTTCCTAAAAACAGAACCGAGGGGGAGAAGGTATAGTGCAAATAAAAGAGGGCCAAGGATTGAGCCTTGGGGGACCCCATATGGAAGAGGAGCTGTTGAGGACACAGTGTTTTCCAGTTTAACACAGAAGCTTCTGTCAGTCAGGTACGATCGGAACCAGTCGAGGGAAACACCCTTAATACCCACACAATGCTCAAGGCGAGAGATTAAAATGCTGTGGTCAACAGTGTCAAAAGCAGCAGACAAATCTAAAAGCACAAGGACGACAAACTTCCCAGAGTCTGTCGATAAGAGAATATCATTTGACACCTTCAAAAGTGCTGACTCTGTGCTATGGAGGGCTTTGAACCCAGACTGGAACAGCTCAGTGATACAATTATGTTCTAAAATGGGCAACAACTGGTTGTAGACAACTTTCTCTAAAATCTTGGAAATAAATGGAAGATTAGAGATAGGTCTGAAGTTGGAACAGAGGGAGGGGTCGACGCCTGTTTTTTTGAGTAGGGGCCGTACTACTGCATGTTTAAAATCCGCAGGTACTGTACCAGAGCCGAGACTACTATTGACAATCTCAAGGACACTTGGTCCAATAGTAGCAAGTACCTCTTTAAATAAACGAGGGGGGATGGCATCTGCAGGGGAACCAGAAGGCTTCATGTGACTAACTGTGTCATTCAAAATAGAGAGGGACACCGGTTTAAACTGGACAAATACAGATGTGCAGGGCAGGAGAATCGAGGGGTCATAGGAAGACTGAGGAATACAGGCTCTTGTTGACACAGTTTTCTCAGAGAAAAAGTGGAGGAATCTTTCACAGGTTTCAGAGGAGGCATCAACACCAATAGACTTGGGAACATCAAGGACAGTATTTATGGTTTTGAACAGAGCACGGGGGTTGTTACAATTAGAAGCAATTATTTCTGAGAAGTATTTATTCTTCTCAGCTTTTACGGTCTTCTGATAGCACAGAAGACTCTCTTTAAAATGCCATGCAGCCTGTCCTTTTTCCACCTGCGCTCCGCTCTCCTGCACTCTCGCCTGGCAGCACGAGTGACGTCATTCAGCCAGGGCTCAGGCGCAGGTTTGGTGCGCCGACTCTTCAAGGGAGCGAGGGTGTCAAGTGAAATGACCCAATAATCTTAAATACATTAAAAGCACAGGTTAATGCTCGAGACCTTGAAGGGGGGGTCTGGACTAACGTCTTCACTGATCCTGATCCTGGTTTCTCACCAGGTGTGGTGGACGGTGGGGGAACAACACTAACCCTAACCCACTACATCTGATCCTTGGCCCGGCTCAGAAACCCATAACTCACCTTTACGACGTCTCCAGACTGAGGTGATAGATGTACAGGAGGTTACGCAGGTGAGGCGACATGAACCTGCTGTTGATGAGGATGAGTGTTACAAAGAAAACATGCTGGATTACTGTGGTTTATGATTTTAAACCCTCAACTCTGACCTGCAGGCTTAAAACCGTTGAATCTGGTCTCATCCCAAAATTCAATCAAACTGGATGGATGTTTTCAAGATCTGGGAGATATAATTAGTGTTGTGTAGCACATGGAGCCTCTCTCTTTCCTCCTGGTCGTCCCAGTCAGGATGCTGATGTGGATCATGTACTCACACATGTTTCTGTCCTGCACTGTAAAAAATAAATCATAAAAAAAAAGGTAATTTTCCGGCAGCTGGGGCGCCAGAAAATACTGTGAAATAACAGAAAATTACTATCTCATAAAAATATATTTAAAAAATATAATTAAAAAAATATATATAAAATAATTTTTTTTCTCCATAATTAAAATGCAGTTTGTAGTTGTAATTTTAACAAGATTTTTGCCTTATTTTCAGGTTGTTTTTAACATTTAATTTTCACATTTCAATAAACATTTTCACATTCTAAAACAAATAAATTACCTAGAAATATGGTAGGTAAATGCTGTATTACAAATAATAATGGTTAAATTTACAGAAATGTGCTGTTATTAATTGGTTTCAATGACATTATTTTATGTAAAGAAGTTGTATAATAATTTGTGTTTGATGTAATATAAAAAAAATAATGTGATTCATCTTTCAAAACATGTCAAAAAGCTGTTGAAAAACTAGATATTGGGTTTTAAGTTCAAACTATTTTAAGGACTGTAGCCTTTGTATTGTTGTGGATCCTGGTCTGCAACACCTGACAGAGCCATGGCGCTAGCTAAAGGAGTATTTTATCAACTTCCTGTTTTTGCACAGCACAAGTTTTGTTTTACACACTTTATTAAACACACTCACGGGTACTCATTCGAACACAGACAGACTTAACTCAGGGTGACACAAATGAACATGTTAAATGTAAGGGGTATGAATCAACAGAGGGTCAAACCAGCAACAGACTTTACATGGCAGCGTTAAATTAAATAGCTAACAAATAAACACAGATAAGCACCTAAACAACCAGGGCTGCAAAGGATGCTGGGAAATGACCCAAAAGGACCTGCCAGATCACTAGCAGCATATCTATCAGAGAAATGCTTTATTAAAAGCATTTAATTGCAGCTCCCTTGGTAGAGCTGATGCTCCATCAGCAGAGGCAGCAGCCCTAAGTTCAAGTCCAACTCTTTATTATTCACCCTCTCAAGCTTTCCCCTTTCCCTATGTCTCTTTAGATGTCCTTTCAAAATAAATATCATTAATAATTTATTAATATAATGTTAATAAATGTTACCATCTAGAAATGAGAGTAATTGTAGTTATTTTCAATGAAAATATTAGTCAATTAACAAAGAAATTACAGAAAAATTACAAATTTTTACTATTAATTCCTCAGTAATTTTAAATGATTTTTTTCCTTTTTGTTAGAGTTTTAAAGTTGAATTTTACAGTTTATTCCCTTAAATAACAAATATTTGTGAACGTATTTTAACAATAAATATATGTATTTCTAATGTTTTTATTTGTAAAAGAACAGAAATATTGTGTTTTCTGAGTTACAGTGATTTAATGTTATTTTACATTTGACATGTAAAATCAAAGTCTATTTTTGTAAACTAAATGGTATTTTAAAAATATAGAAAAAAATCTGTAAAATAGAAAGTCAAATTCTGTTATATTACTTTTTTTTTTTTACTGTGTAAATAAGTAGCACCCAGCCACTAAATCAAACTGGCATCAGATAATTACTGAGTGTTTCCCCTTGAGGACCTGACCTGTCTGGGACAGTTTATGAACATCTGGACTCAGTGTCTTCATTTTTCCAGCTCAACAGTGGCTTCAGTGCTCTCCAGCCTTCATCTCCTTACCTGTGTCCTGGTGTCTCTGCCCTGAGACAGGTGAGTGGGGAATATGTATCTGCCGAGACCAGCATCCAATGAAAAGAAGGGCTAATGAGAGGAGAGTACAGGTGTGTTGGCAGCTGTTGGGCCACGCCCACCTCACCCTGGCAGTGGCATCTGCATGAAGGGCCGCTGGAGCGACGGACAAAACCTTTGTGTTCATAAAAACCCCAACTTTGTCTCAAATATTGACTTCCACAAAACTGCAGGGTTTTTAATATAATTCAATTCAATTCAATTTTATTTGTATAGCGTCCGTTACAATATCAGTTGTCTCCAGGTCTTTACAGAGACCCAGATCATGACCCCGAGCAAATATCATTAACTAAAATTATAATATTGAATCCTAATCAATGATAATAGCAGGTAAAAAACTCCCACAGAGGGAGAAAAAAACCTTTAAGCCAAACAGTGACAAGAAAAAACTCCCCTTTAAGAGGAAGAAAGGTGGAGGTAAACGCTGGGATGGACAGAGGAGGGAACTGCAAGTCAGCATGAAACTCAGGAAACTCTGACCTGGAGATACTCGGGAAGAAAAAGAAAAAAGGAAAACAGCAAAACAAACTACAGGAAAGACAATAAATCAGAGTTTTGAGACAAATTTGTGACTTCATGTCCTGAAATCACAAATTTTTGTCATAAAAGCTCAAATTTCACAAAATCACAACCTTTTGACGTCAGATCATGAACTTTTGTTGTAAAATCACAAAATCAACAAGACTGGGACCGTTTAAGAATTGAAGGTTATGGTAAAAAAAAAAAAAAATTAATTAAAGTTTTGCTGTAAAATTGCAATTCTTTAACTTAATATTACGAGTTTGTCCTGAAATATTGACTTTTGCAAAACTGCACTCTTATTAAAACAAAAAAGAATATGTTTAAGTCCTAAAATCAGTAATTGTTTGTTGTATTGTACATTTTGTTGAGATTAAAGGACTGTAATTGTATTATCTTTTATATTCTATCCATTCATCTGCTCTTTATTCTGGGTCAGAATAATAACAGAATAATATTCCACACGGTTCATCAGCCAAAACATTTACAAACGATATTCTTGGTGTCCCAAATATTATATTATATTATATTATATTATATTATATTATATATATATATATATTATATTATATTATATTATATTGAATTATATATATTATATTATATTATATTATTATATTGAATTATATTATATTATTTATATTATATTATTTATATTATTATATTATATTATATTATATTATATTATATTATATTATATTATTTATATTATATATATTATATTATTATATTATATTATATTATATTATATTATATTATAAATTGACTGAGGGTGCTTGTTTGTCTTGTCTTGAGCTCCTCCCTCTTAAACGGAGAAATGGACCAGAACTCGAGCAGGTTAATGCAGGCTGACTTCTGACGATGAAGAAAGTCATAGAAACTCTTTGACTTGGCAAAGCTGAAAGCCACAAACGAGGGGAGGAAGCCTCTGGCCAGCGGCCCTGAACCAGAGTGTCTTTAAGAAAACAAACTTGGTGCTGGCTGCTTTAAAGCCAGGGGTGTCAGGACATGTTACCCTCCATGCTGGCTGTTAACAAGATGTGGCAGTGAGCCTTCACCGCCTCTGAAAGGCCTCTAAAGTTTGTGGCTTTAGAGAATGACTTACAGAAAGACTTGAAAAGACACGTTAAAAAGCAGCAGGATCAGTCAGAGGAAGGCGGGTCTCTGGAAGTTCAGGACTGCAATCCCACCATCATGGCTGACATCATGGTAGTTTCCTGGCTCCTGGACTGATGGAGTCAATCACAGCGGTGGATCAGCAGAGCTGGCGGAGGTGGACCAGGTGGACGGAAGTGGACAGTGATCAATGGTGGATGGAGGAGGACGGTGGTGGACAGAGATAGATGGTGGTGGACGGTGGTGGACAGAGGTGGACAAAGGTGGACAGAGGTGGACGATGGTGGACAGAGATAGAAAGAAGTGGACGTGGTGGACAGAGATGGACTAAGATGGACGGTGGTGGATGGAGGTTGACAACTACTACCCCTGAAACAACTACCACCGCTGAAACAACTGCCACCTGTTCATATTTTAGACTGTTCATATTTTAGTTGTACTAAATTGGTACCTCTACTTACAAACGCTCTACATATGGAGTTTTCAGGTTACGACACGTCTCAACGGGAAAATATTGCCTCTTGTTATGAAAGAAATTTTAGGATACGAAAGGCAAAAATACAGTACGCGATGCTACTTGCAGCTCCCAGAGTTTACTGAACGTAAACATACTTGTAGCTGCCCTGCCATTGGCTATCAGCTAGCATCTTCCTGGCCATCTCCTAGCATCTTTCTGGCTATCTGCTAACATCTTCCTGGCTATCTCCTAGCATCTTCCTGGCTATCTCCTAGCATCTTCCTGGCTATCTCCTAGCATCTTCCTGGCTATCACCTAACATCTTCCTGGCTATCTCCTAGCATCTTCCCAGCTATCTCCTAGCATCTTCCTAGCTATCACCTAGCATCTTCCTGGCTATCTCCTAGCATCTTCCTGGCTATCACCTAGCATCTTCCTGGCTATCTGCTAACATCTTCCTGGCTATCTCCTAGCATCTTCCTGGCTATCTCCTAGCATCTTTCTGGCTATCTGCTAGCATCTTCCTGGCTATCATCTAGCATCTTCCTGGCTATCTGCCAGCATCTTCCTGGCTATCAGCTAGCATATTCCTGGCTATCTCCTAGCATCTTCCTGGCCATCTCCTAGCATCTTTCTGGCTGTCTCCTAGCATCTTCTTGGCTATCACCTAGCATCTTCCTGGCTATCTGCTAGCATCTTTCTGGCTATCTGCTAGCATCTTCCTGGCTATCTCCTAGCATCTTCCCAGCTATCTCCTAGCATCTTCCTAGCTATCACCTAGCATCTTCCTGGCTATCTCCTAGCGTCTTCCTGGCTATCACCTAGCATCTTTCTGGCTATCTGCTAACATCTTCCTGGCTATCTCCTAGCATCTTCCTGGCTATCTCCTAGCATCTTTCTGGCTATCTGCTAACATCTTCCTGGCTATCTGCTAACATCTTCCTGGCTATGTGCTAGCATCTTCCTGGCTATCATCTAGCATCTTCCTGGCTATCTGCCAGCATCTTCCTGGCTATCAGCTAGCATATTCCTGGCTATCTCCTAGCATCTTCCTGGCCATCTCCTAGCATCTTTCTGGCTGTCTCCTAGCATCTTCTTGGCTATCACCTAGCATCTTCCTGGCTATCATCTAGCATCTTTCTGGCTATCTGCTAACATCTTCCTGGCTATCTGCTAGCATCTTCCTGGCTATCTGCTAGCATCTTCCTGGCTATCATCTAGCATCTTCCTGGCTATCTGCCAGCATCTTCCTGGCTATCTGCTAGCATCTTCCTGGCTATCTGCTAGCATCTTCCTGGCTATCATCTAGCATCTTCCTGGCTATCTGCCAGCATCTTCCTGGCTATCAGCTAGCATCTTCCTGGCCATCTCCTAGCATCTTTCTGGCTGTCTCCTAGCATCTTCTTGGCTATCACCTAGCATCTTCCTGGCTATCTGCTAGCATCTTCCTGGCGATCTCCTAGCATCTTCCTGGCTATCTCCTAGCATCTTCCTGGCTATCTCCTAGCATCTTCCTGGCTATGTCCTAGCATTTTCCTGGCTATCACCTAGCATTTTCCTGGCTATCACCTAGCATCTTCCTGGCTATCTCCTAGCATATTCCTGGCCATCTCCAAGCATCTTCCTGGCTATCACCTAGCATCTTCCTGGCTATCTCCTAGCATCTTCCTGGCTATCTGCTAGCATCTTCCTGGCTATCTCCTAGCATCTGCCTGGCTATATCCTAGCATCTTCCTGGCTATCTCCTAGCATCTTCCTGGCTATCTCCTGGCATCTTCCTGGCTATCTGCTAGCATCTTCCTGCCTATCTCCTAGAATCTTCCTGGCTATCTCCTAGCATCTTCCTGGCTATCTGCTAGCATCTTCCTGGCTATCTGCTAGCATCTTCCTGGCTATCTGCTAGCATCTTCCTGCCTATCTCCTAGTATCTTCCTGCCTATCTCCTAGCATCTTCCTGGCTATCTGCTAGCATCTTTCTGCCTGTCTCCTAGCATCTTCCTGCCTATCTCCTTGTATCTTCCTGGCTATTTCCTAGCATCTTTCTGGCTATCTGCTAGCATCTTCCCGGCTATTTCCTAGCATCTTCCTGGCTATCTGCTAGCATCTTCCTGGCTATTTCCTAGCATCTTCCTGGCTATCTGCTAACATCTTCCTGGCTATTTCCTAGCATCTTTCTGGCTATCTGCTAACATCTTCCTGCTATCTGCTAGCATCTTCCTGGCTATCTGCTAGCATCTTCCTGGCTATCATCTAGCATCTTCCTGGCTATCTGCCAGCATCTTCCTGGCTATCAGCTAGCATATTCCTGGCTATCTGCTAGCATCTTCCTGGCCATCTCCTAGCATCTTTCTGGCTGTCTTCTAGCATCTTCTTGGCTATCACCTAGCATCTTCCTGGCTATCTGCTAGCATCTTCCTGGCCATCTCCTAGCATCTTCCTGGCTATCTCCTAGCATCTTCCTGGCTATCTCCTAGCATCTTCCTGGCTATGTCCTAGCATTTTCCTGGCTATCACCTAGCATTTTCCTGGCTATCACCTAGCATCTTCCTGGCTATCTCCTAGCATATTCCTGGCCATCTCCTAGCATCTTCCTGGCTATCACCTAGCATCTTCCTGGCTATCTCCTAGCATCTTCCTGGCTATCTGCTAGCATCTTCCTGGCTATCTGCTAGCATCTTCCTGCCTATCTCCTAGCATCTTCCTGCCTATCTCCTAGCATCTTCCTGGCTATCTGCTAGCATCTTTCTGCCTATCTCCTAGCATCTTCCTGCCTATCTCCTTGCATCTTCCTGGCTATTTCCTAGCATCTTTCTGGCTATCTGCTAGCATCTTCCCGGCTATTTCCTAGCATCTTCCTGGCTATCTGCTAGCATCTTCCTGGCTATTTCCTAGCATCTTCCTGGCTATCTGCTAGAATCTTTCTGCCTATCTGCTAGCATCTTCCTGCCTATTTCCTAGCATCTTCCTGCCTATCTCCTAGCATCTTCCTGGCTATTTCCTAGCATCTTTCTGGCTATTTCCTAGCATCTTCCCGGCTATCTGCTAGCATCTTCCCGGCTATTTCCTAGCATCTTCCCGGCTATTTCTTAGCATCTTCCTGGCTATCTGCTAGTATCTTCCTGGCTATCTCCTAGCATCTTCCTGGCTATCACCTAGCATCTTCCTGGCTATCTCCTAGCATCTTCCTGGCTATCACCTAGCATCTTCCCGGCTATTTCCTAGCATCTTCCTGCCTATCTCCTAGCATCTTCCTGGCTATTTCCTAGCATCTTTCTGGCTATCTGCTAGCATCTTCCCGGCTATTTCCTAGCAGCTTCCTGGCTATCTGCTACCATCTTCCTGGCTATTTCCTAGCATCTTCCTGGCTATCTGCTAGCATCTTCCTGGTTATCCGCTAGCATCTTCCTGCCTATCTGCTAGCATCTTCCTGCCTATCTCCTTGCATCTTCCTGCCTATCTCCTAGCATCTTCCTGGCTATCACCTAGCATCTTCCTGGCTATCTGCTAACATCTTTCCAGCTATTTTCTAGCATCTTCCCGGCTATCTGCTAGCATCTTCCCAGCTATTTCCTAGTATCTTCCCGGTTATTTCCTAGCATCTTCCTGGCTATCTGCTAGCATCTTCCTGGCTATCTCCTAGCATCTTCCTGGCTATCACCTAGCATCTTCCTGGCTATCTCCTAGCATCTTCCTGGCTATCACCTAGCATCTTCCCGGCTATTTCCTAGCATCTTCCTGGCGTCCCTTTGACATTTTAGGAAAATTCCATTAAGTTTCGGAATTTGTTGAAAAGAATCACCCAGAAAAGGTGATGACTAGTCGGGCTATCACTCACTATGTTGATGTTTGCCTTGAACATTTTCAAAGGATTGTTAAAAGCCAACAAAAGCAAACGTCCTTGGATCGGTTCTTTATAAAACGTCAGGCAGAAACCACTGCTGCGGTAAATGAATATAATTTTTATTCTTTACTTTATTCTTTGTTTTTTTATTATGTAAAACTCTCGTTTTATGTTTATTGTGCAGTTATCTAATTGTAACATGTATTTGTTACATGTTTTGATGCATTTTTATGATTTATTTTAAAAATGTATGCCCATATTTGGGGGGCTTGGAACGGATTAGAGCATTTACAGGTTACAAAACTACTTCCAGAACCAATTAATTTCGTAAGTAGAGGTACCACTATATTTACTTTGTAAAACTGCGTTGTTCATTTATACAAACGGCCACAGATGGGGATTTTTAGTGACGATCGATGTAACGGTGGGGAAATGTTGATATGATGCATCTTTTCTCTTATGTCTTTATAAGTGCATCATTTAGTTTGTTATAACTGAATTTATATTCAAAATGAATGAAAATTAAGTGCCAGTGACAACATTAAAAAAGAAAAGTTAAAATGACAGATAAAAATAGATTATGACAGATTTAAATTTGTTTACCAGTCCAATGAAAAAATCCAGCCCCACCTCTGGTGTGAAGGAGGAGTAAACGGAGGGTTTCAGGTGAGCGTGGGACTGCATCAAGGCAGCTAACTCCACCTAGAGTTAACTTAGATTTACTGAATTTACTGAGGTCGCAAACTCCAGTTAACTTTAACTTGCTTAATATCACAACTTTACCAGTGCCAGCTAACTTTATCTAGGATTAACTTTTATAAACATCACAGTTACTAGAACCCGTTAAGCTTACATTAACTTGTAAACATTAAGGGCCTGATTTACTAAAGGTTTGCGTGCGTAAAAACGTGTGCAAACTTGACATCACCCGCAAACCAATGCGCAAGCTGATCTACTAACAGCGTGCAAAGAGGACTGCGCCTCTCAAATGAGCAAAATAGCACACGCTGTTCATTTAGTACTTTTGCCCTGATGAATAAACAATATGGGGCGTACCCGCCAGAAAGCGCAAAATACTGGGAGGGGAAAATGCAAATAGGTCCATTTACCACACGCAATGAGATTTACCAACCCTGAAAGTAATTGCGGGGATTGTGATTGCCTCTGTATTTAGTACGTTCGAAAGGAAGATGCTAATCTGCCCAGCATTACGCACCGATGGCTGCTGTTATTGTGGCAAGGAGGCGACATCGCCAAAATCAAAGAATACGCAGAGAGAGAGTCTTTCGGACTCGTGTAAATTTGTTTGCACATGCAAAAGGAGAAATATTTTATTTGAATGTTAAATCGAGTATTATTCAGCAAAAGGTTGCCACAGGAGGCACCAGGGTTTCCGTTGTCTGGTAATTGCTGGACTTTGTCTGGTAAAATATGCGGAAGTCCGGGATTTTATAATCTCTCCGGTCAAAATGTCCGGTGAAAATACTCCTCCCAAGCACAATTTCAGTTGTAATAAAATGGGTTATTTCCACATCATTTTATGAAAAACGCCTCGGGATTCTCCCAGAGGAGCTGGTGGAAGCGGCCGGGGGATCTGGACCTCTGAAGCCGCGACCCGACTTCGGATAAGCGGAAGCTAATGGATGGATGGATGGATGGATGGATGGATTTTATGAAAAAACATATACTTTTTTTACGAATGAGTAGTGTGTGAGGACGAGTGGGCTCCAGCCACAGCTCCACTCATTGATGCCACAGGTGCGCGCAGAGACGCATCTCCGTAATGACAGCGCTCTGCGGTTATGGAGGCTTGAACTTCTCAACGGCCACTTAACCACCTGTCTTGTTTGCCGAAGTTTTATTAAAGGCCACTTTTTCTTTATTTCTTTGCCTTATATCTTGCCACCTTCTTTTAACCTCATCTGCCGTTCTTTTTGTCTTACCAACTGCATTTATTCTATCGCAGATTTTCTCCCATATTGCGTTTCTTTTGGTAATGTTTAAATTTCTTTGCTTTAGTTCATGAATGTGTTTATTTGCCTCTTCCACTAATATCTCTAACTCCAACTCGTCAAATTTCATTTTGCGCTTGCGTTTATCCTGCTTTCCATCCAGACTCTCCATGGCGCAAACCGTAAGACACGCAACACCTCATTTAAATACTGCGGTTTGCACCTGTTATCATTTGCGCGAGCATTCTTAGTTGATCACCCGCAAAACACACAACAACAGCACGCGCAAACTTTTTCAGTGCACACGCAATTTAGTACTCTTTATTTAGGATCTTAGTAAATCAGGCCCTAAGAGTTACCGGCTAACTTTAGCAATGTTACCTTCCTTCACATTACATGTTTCCTTGAGCTTTCAGATACTCCTCTCTCTGTCCTCCATCCTCTCTGTCCTCCATCCTCTCTATGTCCTCCATCATCTCTCTGTCCTCCATCCTCTCTGTCCTATCCTCCATGTCCTCCATCCTCTCTATGTCCTCCATCATCTCTCTCTGTCCTCCTGTCTCCATCCTCTCTGTCCTCCAATCCTCCTCTCTCTGTCCTCCATCCAATCTCTGTCCTCCATCCTCTCTCCTCTGTCCTCCTCCATCTCTCTGTCCTCCATTCTCTCTGTCCTCCATATCCTCCATGTCTCTCCTCCATCCTCTGTCCTCCATCCTCCTCATGTCCTCCATCCATCTGTCCTCCATCCTCTCTGTCCTCCATTCTATGTCCTCCATCCTCTCATCCTCATCTCTCTGTCCTCCATCCTGTCTCTCTCTGTCCTCCATCTCTCTGTCCATTCCTCTCTCTCTCTGTCCTCCATCCTCTCTCTGTCCTCCATCCTCTCTGTCTGTCCTCCATCTGTCTCCATCCTCTCTGTCCTCCATTCTCTCTGTCCTCCAATTCTCTCTCTGTCCTGTCCTCCATCCTCTCTGTCCTCCATCCTCATCTCTGTCCTCCATCCTCTCTGTCCTCCATCCTCTCCTGTCCTCCATCCTCTCGTCCTCTCTCATCGTCCTCATCCTCTCTGTCCTCCATCTCTCTGTCCTCCATCCTCTCTCTCCTCTATGTCCTCCTCTCTGTCCATTCTCTCTGTCCTCCTCCTCTATGTCCTCCATCCTCTCTGTCCTCCATCCTCTCTGTCCTCCTCTCTCCTCCATTCTCTCTGTCTCCATCTCTCTGTCCTCCTCTCTGTCCTCCATCCTCTCTGTCCTCCTCCTGTCCTCCTCTCTCTGTCCTCCATCCTCTGTCCTCCATTCTCTCTGTCCTCCATCCTCTCTGTCCCATCCATTCCTCTCTCTGTATCCATCCTCTCTGTCCTCCATCCTCTCTGTCCTCCATTCTCTCTCTGTCCTCCATCCTCTATCTCTCGTCCTCCATCCTCTCTCATTCTCTCTGTCCTCCATATCTGTAATCCTCTCTGTCCTCCAATTCTCTCCTCTGTCCTCCATCCTCTCTGTCCTCCATTCCTCTGTCCTCCATTCTCTCCTGTCCTCCATCCTCTCTGTCCTCCATTCCTCTCTCCTGTCCTCCTCAATTCTCTCTATGTCCTCCTCTATATCCTCTCTCTGTCCTCCATCCTCTCTGTCCTCCTCCTATGTCCTCCAATCCTCTCTATGTCCTCCATCCTCTCTGTCCTCCATCCTCTCATAATATCCTCCATCCTCCATCCTCATTCTCTCTCTGTCTCCTCTCCATTCCTGTTCCATCTCTGTCCTCCATCTCTGTCCTCCATCCTCTCTTAATCCTCCTTAATCTCTGTAATCCAATCCTCTCCTGTAATAATCTCTTCTATATGTCCTCCATCTCTCTATTCCTCTCTTTATGTCCTTGTGTCCTCCATCTCTCTGTCTCCATCCTCTCTGTCCTCCATCCTCTCTCCATCCTCCATCTCTCGTCCTAAATCCTATCTGTCCTAAATCTCTGTCCTCCATTCTCTGTCCTCCATCCTCTGTCCTCTCCTGTCCTCCATCCTCTCTGTAATCAAATTCTCTCTGTCCTCCTCCTCTCTGTCCTCCATTCTCTCTGTCCTCCAATCCTCTCTGTCCTCCTTCTCTGTCCATCCTAATATCTCAAATCTCATCTCTGTCCTCCTTCCTCTAATCTGTCCTCCATCCTATCTCTGTCCTCCTCCTCTCTGTCCTCCAATCCTCTCTGTCCTAATCCATTCTCTGTCCTCCTCTCTCTCTGTCCCTCTCTGTCTAATCCTCTCTGTCCTCCAATCTCTCTGTCCTCCTCTCTCTGTATCCTCTCTGTCCTCCATTAATAAATCCATCTCTCTGTAATCCTCCTCCATCATTCCTCCATCTCTGTAATCCTCTCTGTCCTCTATCTCTGTCCTCCTCCTCCTGTCCTCCATCTCTGTAATCCTCTCTCTGTCTCCATCTCTCTGTCTCCTTCTCCTTTCTCCTGTAATCCATCCTCTCTGTAATCCTCTCTGTCCTCCTGTAATCCTCTCTGTCCTCCATCTCTCTGTCCTCCATCCTCTCTGTCCTCCTTCCTCTCTGTCCTCCATCCTCTCTGTCCTCTCATCCTCTCTCTCTGTCCTCCATCTCTCTTCATCTCTCTGTCCTCCTGTCCTCTCTGTCCTCCATTCTCTCTCTGTCCTCCATCTCTGTCCTATTCTCTGTCATCCTCTCTTTCCTCTCTCCTCTCTGTCCTGTCCTCCTCTCTGTCCTCCATCCTCTCTGTAATCCAAATTATCTCTGGAATCCTATCCTCTCTGTCCTCCATTCTCTCTGTCCTCCATCCTCTGTAAATTCTTCCTTCCTCTCTGTCCTCCATTCTAATGTCCTATATATATGTATAATCTCCTCCTATGTCTATTCTCTGTCCTCCCTCTCTCCTCTCCTCTATGTAATAATTCTATATCCCTCTCCTATCCTCTGTCCATCCTCTCTCTTCTCTCTGTCCCTCTCTGTCTCCATCTCTCTGTCCTCAATCCTCTCTGTCCTCCTTCTCTATCCTGTCCTCCATCCTCTCTGTCCTCCATCCTCTCTGTCCTCCAATCCTCTCCTCTCATTCTCTCTCTGTCCTCCTCCTGTCCTCCATTCTCTCTCTGTCCTCCATCCTCTCTGTCCTCCATTCTCTCTCTGTCCTCCATCCTCTCTGTCCTCCATTCTCTCTCAGTCCTCCTTCCTCTCTGTCCTCCATCCTCTCTGTCCTCCATTCTCTCTCTGTCCTCCATCCTCTCTGTCCTCCATTCTCTCTCTGTCCTCCATCCTCTCTGTCCTCCATTCTCTCTCTGTCCTCCATCCTCTCTGTCCTCCATCCTCTCTGTCCTCCACCCCCCCCACTATACTCAGTGTTGGTGAAGCACTGCTTTCTCCACCTGAGCCATCTGAAGGTTTACCAGAATCTCTGTGGAGCCGATCGAAAGTCATTTTCTATCGAACTCCTCCCACACCTGAGTTTAGCGTCAGAAGGCTAAACTCTGAGGTACTGATGGGTCCGTTTGGCCCGTTGATACCTGCCTGCTGCTTCCAGAGTCCCACAGACTAACCAGAGTGAACATTGTTCTTCAGTTAGCATGTACATTAACATCTAGATCACATGTGTTAAACACAAGGCCCCCGGGCCAAATGTGGCCCGCCACGTCATTTTATGTGGCCCTCAAGAGCTTATGCACTATTGGCTTAAATTGTAAACCAATATTTTAAGACTTAAAATAAGCTTACGCCGCTCTAAAGCGCATATTGACAATAAACTACATCTCCCACCATGCATTTCGTCATCACCCACAACGAAAACAGTATCTCACCATGAGCAATACATCAAGACGGTTTTCATAACTGATGGACTTCAGAAAAACTTTTACAAACTAACCCCAACCTGTCCAAGAAAAGAGAAACTGATGCACAAGAAAGACAGTTTCATGAACGACATTGTTGTTGCCTGGATGACGCCTGGCATGGACGCTTCTCGCTGCTGCTCCGGGACTTATCTCTGCTACGCTGGACACTAGACGCTCCAGTTTGTGCCCGGTTTTGGTGATCTGCGGTTGGATGTCTACATACTGTCTGCAGGGGGCGGATCGGTCCTCTTGCGGCTGGTGGAGACCTGCCGCCACGGACATAGATGGTGTCGCTGGAGGCCGGTTCAGGAAAGCTAAGCTAAGCTAAGTAGCCATGAACTGCTACCCGCAGCTACCACTGCCACTGGATCCGGGCTGCAGTGTCAAGGAGCTGGGACGGGAGCCCCCGACATAGCAGTTGGATGGGTCAGCTGACCAGGCAGGGGCCGTCTGGTGACCTGGTGGGGCCCAGCATTGCCGGGGGAGACGATAACGGCCTGGTCCGGTCCACATGATGAACTGGGCTCTGGGACGGTCGGCTCCGTCGCTCGCCGGACTGAAGGAGCTCGGTCTTCCCAGAGGAGACAGTCTGGTTCATCGGTGTTTCCTCCTCTGACCTGGAGACATCTCACTGTCATCATTATGGAAATATACTGGTTCTAACGGCTGTTAACGGTTTTAACGGCTGCTAATGGCTTTTAACTGTTTTAACGGCTGTTATCTGGAGTTAGCACTCGGACCACGGGACCTGGCATGAAAAGGAGTGCTGGAAGCTAGCAGCTCCCCTAGTACACCAGATTTTTCCTGGTGTACTGAAACTTGAATTTCCCCCTTCGGGGATTAATAAAGTATTTTGAATTTGAATTTGAATTTGAAAACGAATATACGAATAATGTTCCTTGCTATACTTTCATATTTCCCTTCCTCTTCTCTGGGTGTTTTGTGCCTGAACGCTGCTCCAGCCTTCATGCTTCACCCTAATCCACCTTCCTCCCTTCCTCCAACCATCAATCCCAAACGTGAAGAGCGTGAAGAGGCCTTAAATTCGATCAGTCCCGTGCTGGCTGCCATGATAAGAGCCACCTCAGGCAGCCGTCGCTGCTGCTCAGCTGAATAAAGGGCCTCTTATTTACATACAAGCGTCTTTATCTCAGCTGTGGGCTGTTTCTCTTTTCTTTTTGTGGTTTGTGGTTAATTCTTCAAAGCCTCCGTGTGGATCCAGGGCTTGTACAGTTCCTACTCCATTACTGAAATTGCCAACATTAAAAGCTTATGGGGTTGCCACTGCAATAATAAAAGGGATGCTTTTGTCAGTCGACCCTTTTGATCTTGACACTTTTAAAAACCGGTTCCCCCCCCCTCGGATGTCGACAACTGACAGGCCCGCTTGTAGCGCCAAGGAAAGGAGATTACCGCTCTTTGTAGACGTGACCCCATTCGTCTTCTGGAGAGGTTTTAGAGGAATTTAGGGACATGTTCTTCTACCCGTGTCTGAGAGAGAGGAATCACGCAGAAGTGATTTCTTTATACCGGCGGATGAAAAGAAAAACTAAACTGGGGCAAAAAAATGCAAAAATGAAAACTGAAGGATTTAAATTAGAGTCGCTGGGCTAGAGTCAGCGGCTGAGATCCCACAAACCTAGAGTGGTGGTCTCTTTACCGGTCTGTGACGCGGTTCTGGAGGAGTCCCGGGCCGGTCCGCTTCATACCGCCGCTTTGGTTCCTTCAGGTCTGTGGATTCCCGCCTCTACGGACCTCTGTGAAGGTCCACCAGACTGGAGACCCGGTCGCAGAGGACACGCTGTCTTTAACCTGAGAAACACCCCTAATTATCAGGGCTGTAGCGATACGATAATCTCACGATACGATACGGTACATGATACATCGATATTCATCTTACAATCATTTTGTGAAAGATTTTAAAGGGACAAAGTGATTTTGGTGACATCTTGTGAGTGTTCCAATGACTTTGTTTGAATTAAGTGAACTGAAAGCATCGATTCCACATTATATGGCTGACAGGCAGCTTGTAAATGCTGGACAAAATGAATAAAAGATTTGTTGAGAAAAATAGTTTCATTTATTTAAACAGTGCAAATTGTTGCTTGCAAGCTTTTAACGGTGGGACACGGGGGTTTTGGAAGAAGCTTAGAATATCGATACTCGCGGCTGAAAAATCGATACTCGATAAAATATCGATATATATATCAGAATCGATCAAATCACTCAGCTCTACTAATTATGCAGAACTTTGAATATCCTTTAGCTTCCCCTTTCAAGTTTTTTCTCACAAGATTTTTATTCTTATAATTGGATTTTTTTTTTTTAATTTTTTTTTTTAAATATATGGGTTTTCTCTTGCTTTTGAGTTCATAAAATCATAAATGCAGATTTTTTTTTAAAAATAATTGTTTCTGAAATTATTTCCCTAAAATAATTTGATTTTTCTTTCTCATAAATTTGAGACTTCATAAAGATGAAAATTAGTTTTTTTTTCAATTTATTTATTTTTTTACAGTATTTCTGCTTTTTTTCCCCTGAATTCGAGTTTAAGTTTATAAAAATGCTAATTTTCCACTTGTATCTTACATATTTTTTTAATACTAATTTATTTATTTTCTCACCATTTATATCTGGAATTTTTGTGACTCCAGTTTTCAAGTTTGTAAAGTCAGAATTTAAGGGAGTCGTTTCCGTATCATGGCCCCTCCACCACCGTGCTCTACAGTGGCTGTGAGGCGTTTCTGCTCAGAAGCTGGTTTTCTGGTTGCTTCTGGACATTTCGCTCAGCTTCACACCGTACGAGTTCTTTAAAAGATGTGCAGTCATGGGAAAAACCAGCCAGCACGGGCAAGAACAAAGATGGAAGACAGAACCGTCAGAACCAAAGACAGGCGGCCACTGATATTTGTCAGTTCACGTACGTTCAACTGCACCGAGTCACCTGCAGTAAGTTAAAGATCTACCAGTTTAATGTGCTGGTCTAAACTTCAGGTAATTTCAGGTATAGAGGAGGGTCCCAGCTCCTAGCGGGGCTGTGAAACGTAGAAATGTTTGCAGGATGGCGGTGAAGAAGACGAGCGGCGTCGGTGGAACCTCAGAGCCTGGCAGCTGTCATCTCGCTCGCTGACATTATGCAGGCTTGATGTTCGCCATGCTGCTTTTCACCCTCTCCATGGCGGTAATTTAGGAAACAATGAAGCACTCTAGAGGCTAACAGAGCCCTCTTTGTGGCTCGGGCCCCTGAGGGGCCGCTAATCTCTGCCAAGGAAAACAATGGCTGGCTGCTGTAGTGGAGCATCAGGTCCAGAACCACCAGCACATGAAGAAGCCGTGGTTGTCGTCCAGGCGGACAACCTGTTGGAGGAAAAACTGATGACGGACAGATGAAACCAGCGGTTACACAAACCACAACCTCCACGATGTTAGAATGATGGTGGTGAGAAAAAAGCATGTGGTCCTCCATAAGTTAACTGTTTTTTTGCCAGTGGATTTGTGACTTGGTTCTTCTCTGGTTCTCCTCTGGTTCTCCTCTGGTTCCCCCGTGATTCTCCTCTGGTTCTCCTCTGGTTCTTCTCTAGTTCTCCCGTGATTCTCCTCTGGTTCTCCTCTAGTTCCCCTATGATTCTCCTCGGGTTCTCCCATGATTCTCCTCTGGTTCTCCTCTGGTTCCTCCATGATTCTCCTCTGGTTCTCTTCTAGTTCCCCCATGATTCGAAGGGTTAAGGTTAGGGTGATTCTAACCCTAACGCTAACCCTAACCCTAGCCACGGAGGAACCGTGGAGTAACCGTGGAGGAGCCATGGAGGAGCCATGGAGGAACCTTGGAGGAACTGTGGAGGAGTCATGAAGAAACAGTGGAGGAACCTTGGAGGAACCAAGGAAAAGCCATGGAGGAACTGTGGAGGAACCGTGGAGGAACCATGGACGAGCCATGGAGGAACCTTGGAGGAACCGTGGAGGAGTCATGAAGAAGCCATGGAGGAACTGTGGAGTAACCATGGTGGAGCCATGGAGGAACCTTGGAGGAGCCGTGGAGGAACCTTGGAGGAGCCATAGAGGAACCAGGGAGAAACCATGTAGGAACAATGGAGGAGCCATGGAGGAACTATGGATGAACTGTGGAGGAACCATGGAGGAACAATGGAGGAGCCATGGAGGAGCCATGAAGAAACTATGGATGAACTGTGGAGGAACCATGGAGGAACCATTGAGGAACCGTGGAGGAACCATGGAGGAGCCATAAAGCAACTCTGGAGGAACCATGGAGGAACCGTGGAGGAGCCATGAAGAAACTATGGATGAACTGTGGAGAAACCATTGAGGAACCATGAAGGAACCATGGAGGAGCCATGGAGGAACCATGGAGGAGCTGTGGAGCAACTCTGGAGGAACCATGGAGGAGCCATGAGGAACCATTGAGGAACCGTGGAGGAACCATGGAGGAGCCATGGAGGAGCTGTGGAGCAACTCTGGAGGAACCATGGAGGAGCCATGGAGGAACCATGGAGGAACCGTGGAGAAACCTTGGAAGAGCCATGGAGGAACCATGGTGGAACCATGGAGGAACTATGGAGGAACCATGGAGGAACCATGGAGGAACCGTGGAGGAGCCATGAAGAAACTATGGATGAACTGTGGAGAAACCATTGAGGAACCATGGAGGAACCATGGAGGAGCCATGGAGGAACCATGGAGGAGCTGTGGAGCAACTCTGGAGGAACCATGGAGGAGCCATGGAGGAACCATGGAGGAACCATTGAGGAACCGTGGAGGAACCATGGAGGAGCCATGGAGGAGCTGTGGAGCAACTCTGGAGGAACCATGGAGGAGCCATGGAGGAACCATGGAGGAACCGTGGAGAAACCTTGGAAGAGCCATGGAGGAACCATGGTGGAGCCATGGAGGAACTATGGAGGAACCGTGGAGGAACCATGGAGGAGCCATAGAGGAGCCGTGGAGGAACCTTGGAGGAGCCATGGAGGAACCGTGGGGGAACCATGGAGGAGCCATGGAGGAACCTTGGAGGAGCCGTGGAGGAACCTTGGAGGAGCCATGGAGGAACCATGGAGGAACCATGGAGGAGCCATGGAGGAACGATGGAGAAATCATGGAGGAACCATGGAGGAGCCATGGAGGAGCCATGGAGAAACCGTGGAGGAACCATAGAGGAGCCATGGAGGAACCATGGAGGAGCCACGGAGGAACCATTGAGGAACCATGGAGGAGCCATAGAGGAACCATGGAGGAGCCATGGAGGAACCTTGGAGGAGCCGTGGAGGAACCTTGGAGGAGCCATGGAGGAACCATGGAGGAACCATGGAGGAGCCATGGAGGAACGATGGAGAAATCATGGAGGAACCATGGAGGAGCCATGGAGGAGCCATGGAGAAACCATGGAGGAACCATAGAGGAGCCATGGAGGAACTGTGGAGGAACCATGAAGAAACTATGGAGGAACTGTGGAGGAACCATGGAGGAACCATGGAGAAGCCATGGAGGAACGATGGAGAAATCATGGAGGAACCGTGGAGGAGCCATGGAGGAACCATGGAGGAGCAGTGGAGGAACCTTGGATGAGCCATGGAGGGGCTATGGAGTAACTGTGGAGGAACCATGGAGGAGCCATGGAGGAACCATGGAGGAACTGTGGAGGAACCATGGAGCTGAGAGCATGTCTGTCTGTTACTGTGACTTCAGTAGGGTTAGGGGTTAGGGGTTTAGGGTTAGGGGTTAGGGTTAGGGTTAGGAGTTAGGGGTTAGAGGTTAGGGGTTAGGGGTTTAGGGTTAGGGTTAGGGGTTAAGGGTTTAGGGTTAGGGTTAGGGTCAGGGTTAGGGGTTAGGGGTTTAGGGTTAGGGGTTAGGGGTTTATAGAGCCCTATGGAATCCGCGATCACGGAATCGCGGACGGAATCGCGGAATTGGAGATTAAAAACAGAATTCACTTTAAATGCGCAATATAACAGAACTGAAGGGCAATTTGCGTAAAAGTTTTTTTTTTTCCTCCCGGACTAAAAGGAACTTTTCTTTCGAGAAAATGTTCCAAGAGGGTTCACGAAAAGGTGAGGACACTCTAGCTTCTCTGTCCCCGCTTTCGTCATCATTGAAAAAAAAACAAAACA
The DNA here is from genome assembly GCA_018398805.1 of Hirundichthys speculiger. Taxonomy (NCBI): domain Eukaryota; kingdom Metazoa; phylum Chordata; class Actinopteri; order Beloniformes; family Exocoetidae; genus Hirundichthys; species Hirundichthys speculiger. The sequence continues at coordinate 301,247 of JAGFBZ010000516.1, forward strand.
CAACGAAGCGGCCACCAGAGAAACCGGCGAAGAAGCAAAGGAACTAGCGGTTTACTCTCAGGTACAGGGCAGAGCAGTTTATCCGAGATTATTATGTGTCTGGAGGTTCAAAATTCTGCAAGTTTGGCCAGCACACGATTGAATGGACACAAAAATATACGTGCAAGGATCAGTTCCATCCCTCCATTAGCTCCCGCTTGGTCCGTAGTCGGCTCGCGGGGGCAGCAGCTTCAGCAGAGGGGCTCAGACCTCCCTCCCCCCGACCGCTTCCACCAGACCAGCTGAGAGATATCATCTCTCCAGCGGGTCCTGGTCTGCCCTGTGGTCTTCCAGCGAGGATCAATGAATAAGTGAAAAGCACAAACATAAAAAGGCGAGAGTCACTCAACGAGCTAAACACAAAGAGGCTGATAATTATTTATTTAAACGGCTGTCTGTAATAGATGGAACACCTAAAGAAAAAAAAAAAAACAAAACAACCAGGCACACACTCATACACACAACCAGTGTTCAGTGTTCACTGCTTTGGATTTCATAGCATCTACATCAGCTGTAGTAAATATAGTTTTTTCTGTTATCCGACACTGTTTGTCATGACATACCTGAAAAATATCACGTATGTTATGACAAACTGTCTGATAACAGAATAAATGAAACAAACTAAAATGATTAGTTTACTGCTGTTGCAATTTTTTTTTTGCACTTTAAATGGATTTGACCTATTTGAATAATTTTTTTCTTATTTATTACATAGAAAAAACTCAATTTTTTTTGTAAAAAAAACAATATTTTGTTGGACACAATATGTTTAAAAAGTATAAAAACATTAAAGTTTACAGTTATAATTGCACAAATTGTCTATATTTCATTACTTTATATACTGTTTTGGGGTTAAATTTGCATAAAATGCTTAAAACGGAATTCTCAAAAATTAAAAACCGAAAAACACCGAAAATGAAAAAAATTAAAACGGAATTTGAGAAAAAATAAAACGGATTTCATAGGGCCCTAGGTTTAGGGTTAGGGTTAGGGGTTTAGGGTTAGGGTTAGGGGTTAGGGTTAGGGTAAGGGGGTAGGGGGTAGGGGTTTAGGGTTAGGGTTAGGGGGTCAGGGGGTTAGGGGGTAGGGGTTTAGGGTTAGGGGTTTAGTGTTAAGGGTTAGGGTTAGGGGGTAGGGGGTAGAGGTTTAGGGTTAGGGGTTAGGGTTAGGGTTAGGGGTTAGGGTTAGGGTTAGGGTTAGGGGTTTAGGGTTAGGGGTTAGGGTTAGGGTAAGGGGGTAGGGGTTAGGGGTTTAGGGTTAGGGGTTAGGGTTAGGGTCAGACCACATCTATGAGAAGCTCCTGCAGATAACCAGCTCAGTCCAGGAGGTTTGCTTACTCCTTCTTGTATCTGTTTGGCTCCATGAGCTTTATGATTGGTTTTATCTCTCCATCATAAACATTTAAAAACACAACCTTGGCCTTGTAGATCCAGTAACAACACCCCCCCCTCCACTCAGCTCCACTGCATCTGTCTTTCATCCCCCTTTACTTTTTGTCCTGCTGATCTAAACACTGAGCTCTGAAGAGCAGAGACGATGTTTGCAGATGAAGAATTACCCGGCTGGGGACAAAATATTAACCTACCCTCATTACAAGCCCACAACACACACTTCAGACCTGCGTACAGGTTGTCAACGTATGCTGAAAGGCGGGATTAGACCCCTTTTCATCCTTTCTTCTGGGTTTTGTGTTGGTTGTCCGGGTCGTCGGATCCAGCTGGGGGCCCGGGTCCGCCTCCCTGAGCTGTGACTCAGACCAAAGAGTCGAGCTGCCGAGAGACTTTGAAGATCAGCACCTATTGTTCCTCAAGTACCCGCATTGTTCTACGCTTGAATTAGTGCACCTGAATCCACTAATCGATGCTCGTTGGCGTTGGAGTGCTTTAGCTAGGAAACACTGCCGATGTCCGCCTGGCGGTCAGGTACCTGCACAGGTGGACCTCCTTCACCTCCACGTTGAGAAGATGGTCAAACACCTGAGCAGCTGTTTGACCATCGGTTAGAGACGGGCAGATCGATCCAAATATCGATAATATCAATACCAACGCTAGTATTGATATTAAACGATACTCATGTAAAAAGATCGATACTCAAACTTTATTTCTCTTTTTTTTTTTTCCAACAGAGAGTATCCAGGTAGATCAGAGTGGTCGTCTTCAGCATCAACTCATATTAACTTTTAAAGTATATGTTACTTAAGTCATATGTTACTGGAGCCAACTCAAAAAAATATAGTTAAGACCTTGAAATAACCCAGTACATGTCATGTATCCCACTGAAAGCTTTTATCAAAGATAAAATAACATTAGATAATCCTTTATTTATCCCACGCTGGGGAACTTTTCTATGGAGCCCCATTTGGGTCATAATTCAATGAATAAATGAGTCTATTATTATGAAATACAGGAGTTTATTATTATAAAATACGTATCCATTATTATGAAATGTTTCCCATTATTATGAAATATATGTGTATTATTATGAAATATTTCCCATTATTATGAAAAAATTTAATTATTATGAAATATGTTTTAATTATTATTTAATCTTGGTTTAATGCATAATAGTTTATTTCAGAATAGCTTTTTTATCTAAGAATGAGCTATTCCATAATAATGACATTTTGCCAGTGGGCGGGACCAGTGGTTGACCTGCACGCTCATTGGCTGATCCTTCTCCATTCTACGCTCTGACATCGACTAGTTTTGGCCGTGAGGTCCCGTTAGCAGCGGGCCGTGGCGTCATCAAGGTGCTCTCCTAGTCCGATTGTAGCTATGGCAGCTTGGACTGAGCTACGGGAGACCTTGACCGGGTTATTATATTTAATAATACACTGCACCTCTCGCCCACTATCGATATTTATCTATTTATTTAAAGGACAATATGCAGGTACATTAAAAAGATGGCTGCACCAGAGTTAGCCACAAGCTAATTTCCATCTGTAGTCCTTGACAAAAATAGTACTGTTGCTTAGGCCTGAATGAAAGAGCAGCCAATCACATAAATGGCTCCACCCTCTCTGCTGTGATTGACACACAAATCATTCTTATGAAAAACGAAACCATTATCATAACAATGAGAAATATTTCATAATAATAAACGCCTGTATTTCATAATAATAGACTCATTTATTCATTGAATTATGACACAAACGGAGCTCCATACTTTTCAGAGTTAAAGCAACAGGGAAGGGCAGACAGTGCAAAAAAAATTGTACAAGTATTGTAAGATATAATATAAAAGGTGGACTAGAAAAAAACATTATGAACAGAAATTCAACTCCAAGGAATATTTGCACAAAAATGTTAAAGACATAAAGTTTGCCAAATTTCTATTCTTGGCTTTAACAAAAATAATCCAAAGACAAAAATCACAAACGTTCATGATAGAGTAAGCTTAATATGAAAAAGTATCAGTATCGGTATTGGCATTGGCATCTGTATTGGTATTGGTATCGGTATTGGTATCAGTATTGGTATTGGTATCAGTATGGTATTTGTATTGGCATCGGTATTCGCATCAGTATTGGTATTGGTATCGGTATTGGCATCGGCATCTGTATCAGTATCAGTATCGGTATTGGTATCAGTATCTGTATTTGTATTTGTATTGGCATCAGTATTGGTATTGGCATCAGTATTGGTATTGGTATCGGTATTGGCATCGGCATCTGTATTGGTATTGGTATCGGTATTGGTATCAGTATCGGTATTCGTATTGGCATCGGCATTGGCATCAGCATCTGTATCAGTATTGGTATTGGTATCCGTATCGGTAATACTGGCCCTGTATTTACTTGGTATTGGATCGATACCAGAATTCCCAGTATCGCCCAGCTCTACCATCAGTACGAGCAGTCTAACGTAGAAGAGTTGTTTTACCACAAAAACTTCTGGTTTTTACAACAAATGCATGCAGCTCTACATAAGTCGTGGGTTTATAAAAAACGATGGGAATTTTCTGTCAAAATATTATGATTCTGACAAAATCATGATTCCAAGTCAACAAGTAGCAATTTAACACAATTTTACATTTTATTTTTTTTATTTACAGATAATTTAAATATTGTGAAATTATTACGATAAATAATTTCCTGTTTTTTATTTGTAAGAGACGTGATTTTACAATGAAAATTCCCGATTTTTACGAGAAAACCATGAAATTCTTCAAAAGCTGCGATTTGTGGACAAACATTTGTGAATTTCTGTCCAAACTTGGGCCTCCCCACGATGGGATTAAAGTTTTAGCGTCTGTCTTGATAACCTGGCGGCTCCCAGAGGTCTGGCTGAGTAACGGAGGACGATAAATCCTCCCTGATGGTCCGATGAGACGGGAACATAAACAGATAGAGACTCTGGAGGTCCGGAGACACCTGCACCAACACCGCCTCGACCGCAGTTGGGTCATCAATAACCCTCAGCTACGGCGGACACGGTCTGGTTGAAGGGTCCTGCTCCCCAGCGAGAGGGCCTCCATGGCGGTTAACGTGATAAACGACGTCGTGGCGATGACGGCGATGACACGGGGAGTTATGGGGCGTCAGCGGCCCGGCGTGGGAAGAACTCAACGGACTCTTCTCACATTTTTACGATAAATGACTCGGTTTCTTCTGGTGTGATGGTTCCTGTTTCTGAGCTCAGTGATTCAGTGCTGGTTTAACTTCACCTTCATCTACGGGTGCACAAGTGGACTCCAGGTGGAGCTCAAGCTCCTCCCTCTTTACCCTCCGAACCGGACCGGGACGAGTCTCACATCAGAAAGACGGGATTTCATGAAAGAAAGCTTTTTAAGACAAAAAACATCTGATTCAATTTGCATTTTACAACATAAATTTGTGATTTTAGGACATAAAATCAATTTATGTGATTTTTGCAAAATTGCAAAAGTAGATGTTTGATAAGAAAAGAATAAAAATATTAAGCTTAAAAGATCAAATTTTGCATGCTTCACTATTTAAAAAGAAAAGTCAGCAATTTTGTGACAAAAACGTGTAGTTCTACATAAGTTGCAATTTTACAAGAAAAAGTTGGAAATTCGTGTCAGAAAATTGCAATTTTGTAAAAATTTTTTGTTAAAAAAAATTGTGTTTGGCTGTATTTCCTCTACTGACCACTAGAGACTGCAGTTCCTCTACTGACCACTAGAGACTACAGTTCCTCTACCGACCACTAGGACTGCGGTTCCTCTACCGACCACTAGAGGCTGCAGTTCCACCACTGACCACTAGAGACTGCAGTTCCTCTACCGACCACTAGAGACTGCAGTTCCTCTACCGACCACTAGAGGCTGCGGTTCCTCTACCGACCACTAGAGGCTGCAGTTCCACTACTGACCACTAGAGACTGCAGTAGAAGACTGCAGTTCCTCTACCGACCACTAGAGGCTGCGATTCCTCTACCGACCACTAGAGGCTGCAATTCCTCTACCGACCACTAGAGGCTGCGGTTCCTCTACCGACCACTAGAGGCTGCAGTTCCTCTACCGACCACTAGAGGCTGCGGTTCCTCTACTGACCACTAGAGACTTCAGTTCCTCTACCGACCACTAGAGGCTGCGATTCCTCTACCGACCACTAGAGACTGCAGTTCCTCTACCGACCACTAGAGGCTGCGGTTCCTCTACTGACCACTAGAGACTTCAGTTCCTCTACCGACCACTAGAGGCTGCGGTTCCTCTACCGACCACTAGAGGCTGCAGTTCCACCACTGACCACTAGAGACTGCAGTTCCTCTACTGACCACTAGAGACTGCAGTTCCTCTACGACCACTAGAGGCTGCAGTTCCTCTACCGACCACTAGAGGCTGCGGTTCCTCTACCGACCACTAGAGGCTGCAGTTCCACCACTGACCACTAGAGACTGCAGTTCCTCTACTGACCACTAGAGACTGCAGTTCCTCTATGACCACTAGAGACTGCGTTTCCTCTACCGACCACTAGAGGCTGCAGTTCCTCTACTGACCACTAGAGGCTGTAGTTCCTCTACTAATTCCTCTACTAATTCTGCATAAGTTGCAATCTTACAAGAAAAAGTTGGGAATTCTTGTCAGAAAACTGCAATTTTGTAAAATTTTTGTTTTGAAAAAATTGTTTGGCTGTATTTCCTCTACTGACCACTAGAGGCTGCAGTTCCTCTACTGACCACTAGAGGCTGCAGTTCCTCCCCTGACCACTAGAGACTGCAGTTCCTCTACCGACCACTAGAGGCTGCAGTTCCTCCACTGACCACTAGAGACTGCAGTTTCTCTACCGACCACTAGAGGCTACAGTTCCACCACTGACCACTAGAGGCTGCAGTTCCTCTATCTACCACTAGAGGCTGCGGCTCCTCTACTGACCACTAGAGGCTGCAGTTCCTCTACCGACCACTAGAGGCTGCAGTTCCTCTACCGACCACTAGAGGCTGCAGTTCCTCTACCGACTACTAGAGGCTGTAGTTCCACTACCAACTACTAGAGACTGCAGTTCCTCTACTGACCACTAGAGGCTGCAGTTCCTCTACCTACCATTAGAGGCTGCAGTTCCTCTACTGACCACTAGAGGCTGTAGTTCCTCTACTAATTCCTCTACTAATTCTACATAAGTTGCAATTTTACAAGAAAAAATTGGGAATTCGTGTCAGAAAACTGCAATTTTGTAAAATTTTTTGTTAAAAAAACATGTTTGGCTGTATTTCCTCTACTGACCACTAGAGGCTGCAGTTCCTCTACTGACCACTAGAGGCTGCAGTTCCTCCACTGACCACTAGAGACTGCAGTTCCTGTACGACCAATAGAGACTGCAGTTCCTCTACCGACCACTAGAGGCTGCAGTTCCTCTACCGACCACTAGAGGCTGCAGTTCCTCTAGACCACTACTAGTTCCTCTACTACCAATAGAGACTGCAGTTCCTCTACCGACCAATAGAGACTGCAGTTCCTCTACCGACCAATAGACTGACCTCTACTACTAGAGGCTGCAGTTCCTCTACTGACCACTAGAGACTGCAGTTCCTCTACGACCAATAGAGACTGCAGTTCCTCTACCGACCACTAGAGGCTGCAGTTCCTCTACCGACCAATAGAGACTGCAGTTCCTCTACCGACCACTAGAGGCTGCAGTTCCTCTACCGACCACTAGAGGCTGCAGTTCCTCTACTGACCACTAGAGGCTGTAGTTCCTCTACTAATTCCTCTACTAATTCTTCATAAGTTGCAATCTTACAAGAAAAAGTTGGGAATTCTTGTCAGAAAACAGCAATTTTGTAAAATTTTGTTTAAGAAAATTTGTGTTTGACGTCAAAAATGTATGCTTTTTTGAAATTTGAAAGTTTATAAGAAAATTTTTTCCTTTTACAAAAAAAATTGTGATTTGTAAACATCGTTTTTTGATTAAAAAGCAGCAATTTGGCAAATATCAACAATGTTCTATATCAGGTTTAAAAGTCACATTTTTACAAAATTCATTATTTCACATCAAACTTTTTTGACTGTAGAACAAAAGTCTTGGATGTACAATAAATTTTGTCAATTTTACGTAAAAAGCTGCAGCTTCAGAAAGCATTGTGATCTCGTCTGTCCAAACGTCCTCATTCCAGATTGAAATGAGTCCTACCGGGCCTGAGACGGGATGAGCCCAGCTCCTCTGGGACCAGAGGCTAGTTTGGGTGCCGGTTGGAGACAACCAGAGGATGATCTGGACCCGTCTGTGGGTCAAACAAGCCAAGAAACAGGCAGGCAGCAGGTAGCTGAGCACGGTGGACTGAGACTGGCAATGGGTCGGCCTGTGGTCCGGTTAGTCTACCTGAAATGGTCCAGGGCTCCTCCAGCAGCTAGTACCTGATGGACCAGAGACCCCTGGTGTCAGCTGGTCAGTCCTGACTAGCTGCGAGTCCGAGAGTAGTCTGCCAAATCCTTCCAGACCAACCCAGAACTGGTCCGCAGTCTGCTAGTACAGCTAACATGTTATTAGACATTGGCCAAGTCCAGCCAACGCTAGGTAGCTAAAGTAATGACACGAAATGCATTGTGGGAGATGTAGTTTGTTGTCAATATGCGCTTTAGAGCGGCGTAAGCTTATTTTAAGTCTTAAAATTTTGGTTTAAAATTTAAGCCAATAACGCACAAGCGCTCAAGGGCCACATAAAATGACGTGGAGGGCCACATTTGGCCCACGGGCCTTGTGTTTGATACATGTGCTCTATGGGTTCCCTGACCTTTTCCTACCGAACTTAGTGTTTCTGTTCATTCTTATTAGGAACTAAAGTTTAAAAAGGCAGAATTAAATCAAAATTTGCAGGAAAAACCAAACATAAAAACGTTGTGCCTTCAACATTCCTGCCTCTAGTCTTTGACGAGGGTTTGTATTCCAGAGGATTCACAGATAATTTTTCCACCGCTGTAACGCACAGGAGTGACAATTCCCACAAATCTAAAACTCAACCAACACACCAGTGTCCCCTTTAAGTGTTGTTGACAAGCAAAGTTGTCTGGACAGCTTCAGGAGAGGACGTCCAGAGGTCGAAGACAGTCAAGGTCTGATTCAGGAAACTGCAGGGCTGATATGAGCGTCTTACTGGTGGCCGTAAGTTCAGGAGGCGGGGCTTCATGTCACCACGTACCATCTATCAAAACACCTCCACATCACCAGAGTTCAGGCCACATCTGGATTCTGAACACCTGGTTCACATTTCCAGCAGCAGCAACAACAGGGCTTTGTTTGGAGGCCGACCTGAAGCACCACTGAACACGGTTCAGACCAGTAAAACAAACTGGTAACAACCTTCAACTCATTATCACTGGCAGAGGAACCAGATTCTACTGAGCATGAGGGTTAGGGTTAGACCTGGTCTGACCAAGAACCGTTTCAGACCTGGTCTGACCAAGAACCGTTATAGACCTGGTCTGACCAAGAACCGTTTCAGACTTGGTCTGACCAAGAACAGTTTCAGACCTGGTCTGACCAAGAACTGTTATGGACCTGGTCTGACCAAGAACCATTATAGACCTGGTCTGACCAAGAACCTTTATAGACCTGGTCTGACCAAGAACTGTTTCAGACCTGGTCTTACCAAGAACTATTATAGACCTGGTCTGACCAAGAACCCTTTCAGACCTGGTCTGACCAAGAACCGTTTCAGACCTGGTCTGACCAAGAACTGTTATAGACCTGGTCTGACCAAGAACCATTATAGACCTGGTCTGACCAAGAACCGTTTCAGACCTGGTCTGACCTAGAACCGTTTCAGACCTGGTCTGACCAAGAACTGTTATGGACCTGGTCTGACCAAGAACCATTATAGACCTGGTCTGACCAAGAACCTTTATAGACCTGGTCTGACCAGGAACTGTTTCAGACCTGGTCTGACCAAGAACTGTTTCAGACCTGGTCTAACCAAGAACCGTTATAGACCTGGTCTGACCAAGAACCGTTATAGACCTGGTCTGACCAAGAACCTTTATAGACCTGGACTGACCAAGAACCCTTTCAGACATGGTCTGACCAAGAACCGTTTCAGACCTGGTCTGACCAAGAACTGTTTCAGACCTGGTCTGACCAAGAACTGTTATAGGCCTGGTCTGACCAAGAACCCTTTCAGACCTGGTCTGACCAAGAACCGTTTCAGACCTGGTCTGACCAAGAACTGTTATAGACATGGTCTGACCAAAAACCGTTTCAGACCTGGTCTGACCAAGAACCGTTATAGACCTGGTCTGACCAAGAACCGTTTCAGACTTGGTCTGACCAAGAACAGTTTCAGACCTGGTCTGACCAAGAACTGTTATGGACCTGGTCTGACCAAGAACCATTATAGACCTGGTCTGACCAAGAACCTTTATAGACCTGGTCTGACCAAGAACTGTTTCAGACCTGGTCTGACCAAGAACTGTTATAGACCTGGTCTGACCAAGAACCCTTTGAGACCTGGTCTGACCAAGAACCGTTTCAGACCTGGTCTGACCAAGAACCGTTTCAGACCTGGTCTGACCAAGAACTGTTATAGACCTGGTCTGACCAAGAACCATTATAGACCTGGTCTGACCAAGAACCGTTTCAGACCTGGTCTGACCAAGAACCGTTTCAGACCTGGTCTGACCAAGAACTGTTATGGACCTGGTCTGACCAAGAACCATTATAGACCTGGTCTGACCAAGAACCTTTATAGACCTGGTCTGACCAGGAACTGTTTCAGACCTGGTCTGACCAAGAACTGTTTCAGACCTGGTCTAACCAAGAACCGTTATAGACCTGGTCTGACCAAGAACCGTTATAGACCTGGTCTGACCAAGAACCTTTATAGACCTGGACTGACCAAGAACCCTTTCAGACCTGGTCTGACCAAGAACCGTTTCAGACCTGGTCTGACCAAGAACTGTTTCAGACCTGGTCTGACCAAGAACTGTTATAGGCCTGGTCTGACCAAGAACCCTTTCAGACCTGGTCTGACCAAGAACCGTTTCAGACCTGGTCTGACCAAGAACTGTTATAGACATGGTCTGACCAAAAACCGTTTCAGACCTGGTCTGACCTAGAACCGTTTCAGACCTGGTCTGACCAAGAACTGTTATGGACCTGGTCTGACCAAGAACCGTTATAGACCTGGTCTGACCAAGAACCGTTTCAGACTTGGTCTGACCAAGAACAGTTTCAGACCTGGTCTGACCAAGAACTGTTATGGACCTGGTCTGACCAAGAACCATTATAGACCTGGTCTGACCAAGAACCTTTATAGACCTGGTCTGACCAAGAACTGTTTCAGACCTGGTCTGACCAAGAACTGTTATAGACCTGGTCTGACCAAGAACCCTTTCAGACCTGGTCTGACCAAGAACCGTTTCAGACCTGGTCTGACCAAGAACTGTTATAGACCTGGTCTGACCAAGAACCATTATAGACCTGGTCTGACCAAGAACCGTTTCAGACCTGGTCTGACCAAGAACCGTTTCAGACCTGGTCTGACCAAGAACCGTTATAGACCTGGTCTGACCAAGAACCGTTTCAGACTTGGTCTGACCAAGAACAGTTTCAGACCTGGTCTGACCAAGAACTGTTATGGACCTGGTCTGACCAAGAACCATTATAGACCTGGTCTGACCAAGAACCTTTATAGACCTGGTCTGACCAAAAACTGTTTCAGACCTGGTCTGACCAAGAACTGTTATAGACCTGGTCTGACCAAGAACCCTTTCAGACCTGGTCTGACCAAGAACCGTTTCAGACCTGGTCTGACCAAGAACTGTTATAGACCTGGTCTGACCAAGAACCATTATAGACCTGGTCTGACCAAGAACCGTTTCAGACCTGGTCTGACCAAGAACCGTTTCAGACCTGGTCTGACCAAGAACCATTATAGACCTGGTCTGACCAAGAACCTTTATAGACCTGGTCTGACCAGGAACTGTTTCAGACCTGGTCTGACCAAGAACTGTTTCAGACCTGGTCTAACCAAGAACCGTTATAGACCTGGTCTGACCAAGAACCGTTATAGACCTGGTCTGACCAAGAACTGTTTCAGACCTGGTCTGACCAAGAACCGTTTCAGACCTGGTCTGACCAAGAACTGTTTCAGACCTGGTCTGACCAAGAACTGTTATAGGCCTGGTCTGACCAAGAACCCTTTCAGACCTGGTCTGACCAAGAACCGTTTCAGACCTGGTCTGACCAAGAACTGTTATAGACCTGGTCTGACCAAAAACCGTTTCAGACCTGGTCTGACCAAGAACTGTTTCAGTCTAGTTCAACTTAGAAGTAGGAAAAACTACAGTTCCTCTACTGACCACTAGAGACTGCGGTTCCTCTACCGACCACTAGAGGCTGCAGTTCCTCTACTGAGCACTAGAGGCTGCAGTTCCTCTACCGACTACTAGAGGCTGCAGTTCCTCTACCGACCACTAGCACTAACTTTACTTGTTCTAAAACTAGCGCTAGCTTTACTTATTCTAAAGCTAGCACTAGCTTTACTCATTCTAAAACTAGTGCTTGCTTTACTCGTTCTAAAACTAGCACTAGCTTTACTCATTCCAAAAGTAGTGCTAGCTTTACTCATTCTAAAACTAGCACTAGCTTTACTAATTCTAAAACTAGCGCTAGCTTTATTTGTTCTAAAACTAGTGCTAGCTTTGCTTGTTCTAAAACTAGCGCTAGCTTTACTCATTCTAAAACTAGTGCTAGCTTTACTCGTTCTAAAACTAGCGCTAGCTTTGCTCGTTCTAAAACTAGCACTAGCTTTACTCGTTCTAAAACTAGCACTCGCTTTGCTTGATCTAAAACTAGTGCTAGCTTTACTTGTTCTAAAAGTAGCACTAGCTTTACCTGTTCTAAAGCTAGTGCTAGCTTTACTCATTCTAAAACTAGTGCTAGCTTTACTCATTCTAAAACTAGCACTAGCTTTACTCATTCTAAAACTAGTGCTAGCTTTACTCATTCTAAAACTAGCACTAGCTTTACTCGTTCTAAAACTAGCACTAGCTTTTCCTCTTTCTAAAACTAGCGCTAGCTGTACTCGTTCTAAAACTAGCGCTAGCTTTATTCGTTCTAAAACTAGTGCTAGCTTTGCTTGTTCTAAAACTAGCACTAGCTTTACTCATTCTAAAACTAGTGCTAGCTTTACTCATTCTACAATTAGTGCTAGCTTTGCTCGTTCTAAAACTAGCACTAGCTTTACTCGTTCTAAAACTAGCACTCGCTTTACTTGATCTAAAACTAGTGCTAGCTTTACTCTTTCTAAAACTAGCGCTAGCTTTACCTGTTCTAAAACTAGTACTAGCTTTACTCATTCTAAAACTAGTGCTAGCTTTACTCGTTCTGAAACTAGCACTAGCTTTACTCATTCTAAAACTAGTGCTAGCTTTACTCATTCTAAAACTAGCACTAGCTTTACTCGTTCTAAAACTAGCACTAGCTTTTCCTCTTTCTAAAACTAGCGCTAGCTTTACTCTTTCTAAAACTAGCGCTAGCTTTAATCGTTCTGAAACTAGCACTAGCTTTACTCATTCTAAAACTAGTGCTAGCTTTACTCATTCTAAAACTAGCACTAGCTTTACTCGTTCTAAAACTAGCGCTAGCTTTACTTGTTCTAAAACTAGCACTAGCTTTACTTGTTCTAAAACTAGCACTAGCTTTACTTATTCTAAAACTATTGCTAACTTAACTCGTTCTAAAACTAGCGCTAGCTTTACTCTTTCTAAAACTAGCACTCGCTTTACTTGATCTAAAGCTATTGCTAGCTTTACTCGTTCTAAAACTAGCGCTAGCTTTACCTGTTCTAAAACTAGTGCTAGCTTTACTCATTCTAAAACTAGTGCTAGCTTTACTCGTTCTGAAACTAGCACTAGCTTAACTCATTCTAAAACTAGTGCTAGCTTTACTCATTCTAAAACTAGCACTAGCTTTACTCGTTCTAAAACTAGCACTAGCTTTCCCTCTTTCTAAAATTAGCGCTAGCTTTACTCGTTCTAAAACTAGCGCTAGCTTTACTCATTCTGAAACTAGTGCTAGCTTTACTCATTCTAAAACTAGTGCTAGCTTTACTCATTCTAAAACTAGCACTAGCTTTACTCATTCTAAAATTAGCACTAGCTTTACTCGTTCTAAAACTAGCGCTAGCTTTACTCGTTCTAAAACTAGCGCTAGCTTTACTCGTTCTAAAACTAGCATTAGCTTTACTCGTTCTAAAACTAGCGCTAGCTTTACTTGTTCTAAAACTAGCACTAGCTTTACTCATTCTAAAACTAGTGCTAACTTAACTCGTTCTAAAACTAGCGCTAGCTTTACTCGTTCTAAAACTAGTTCTCGCTTTACTTGATCTAAAACTATTGCTAGCTTTACTCGTTCTAAAACTAGCGCTAGCTTTACCTGTTCTAAAACTAGTGCTAGCTTTACTCATTCTAAAACTAGCGCTAGCTTTACTCGTTCTTAAACTAGCACTAGCTTTACTCATTCTAAAACTAGTGCTAGCTTTACTCATTCTAAAATTAGCACTAGCTTTACTCGTTCTAAAACTAGCGCTAGCTTTACTCGTTCTAAAACTAGCGCTAGCTTTACTCGTTCTAAAACTAGCATTAGCTTTACTCGTTCTAAAACTAGCGCTAGCTTTACTCGTTCTAAAACTAGCACTAGCTTTACTTGTTCTAAAACTAGTACTAGCTTTACTCATTCTAAAACTAGTGCTAGCTTAACTCGTTCTAAAACTAGCATTAGCTTTACTTGTTCTAAAACTAGCGCTAGCTTTACTTGTTCTAAAACTAGTGCTAGCTTTGCTTGTTCTAAAACTAGCGCTAGCTTTACTCATTCTAAAACTAGCGCTAGCTTTACTAATTCTAAAACTAGTGCTAGCTTTACTCGTTCTAAAACTAGCACTAGCTTTACTCATTCTAAAACTAGTGCTAGCTTTACTCATTCTAAAATTAGCACTAGCTTTACTCGTTCTAAAACTAGCGCTAGCTTTACTCGTTCTAAAACTAGCGCTAGCTTTACTCGTTCTAAAACTAGCATTAGCTTTACTCGTTCTAAAACTAGCGCTAGCTTTACTTGTTCTAAAACTAGCACTAGCTTTACTTGTTCTAAAACTAGTACTAGCTTTACTCATTCTAAAACTAGAGCTAGCTTAACCCGTTCTAAAACTAGCGCTAGCTTTACTCGTTCTAAAACTAGCACCCGCTTTACTTGATCTAAAACTAGTGCTAGCTTTACTCGTTCTAAAACTAGCGCTAGCTTTACTCGTTCTAAAACTAGTGCTAGCTTTACTCGTTCTAAAACTAGCACTAGCTTTACTCATTCTAAAACTAGTTCTAGCGTTACTTGTTCTAAAACTAGCATTAGCTTTACTTGTTCTAAGCGCTAGCTTTCTGTGCCGCCTTACACTTTTTTGTCTTTTCTCGTCAGTTCTATGGGCCACTAGCCAACAGGCCAATGTAGCACTAGTCGCTATGCTAAACACATTTACTGTTAGCTTCACTGAACTGAGGCGCCAGCTTACCTGTTATTGAAAACAACATTGATGATTTTTCTAATTACTAATATTGTGAACCGCCAGAAAACAGTTACGTTCTAGTGAGAAGTTGTGAAGTGAAAGCTTCATGTTCTCTGTGGGAACAAGGTGATCAAATTTAGCTTAGTTTGGCTCGTGCTAACAGATAATGCTAACTAATGCTATCTCACATGCATTCTTATCCATTTTAATGAATGTACGTCAGTATTAGCATCGTAGGTTAGCATGAGCTCAGCTCAAAGAGCCAGCCAGTGGCACCTGAGGTCAGGTGGGCGTCGTCCACCCATTAGAACATTTTTGGATTAACTGAGGAAGTCGGTAGAAATCTATTTTTATATATTCAATGTGTACCACTAAAGTTCCTGCTTTGTTCTGGTTTCAGAAGCAATAAAGTTGTAAAGCTAGGGATTGACCACATAGGGTATTTTCTCTTTTGGATTAATGGCACAGTGATATAAACATTAAATGTAGTTGTTTGTTTGAGACTATATTTGTCTGTAGATGTTTTTTATTATGTTTTTAAAACAAATGAAACAAAAACCATCAGTATGTCAGCTAGCGTCCTGATAAGAGACCTTCTGGAACAATCCAAAGTAAACATTTTTTTCCATCTTAACTCCAGAATGAACTCAGACAAGGTCTTGTAAATCTAAAATGATGAAGTGAGCTGTTTGTTTACATCAAACATAAAAGGCCTAAATAGTTTTTTCCAGACTGGTGATGACATGCAGTCAATGAGCTCATGTTGAGCAGCGACGGTTTCTTCCTGGAGGAAACTTGAGACACAATCAGTTCTTTTCCAAACACCGCTGTTTCGACAGCCGCAAACAAAACATGCATTGTGAGCTACCTGATCGACTTAAAATAAACAGCCAGCAGAGGAAAAGCCAGATAAAAGAACAGATTCTCCATTCATGCGGGACGATGAGGCGGTGTACTGTACGGGCTGTCTCACTGGAAGGAGTAATCTGGTGAAATAACATTTAGGGATTAGCTTTAATTTGATGTTGTAGCAAGCACACAGCAGCATCTGTCATCAGAGGCTTGAAGAGCGTTGGCCTGAAAACAACCTCATAGGATCAACAGTTATTACACAATGAAGGCATGTCTGACTTTAGATAGTCACAAACTCATCAGCATGACTGAACACAAGTTCTCCAAGACAGAAGTTCATTCCTCTCTCTCTCCACAAACACACACACACACACAAATATATATATATATATATATATATATATATATATATATATATATATATATATATATATATATATATATATATATTAGGGCTGTCAACACGTTAATTACGCATTAATTACGTGTTAATTACGCGTTAATTATGCGTTAACGTAAATTCTGTTTAACGCCACAATCAACAATTAATGCCTCTTAAACTTAAATAGCATCATGAAAACGGCACTGATTTCATCCAGGTTGGTATCATTTTGTAGATATAAGTATGCCAGACATTTCACCAGTGTCATAAACCCTTCAAGCTCAGTAGGCCTGGCTAAAACTCTCAGGAACAGCGCTGAATGTCCTTCTGAGGACCTGCTGCTGCCGTGGAGTTTATTAATTATTAATCCTAATAACAACTTGGGACCATTCAGATGATGAAGTCTGACATCAACATCTGACAACATTTGAGGGAACTGGAGACAAATCTGCCCCTGAGCCTGGATGGATGGATGGATGGATAGTGGATGGATGGATGGATGGATGGATGGATGGATGGATGGATGGATGGATGGATGGATGATGGATGGATGAATGGATGGATGGATGGATGGATGGATGGATGGATGGATGGATGGATGGATGGATGGATAGATGGATGGATGGATGGATGGATGGATGGATGGATGGATGGATGGATGGATGGATGGATGGATGGATGGATGGATGGTGGATGGATGGATGGATGGATGGATGGATTGGATGATGGATGGATGGATGGATGGATGGATGGATGAATGAATGGATGGATAGTGAATGGATGGATGGATGGATGGATGGATGGATGGATGGATGGACGAATAAATGAATGGATGGATAGTGGATGGATGGATGGATGGATGGATGGATGGATAGATGGAGGCATGAATAGATGGATGGATCAATGGATGGATGGATGGATGGATGGATGGATGATGGATGGATGGAGGAAGAGATGGATGGATGGATGGATGGATGGCTGGATGGATGGTGGATGGATGGATAGCTGGATGGATGGATGGTGGATGGATAGATGGAGGAAGGGTTTGATGGATGGATGGATGGATGGATGGATAGATGGATGGATGGATGGATGGACAGATGGACAGATGGATGGATGGACTGATAGATGGATGGATGGATGGATGGGTGGATGGACGGACAGAGGGATGGATAGATGGATGGATGGACGGATGGATGGATGGATGACTGATGGATAGTTGGATGGATAGATGGATGGATGGATGGACTGATGGATGGTTGGATGGATGGATGGATGGATGGAGGGGATGGATGGATGGATGGATGGATGGATGGACAGATGGACGGATGGATGGATGGACTGATAGATGGATGGATGGATGGATGGGTGGATGGACGGACAGAGGGATGGATAGATGGATGGATGGACGGATGGATGGATGGATGACTGATGGATAGTTGGATGATAGATGGATGGATGGATGGATGGACTGATGGATGGTTGGATGGACGGATGGATGGATGGAGGGGTGGATGGATGGATGGATGGATGGATGGATAGATGGATGGATGGATGGAAGGACCAAGTCACACCTGTGGATGTATTTTAACACTTTAAACTTACTGCATCCTTTTGTGACATCATGGGAATAATCAAAAGAAATCAGCCAAGATATCAGTAGAGAACTGTGGACCTCCACCAGTCTGGTATTCTGACTTTATGAAGCTAAAACGTTGCTGACGATGAGGTGTTAGTAAAGTCGTACAGGTAAGTCATTAGTGCTCCAGGTGGATCTACAAGCTGACAGAAATCAGGGTACTTAGGATTGCCCACATGTTTTTTTTCCTGCTTCACTTTTATTAAATAAACAATGCTACGGTAAAAGATGATATATGTTTTAGCTGATCTGAGGTTGTATCTGTCTAATGCTGAGACCCACTGATGAAATGATTTCTATATAAAAAAGATGAGATTCTTACTTCTTCATGACCTTATTCATGTTGAGACTGCTTTTATTTATTTATATTTTTGTTTCTCAGGGCCTGTTCATCTCTACATGATCTCCAGAAACAGTTCCCAGAGAGAAGTGTGTACGACAACAGCGCAACAAAAAACAACAATTTAGAGAGTGGAAGTATCTGAGATGTTCTCAGCTTGTTCTGTCCCTGTTTCGCTCATAAAGCCTCGTAAACAGCCATTACAGAATTACAAATGACAATCCCAACGTTAGCCCTGTGATTTAAACATCTTTCCCCTCCAGTTGTGGTCCAGTTTTTTTTCTCTGTCAACTGTAAAACTTCGTAACAGGCGTCCGTTGTTGTGTTGCGACACAGAAACAACTAGTGTGTCATTTGTGGAAAAACGCCACGTCATCTGACACCCGCAGCGATGCAAGGCCGTAAATAAAAGAAGACTTCATTAAACAGACCATTTTTAAACATAAAGGGCTCCATTATACTTGAAAACGGGAATCACCGGAGTACGGTTCGGCTCTGTCATCAGCAGTATCATTTTTCACAACGTAAGGTCATTTTCATCAAATATAGCCTGAAAAATTCCATTATGGGTTTCTTTTTTTTTCCTGCATTGTTAAAAGCACAATGAGGGCTGGAAAAAAGATGAAGAGGATTAGTCTTCTCAGCCACTTAAAATGAAGTTAACTCATCAAAAAAGACCACAACAGGAGGCTCAAAAGTCTGACACATTCCTGAAACATCCAACTTCAAGGCATCCAGCCTGGTTAATTAGTTTACTGTAATTATATTCATCTGTGCTGCTTTTCTGAGGGTTCATTTCTCAACAGTTTTACGGATTAAGCCGAACATCCGGATACCCGTATGCCATCCGGGCATCCGCTTTAAGAGCTGCCGTATTAATTTAAAACGACCATGTCTCAAATTACTCAGTTTGTTTGAGTAATTTGGTATAAAAATAAAGATAACACATGTGAGATCACAACAGAAGGGTAAAGTGAAGTAAATATATAACCAGGACAGAATAAATGAAGATGAAACATCAGAAATGTGACTAAAGTTTCCACTTTTTTAGATCGTTTCTCTTCGGACTCCTACAGTAAAAACACCTTTTATTGGACCAAGACAGGTTTCCCTGCTGTGAGTTTTTAGAGGTTCCTGGAGAAAAGTAGTGGTTTTATGTAAAAATGTTGGATATTTACACAAATTGTCATTTTGTGTTAAAAATTTGAAGAGAAAAGAGGATTATGAAATTTATGAGAGAAAAACTGTGATTGTGAAAATGTGTTCTCCTTCGTGTTAAAAAGTTGCTGCCTCAGACCTGCGCCTGCTTGTTTTTGGAAACCCAGCTGGTTTATTACATTATTATTATTATTGTTAACATATGTTACACCAACCTTTATTCATACTTCTGGTTCTACTACTGGATGGAACCAACCACCAAAATTACAACTTTTGGGTCGAAGCTAATGCAGAAACAACCTTTAACCTCTAAGTTCCTCTAAAAGAATCTCCATTGACCTCCAGGTGAAAACATCCAACTTTACAGCAGAAATAAACATTTACAGGTACAAACTCAGCTTTGGTTTCCACAGGTAGAGTTCACCTCTGTCAGCTGTACGTCTGAGTGTATGTATCTCATCAGGTAGAATTATATCAAGCAACAAATTTATGAACAGTTAGCGTTGTGATTTAGTCAAGCGACGGTCCAAATCTTGTTACAAACCGCTAGCTGGTAAGCACTTTCAGTTATCAGCCAACATCAGGTGACATCATCGTTTCATAACGAGCTTATTTCCCTTATTTGACTGGAAACTGAAACTGTAGAAGTTTTATATTATAAGCCGTTATAATCATTCAACTGTATTCATGAATCACTTTAAAAACAAAAGTGCTGAACACAAACAAATGGAATACCAAAGAATCACAGACAGAAAACCAAATACAAAACAAAGAAAAAACATAACGCAAATGTAACATGAGAAAACAAAAATGGGCCAACTTCTCGAGTCAAACGCCAAAGAGAAAGAGAGGAGATTTAAAAACAGGAAGTGAGTTTGTCCGCCTGATCTGCAAAGACAACAAGAGACGAGTAGTGATGACTCACTGCTCACTACAGCTGGAGCATCTGGAGCAGGTCGGAAAGATACTTTGGAGCGTGAAGAAGCAGCTGGAGCAGGTCGGACAGATACTTTGGAGAGTTAAGGAACAGCTGGAGCAGGTCGGACAGATACTTTGGAGTGTGAAGGAACAGCTGGAAGCAGGTCGGACAAATACTGTGGAGCGTGAAGGAACAGCTGGAGCAGGTCGGACAGATACTTTGGAGCGTGAAGGAACAGCTGGAGCAGGTCGGACAGATACTTTGGAGAGTTAAGGAACAGCTGGAGCAGGTCGGACAAATACTTTGGAGTGTGAAGGAACAGTTGGAGCAGGTCGGACAAATACTTTGGAGCGTGAAGGAACAGCTGGAGCAGGTCGGACAGATACTTTGGAGCGTGAAGAAGCAGCTGGAGCAGGTCGGACAGATACTGTGGAGCGTGAAGAAGCAGCTGGAGCAGGTCGGACAAATACTTTGGAGCGTGAAGGAACAGCTGGAGCAGGTCGGACAGATACTTTGGAGTGTGAAGGAACAGTTGGAGCAGGTCGGACGGATACTTTGGAGCTTGAAAGAACAGCTTGAGCAGGTCGGACAGATACTTTGGAGCGTTAAGGAACAGCTGCAGCAGGTCGGACAGATACTTTGGAAAGTTAAGGAACAGTTGGAGCAGGTCGGACAGATTCTTTGGAGGGTGAAGGAGCAGCTGGAGCAGGTCGGACAGATACTTTGGAGCGTGAAGGAACAGCTGGAGCAGGTCGGACAGATACTTTGGAGCGTTAAGGAACAGCTGGAGCAGGTCGGACAGATACTTTAGAGCGTGAAGGAACAGCTGGAGCAGGTCGGACAAATACTTTGGAGCGTGAAGGAACAGCTGGAGCAGGTCGGACAGATACTTTGGAGTGTGAAGGAACAGCTGGAGCAGGTCGGACAAATACTTTGGAGCGTGAAGGAACAGCTGGAGCAGGTCGGACAGATACTTTAGAGCGTTAAGGAACAGCTGGAGCAGGTCGGACAGATACTTTGGAGCGTTAAGGAACAGCTGGAGCAGGTCGGACAGATACTTTAGAGCGTGAAGGAACAGCTGGAGCAGGTCGGACAGATACTTTGGAGTGTGAAAGAACAGCTGGAGCAGGTCGGACAGATACTTTGGAGCGTGAAGGAGCAGCTGGACCAGGTCGGACAAATACTTTGGAGCGTGAAGGAACAGCTGGAGCAGGTCGGACAGATACTTTGGAGCGTTAAGGAACAGCTGGAGCAGGTCGGACAGATACTTGAGAGCGTGAGGGAACAGCTGGAGCAGGTCGGACAGATACTTTGGAGCGTGAAGGAACAGCTGGAGCAGGTCGGACAGACACTTTGGAGCGTGAAGGAGCAGCTGGACCAGGTCGGACAGATACTTTTGAGCGTGAAGGAACAGCTGGAGCAGGTCGGACAGATACTTTGGAGCGTGAAGGAACAGCTGGAGCAGGTCGGACAGATACTTTGGAGTGTGAAGGAACAGCTGGAGCAGGTCGGACAAATACTTTGGAGCGTGAAGGAACAGCTGGAGTAGGTCGGACAGATACTTTAGAGCGTTAAGGAACAGCTGGAGCAGGTCGGACAGATACTTTGGAGCGTTAAGGAACAGCTGGAGCAGGTCGGACAGATACTTTAGAGCGTGAAGGAACAGCTGGAGCAGGTCGGACAGATACTTTGGAGCGTGAAAGAACAGCTGGAGCAGGTCGGACAGATACTTTGGAGCGTGAAGGAGCAGCTGGACCAGGTCGGACAAATACTTTGGAGCGTGAAGGAACAGCTGGAACAGGTCGGACAGATACTTTGGAGCGTTAAGGAACAGCTGGAGCAGGTCGGACAGATACTTGAGAGCGTGAGGGAACAGCTGGAGCAGGTCGGACAGATACTTTGGAGCGTGAAGGAACAGCTGGAGCAGGTCGGACAGACACTTTGGAGCGTGAAGGAGCAGCTGGACCAGGTCGGACAGATACTTTGGAGCGTGAAGGAACAGCTGGAGCAGGTCGGACAGATACTTTGGAGTGTGAAGGAACAGCTGGAGCAGGTTGGACAGACACTTTGGAGCGTGAAGGAACAGCTGGAGCAGTTCAATTCAATTCAATTCAATTCAATTTTATTTATATAGCGTCTGTTACAATGACAATTGTCTCTAGGCGCTTTACAGAGACCCAGAGCATGACCCCCGAGCAAATATCATCAAGATTATATAATTAAATCCAATCAATGATATTGGCAGGTAAAAAACTCCCACGTAGGGAGAAAAAAAAAACCTTTATACCAAACAGTGGCAAGGAAAAACTCCACTTTAAGAGGAAGAAACCTTGAGCAGGACCTGGCTCATATGGGGGGACCTTCCTGCCGAAGGCCAGCCGGGTAGAGAAAGAAAAGAGGGGGAGACAGGACAGAGAAAGGATGTAGGACAGAGAGAAGATGGAGGACAGAAAGAGGATGTAGGACAGAGAGAGGAGAGCACAGAAAAAGTAAAAAATAATAATAAAGAAGTAGTGGAATTGTTGTAGGGTGAATGCAAGCGGGCTATGGAGGGCCCTTGGGCGTGTGGTCAGCGTAATGAGCCATGATAGGCTCTTGAGTATCAGTAATGTGCGGGTGGGGTGTAGGTGAGGTGTGTGCGAGAAAAGGGGGAGGGGGGGGGGGGGGGTTTTGGGTTTAAGAAAAGAGAAGGGTAGGATTTCAAACAAAAGGATGCGATATATAAACATAAACAGATGGAGGCAGCAGCACTGGGATGAGATGGCCAGAGGACCAGGTCGCCGATCACCACGCCAGTCGGCACCCAAACACAAGTGGAGGAGAACCCCGGGATGGACAAAGGATGGAACTGCAAGTCAGCATGAAACCCAGGAAACTCTGGCCTGCAAATACACAGAAAGAAAAGGGGGCAGAAACAGCACAACAAACACAGGAAAGCAAAGAAAATGGAGCACAGTTTCAGTAACAGGGTGCTCCCAAATAATTATAAATGAGCTGGAGGAGAAGGAAGGGAGGAAGAAAGGGAAGAAAAAGGAGAAGAGCAGTGGAGACACCACTCAGCAGATCATGCTGGTGTCCCCCTGTAGCGTAGGCCTATAGCAGCATAACTATGACGAAGCTGTGATTAAGACGAGCTACTCAAGTCTTACTACTACAACTATAGTTATAACTATTAGCCCCTACACACTATAGTTTAGCCTAATTGTAGGCTTTACTGAACAGAAATATTTTCAATTTAGTTTTAAAAATGGAGATGGTATCAGCCTCCTTAACCCAAACTGGTAGCTGGTTCCATAAAAAAGGTGTCTGGTAGCAGGAGGCCCGTCCTCCAAATCTACTTTTAGATATTCTAGGAACGACGAGTAATCCTGCACTCTGAGAGCGGAGAGCTCTATTAGAAGCATAACATGCTATCAAGTCTTGTAAAATAGCGCGGAGCTAGGCCATTAAGGGCCTTATATGCGAGAAGCAGAATTTTAAACTCAATTCTAAATTTCACGGGAAGCCAATGGAGGGAGGCTAACACAGGAGAGATGTGATCTCGCTTGCGGATTCCTGTCAGCACCCTCGCTGCTGCGTTCTGGATCAATTGAAGGCTATTTAGCGAGCTTTTCAGACATCCTGCTAACAACGCATTACAGTAATCCAGTCTAGAGCTAACAAACGCTTGGATTAAAAAGTTCGGACAGATACTTTGGAGCGTTAAGGAACAGCTGGAGCAGGTCAGACAGATACTTTAGAGTGTGAAGGAACAGCTGGAGCAGGTCAGACAGATATTTTAGAGCGTGAAGGAACAGCTGGAGCAGGTCAGACAGATATTTTAGAGCGTGAAGGAACAGCTGGAGCAGGTCAGACAGATACTTTAGAGTGTGAAGGAACAGCTGGAGCAGGTCAGACAGATATTTTAGAGCGTGAAGGAACAGCTGGAGCAGGTCAGACAGATATTTTAGAGCGTGAAGGAACAGCTGGAGCAGGTCAGACAGATATTTTAGAGCGTGAAGGAACAGCTGGAGCAGGTCAGACAGATATTTTAGAGCGTGAAGGAACAGCTGGAGCAGGTCAGACAGATACTTTGGAGCGTTAAGGAACAGCTGGAGCAGGTCAGACAGATACTTTAGAGCGTAAAAGAACAGCTGGAGCAGGTCAGACAGATACTTTAGAGCGTGAAGGAACAGCTGGAGCAGGTCAGACAGATACTTTAGAGCGTTAAGGAACAGCTGGAGCAGGTCAGACAGATACTTTAGAGCGTGAAGGAACAGCTGGAGCAGGTCAGACAGATACTTTAGAGCGTGAAGGAACAGCTGGAGCAGGTCAGACAGATACTTTAGAGCGTGAAGGAACAGCTGGAGCAGGTCGGACAGATACTTTGGAGCGTTAAGGAACAGCTGGAGCAGGTCAGACAGATACTTTAGAGCGTTAAGGAACAGCTGGAGCAGGTCAGACAGATACTTTAGAGCGTGAAGGAACAGCTGGAGCAGGTCAGACAGATACTTTAGAGCGTGAAGGAACAGCTGGAGCAGGTCGGACAGATACTTTGGAGCGTTAAGGAACAGCTGGAGCAGGTCAGACAGATAATTTAGAGCGTTAAGGAACAGCTGGAGCAGGTCAGACAGATACTTTAGAGCGTTAAGGAACAGCTGGAGCAGGTCAGACAGATACTTTAGAGCGTGAAGGAACAGCTGGAGCAGGTCAGACAGATACTTTAGAGCGTGAAGGAACAGCTGCAGGCAGGTCGGACAGATACTTTGGAGCGTGAAGGAACAGCTGGAGCAGGTCAGACAGATACTTTAGAGCGTTAAGGAACAGCTGGAGCAGGTCAGACAGATACTTTAGAGCGTGAAGGAACAGCTGGAGCAGGTCAGACAGATACTTTAGAGCGTGAAGGAACAGCTGGAGCAGGTCAGACAGATACCTTGGAGCGTTAAGGAACAGCTGGAGCAGGTCAGACAGATACTTTAGAGCGTTAGGAACAGCTGGAGCAGGTCAGACAGATACTTTAGAGTGTGAAGGAACAGCTGGAGCAGGTCAGACAGATACTTTGGAGCGTGAAGGAACAGCTGGAGCAGGTCAGACAGATATTTTAGAGCGTGAAGGAACAGCTGGAGCAGGTCAGACAGATACTTTGGAGCGTTAAGGAAACAGCTGGAGCAGGTCAACAGATTTTAGAGCGTTAAGGAACAGCTGGAGCAGGTCAGACAGATACTTTAGAGCGTGAAGGAACAGCTGGAGCAGGTCAGACAGATACTTTAGAGCGTGAAGGAACAGCTGGAGCAGGTCAGACAGATACTTTAGAGCGTTAAGGAACAGCTGGAGCAGGTCAGACAGATACTTTAGAGCGTGAAGGAACAGCTGGAGCAGGTCGGACAGATACTTTGGAGCGTTAAGGAACAGCTGGAGCAGGTCAGACAGATACTTTAGAGCGTTAAGGAACAGCTGGAGCAGGTCAGACAGATACTTTAGAGCGTGAAGGAACAGCTGGAGCAGGTCGGACAGATACTTTGGAGCGTGAAGGAACAGCTGGAGCAGGTCAGACAGATACTTTAGAGCGTGAAGGAACAGCTGGAGCAGGTCAGACAGATACTTTAGAGCATAAAGGAACAGCTGGAGCAGGTCAGACAGATACCTTGGAGCGTTAAGGAACAGCTGGAGCAGGTCAGACAGATACTTTAGAGCGTGAAGGAACAGCTGGAGCAGGTCAGACAGATACTTTAGAGCATGAAGGAACAGCTGGAGCAGGTCAGACAGATACCTTGGAGCGTTAAGGAACAGCTGGAGCAGGTCAGACAGATACTTTAGAGCGTGAAGGAACAGCTGGAGCAGGTCAGACAGATACTTTGGAGCGTGAAGGAACAGCTGGAGCAGGTCAGACAGATACTTTAGAGCATGAAGGAACAGCTGGAGCAGGTCGGACAGATACCTTGGAGGGTGAAGGAGCAGCTGGACCAGATCGGACAGATACTTTGGAGTGTTAACATTTAAAAACAAAGAGAATTTTTAAATCAATGGGAAATGAACGGGGAGCCAATGATGTGACGTTGAACAGCAGCAGTTTGGACCAGCTGTCGTTGATCTAGTAACATCTGGCCTGAGTAACGCCTCTGCCGTGGCAGCTACGAGCTGAGCAGCATTGAGTCCACCCATCCTGGAAACAGCAGCAGCAGCTCCTCCAGTTTGTTTCTTGTTGGACGGTTTGTCACCACCTCGAAAATTCATTGCCGTTTTTCCAACTTTGCTTTTCCGAAGTGCCAGATTTTAAATCTTTCAGTGTGCTTGTAAACACCTCACAGTATTTTTCAGGAGACTTTCCACAGGGCCCCATACACATCGCTGAGGGGACCAAAAGTCACGACTCAGAGCCTGATGTCCAGAACCCCTCAACGACATTCATCCATCATCTTGTTCACTCTTTGGCACATGTGTGAAAATCCCGGCCCGCGGGCCAAATCCGGCCCACCGCTTCATTTTATCTGGTCCCTGAGAGCGTCCAGAGTCCGCCATGTGACGGGGACGTTTCTGAAGAAAAAGTCTAAGAGGTGTCGATGTTTGAACATCAACCATCCTGAAGACAGCAGCCAGGAGACTGTCGAACATGTTGTAATTTCTTCAACAGAAATCCACAATTTTACAACAAGGTGCTACTTTTTGTCAAATAGTTGTAATTTTGTAAAATCTGCTTTTTCAAATCAGAGTTCTGATTTTAGAACTAACAGTTGCAACTAAATTTCTCAAAAGTGAAGTTATTTATGTTGAAAAGTATGTTATGTTAAAAAAAGTCTTGACTTAGTGAAAGTTGTGATTTTGTCAGACAATTTAGACAAAGAGGCTTGATATTACAAAATTCAAAGTTTACAAAAAAGTTGTTTTTTTATTTATTTGTGATTCTTCAAGAAAAATCTGTGATTTCAGGATTAATGTCTCAATATTAAGATGGTTGCAATTCATGTGAAACTTTAACAACTATGACAAATAAAACACTTTTCTTAACATCAAATCTAAAAACAAACATTGTTTTTGTTTTAAGGAAATTATTATACAATTATACAAAATTTGAAATTAATGACAAAGTTTTATTTTTATGCCAGAAAGTTGTGATTAAACAAAAATTGATATTTTACAGCAAAAAAATACTAATTTTAAGTTAAAAACGTTGCAATTTTGTGAAATTTGTAAAAGTAGCGATTGTACAATAAAAGTCTACAATAAAACACTATCTGACAAAAGTCTTGATTTTTACAACAGAAATTTGCTTCTTTCTACGGAGCCCCGTTTGGGTCATAATTCAATGAATAAATGAGTCTATTATTATGAAATACAGGCATTTATTATTATGAAATACGTATCCATTATTATGAAATGTTTCCCAATATTATGAAAAAAATGTAATTATTATGAAATATATTTTTATCATTATTTAATCTTAGTTTATTGAATAATAGTTTATTTCAGAATAGCTTTTTCATCTAAGAATGAGTTTTTACATAATAATGACATTTTGCCAGTGGGCGGGACCAGTGGTTGACCTGCACGCTCATTGGCTGATCCTTCTCCATTCTACGCTCTGACATCGACTAGTTTTGGCTGTGAGGTCCCGTTAGCAGCGGGCCGTGGCGTCATCAAGGTGCGCTCCTAGTCCGATTGTAGCTATGGCAGCTTGGACTGAGCTACGGGAAACCTTGACCAGGTTAGCAGACAATATCGAAAATCATAATTTATCAGGCGATACAATTTTGACCCCGATTTGACGATTCACTGTTCTGTTGCTTATGCCTGAATGAAAGAGCAGCCAATCACATAAATGGCTCCGCCCTCTTTGCTGTGATTGACACACAAATCATTCTCATGAAAAACAAATCCATTATTATGTAAAAGCTCATTCTTATGAAAAACGAAACCATTATCATAAAAATGGGAAATATTTAATAATAATAAACGCCGGTATTTCATAATAGACTCATTTATTCATTGAATTATGACCCAAACAGGGCTCCATACAATTCGAAAATAGTCACAATTTTTTGAAATGTGCAATTTTACAAGAAGAATTCATGATTTTAGGACAAGATAATTAAAATGTTTGCAAAAATATTGCTCTTATGACAAAAATACACTCAAAAAGCCATAAAATTGCAGAATTTATGACTGTTTGTCAAAATTTAAGGAAGAAAAGGTTAATTTTTGATAGCAGCAGCTTTGAGAACAAACAGCACCAAGAGAAACAACTAAAGGACCGCAGGATCTGAGCGTCACAAACACCATCGTAATCCCAGAACAGGAACCGGCGGGAAGTCTGACGACACAGCTGGTGGAGGAAAAAAAAAAAAAAAAACTAATAACCTTTGATGGTAACCATGGTGATGATGGCACCTCTGCTCTTTGGCACCCACAGCTCCCAGTTAAAGGCTGGAAAGCCCAGTAGCTGGAGCCCATCCTGTCATGCTCCCAGGGCCAAATGCTGCTCTTTAACGGGGGTCATCTCGACCCGCCGTCGGGAGCAGATCTGAACTTGTGTCCAGAGGTGTTGATGAGCCTTTTTATCTGACCGTTTGTTTGAGCGCCGTGATCAAAGGCATCACCCGTTAGCGATCAACACCCCCCCCCCCCCACCCCCCCCCCCCCCCCCCCCCCCCCCCCCCCCCCCCCCCCCCCCCCCCACCGCCAACAGCACCTTTAAAAGTCTGGCGCACGGCCATGCATCGGCCTGTTCCTCTTTGTTTTACGACTTCAAAGCCGGAGCCTGAGCCCATTCATCCCGGCGCGCCTCTCCCGCCAAACCGGGCATCTCCATATCTGATGTCATCCAGTCTCACGCTCATCTTTGATCTGTCATCTACACCCGACTTATTTTTATCACGCTTTATTACACGTTTGATATTTCACCCTTCATGTTTCTAATTAGCTCGGTGATGTGGAATATCCCTCAACCCCTTTTATGCAGTCGTTTTTTGTCGTGACACGTTACGAATATTTGAGGTTTGCACGAAAGACGGAAAATTCAGAAAATATTCTGAATTTAAACTCAGATATTCTGACTTTAGAAAGGTTTTCAAGAGAAAACATGATTAATGTAATAACTACATGACTATAAAAAAAATTTCTACATTTCCACATTCTGGAGAAAATTTTTTTGATGTAATAAATTCTTATTTCTTAAATTTTTAAATTTTTTAAATTGAAAATTTTGATTTAAAATTCAAAAATGTTGACGTCATGAGTTAAGAACTTGCAAGTAAAACCTAAAAAGTCAGAAATCCATTCGTTCTAAACTAGAAAAACAAGTCCATTAAAAAAAATCTCACTCGATAAAATCACAAAATTTCAAAAATAGGGGCGAAAATTTGACTTTAGAATGTCAAATTGATGGAAAACCAATTAATGAAGTTTAATGTTATGAAATTGCATTTTTTAATTTCAATTTTAAGGTAGAAATTTTTAAAGCTACAAGGAAACTTGTTATTGTTATTACAGGCCGGACTGGTCTCAGTGAGACCGGACCACCGCTGGTCTCAGTCAGACCGGATCAGGGACCCGGAGTCAGCAGGAGTTTCCACAGTCGTATCAGAAGTGGAAGTTTATGTTACTGGTAACGACTGCTGCCACCCAGTGGATGGTACCATTTTCACGGTACTCAGGTTTCGAATATCGCAGGGAAAAACATTTCTGAGATTCTGACTTCAAGGTGATGAAAATATGAGTGAAAAAAATTAGAAGTCCAAACTTTATAAAGTTGCAAATTTGACTGATGTCATCATTTTTCAAATTTGGGGAAATTAAAATAAAGATGTTCTGAACTTAAGAGCTTGCAAAAAAATATTTTTAAAAACTTGTAAGAGACAAAAAAGTTTTCACAATTGCTTTGTAATGACGAAATGCCGTTACCTCATTTGTATTGGGATGTTATATGGCTAACATGGTAACTTTATATTGTGGTAAGCCAGGTTCCAGGTGGTGGGGACATCCAAGGGTGAGCTACCAGCCAGTGGCGTGGACTGATTGTGATTACTCTTGGCTCTGGTTTCTCATGTGCACAGAGGGACATTTCCTGGGGGGGGTCTGGGCTTAATGTTTAATGTTTAATGTTTGATTGGAATTTTAGAAGGACTGAATGTATATATTTTAAAATAAATATTTATATTTGTTTGTGTACTGGGGAATTCTAGGCACCCCACAGGTGGTATATTCCAATTAGCTGGAATTGTTTATTAGGTGTGGGTGTCAGCCATTTTGAATGGGTGTTGGCTGGTGCTGGAGTTTTGTGGACTGTAATTGAAAATAAAGAAAAGGGAAAAACCCAAGAGCGTCTGTGACTTGTCCTTTAGTAGGCTTACTGGGATACACGTCTCTATGGCCACTCGACCAACGTGACATGCTTAAAGTAATTTGGGCAAAAACCTTTCAGAAATTGTAACTGGATAAAACTTTAAGTAAACAATAAAAAGTTGACGTTCAGTCTTCTAAAACTCACAAAATGGCAAAAACAAAATAAACGTAAAGTTGGACGTTAGTGGAAAAAACTTGAAAAAGTCTGTTATGAGGCTGTAAATAAAAGAAAATGTTTGAATTGTCTAAAGACTAAAAATTGTGAAAAAAAAAAGAAAAAAATTTGAAGGGAAAAACAGAAATTCTAATATGAAGCTAATTTAAAAACAAAAAGTTGAATATTTTGACTTTTTCAATCTAAAAAATATATACATAAAATAATTTTAAAAAACTCTAAATCTAAAGGAAGGAAAAATTTCTGAGTTTGAAGTTGAACTTTTTTACTTGAAAGATAAAATCTGAATATGAAATCATAATTTTGTGATTATGGAGAGAAATTTTGCAATTAATGACAAAAGTATTGTATAAAGTCACAATGTCTCATTTTGTATTCAGAATCTTCCACTTTAAAGTTAAGATTTCTGAAACTAAGTACATTTCTTTGTGTTGGAAATATTTTTGACATTTTTTGCTTAAAAGACAAAATGTCTGAATTTGAAATCAGTAATTTAGTTTAAAGTAAAGTATGAGTTTTAAATGACCTTTCAAGTTCAAAGTCAAAACTTTTGAACTTATAAATAAAAGAAATGCTATTTTTAACGTCAGAAATTTTAAGGTTAAAGTCAAATTTTTGGTTTTGAAGTCTGAATTTCTAAGTTTAATATCAGACGTTTCAAACTATTTAAATGTAAAATAAAAAGAGTTTCTGAGTTTAACATCAGATAGTTTGAGTTCAAAGTCAAAACTTGAATCTAAGGTCAGACGTGTGAAGTTAAAAGTTTGGTATTTGGAGCCTTTAAGGACAGAGTTTCTGGTCCAGGTCTGGCCTCTGAGGCGTCACGTGCAGATGCAGACGGTGGCGCTGAATGGAGGCCCTGAGCCCAGGAACCGGGGCGGCTCCACCTCCCAGTTTAATCCGATGAGCTCACTTCCCAGCATGCTCCTGTCCTGAGTTCTGCATGACTGACGCTGCCCCCAGAGATGGAGGAGGGACGAGCCGCCGTCCTCATGGTTACCACCGCATGCATGTGTGTTTGGGGGTTGGGTGAGGAGATTTGGGGTGAGGCTGTGGGGAGGTTGAGGGGATACGCTGAGGTCTCATCACCCCCCCCCCCCCCCCACCACCACCACCACCCCGCTCCCCCAGCCTCTCTTTGTAAGATTCATATTAAAACTGCAGCCCTGTGAAGATGACCTCCTGGGACTAATCCGTGACCTCCAGAGCATTAAAGTGACCGTTAGTGGACGTGGCAACAACAGTCTGCTGCTTCTGAACTCTGGTGGAGGTGGAGGATGAGTCGGGTTGTCACGACATTGAGGTGTTGTGTCCAACACAGCGAAACACAGCTAACCAGGTGAAGTTAA